>SSNP01000050.1:377608-411523 GCA_006937955.1 Pachypanchax playfairii | reverse complement strand
GAACGTTACGACAGTGAGCTTTCACAGGGGACCAGTAGGGGGAGATCGAGAGCAAAACTTACTTAGTTCTGCTTTAAAGTAAGAAGAAGATTTTTTTTTTTTTTTTTGAGAAATTAAAGATTACTGCTTGTGGGACAAAAAGGTGTTTGTTTCATGTGCAGTGATTTAGGGATATCATAAATAATGCTCTTTTTGCTAATTTTTTGGGATTCACTAATAATTAAATGTTCACAGTGATATGTTTCTATATTCAAACTACTTCCAGTAAGCAACATTCAGTAGTAGCATTTAAAAAAAGTAAGCTTCTGTTTATTCTATACTCACCGCTACAAAAACATCCTAATTTATCTGAGTTCATGGCATTGATTATCTACAAATGCCCTGGAGCCCAGAAGTGAGACAGGTTGCAAGATGACCTGAATTAGACTGTAAAGAAAACATCCGAGCCAGTTCAATTAAGAAATTCTAATCCACACTGATTACTCTAGTGCCAAATCATTACTGATGGCTGACTCTCTGCTTGAGTGACAGACTCCCAGAATGCTCTTGCATGTGTTTCATTTTTAGATGGACTCAAGCTTTAAAAAAGCAGAGTTAATAGTGATAAAACATCTAAAATTTAAATTACTTTTTTAAACAACTGTAGAATAGAAGGGAGTGTCAGATCCATTTTTGAAAGATGTAAGATGGTAGTTGTATTTTAAAAAGTTTTTATTTTTTGTCATATGAATGGAGTATTTTATAAAATGGAGAAACATAGTCAGTAAAACTGTATTACCATTTACTTCTATGCAGTAGACATTGTACACTATGATATAAAAAGTGTAACACTGAATTCATTTTTTTACTCTGTTCTGTCTGAATAGTGGTCAGAAAAGGGGGGGGGGTCATAGTTTTAACGTTTAAAAGATGACTTCACCTTTCACAGCTGAAAGCTGTGTAGCCAGTGAGCTAATGGCTAGCAGTGAACTAGCAGAGTTGAACTGAATCGACTCAAGGGTTTTAGAGGGTGATTCTAAAATTTATTGATTGTATTTTTCTATTTTAGGTTTTAATAAAAGGGAAAATCTGAGTTAATAAATGCATGTATAGATAGTACATATATCTGTCTTCTTGGTTGTCATATTTTTAAGTCAGAAACTGTGGGCAGCAAATCCATCACTCCACTTGCTCCATTGATCTGGTGGTTGTATGTCTCTGTAGTTACAGCCAAACCAAATTAAATTTGTATGCCGACTTGCAAAAATGTTCATCTTATTTTAAGTTCTTTCCAAAAATGTTGCTGAATTTTATTGTTTTTGTTTCTTAGTGATTATAATTCAATATTGAGAAATCCACCTGAATACATGTATGTTCTCCCAAGCAGCCACTGAATTTAGACAAGCTCAGCGTATTTAAGAGAGCTAACCACTGATGGATGAATTTTACTTTGAAAGTGCACAGTGGAGAGCACTGTTTCATGTCAGGAAGAGCTCTTCCCCTCCGCCAAAATAATTTACAACTGTTCTGAGCTGAACATGAGAGCCAAGATGTCAGCAATTAAGCAGTTGAGGATAGAACTGTCACTGTCACTTTTTCTTGGAATGTTTACAAAATAACAGGCAGAGTCAGAAATGGGAAGAATACAACCTTCTATTTAGCACTTGTTTTTGGAGATAAAATTAAATACAAACAAAATAATAAAATAAAAAATGTTATTACATGCAACATTTCAAATGACTTAAAAGTCACATTACTTTTAGTTAAACTTGTATTTTTCTTCTATTTTAAGCCTTTGTGGGAATCTATTAAATGGAAAAGACCATATGCAGTAGATTGAATACCAATATCAGTGTTGTTTTGTCTGTTTCAGTGGCCCTCTTGCTTTTACTGTATGTTTAAACAATGACAAGAAAATATTAACTATTGATTTTCTCTCTCTTTTGTGCCTGATAAATGGCCTCCATTGTTTATCAATATGATGTGAACGGTCTCAGTAAGTCCTCTAATGGACACTCTGCTGATAGCAGGAGACAATGAGGTGCACTCCTTAAATTTGAATACTTTTTGACATCAGTTAACACAAGCAACAAATCACTGGACTGGCAGATTTCAGTCCTCCCTCATCCTTCAGTGCACTCCAACCACTTTTTGTTACGTCTATGATTAATGCCCCATAACAGTCAAAAGCATACACCACAAGTTGCATGCCTAATGTAAAAACATTCAGTGAGCCTTCTCAGGTGGGATTTTGGGTCAGATGGAGTTTAAGACCTCCCATCACCACAAATCCTCTCTGTGTCCTTCTGTGGTGACTCACAGCGGAGCAGAAGAAGAATAAATTATAAGCAGAGCAGAGCCATGGGCTCCTTTTAACATCAAATTTCAGCTTTTCTATTATTATTTTTGAGCCCTCTCCAGTCTCTCACATCCCCAAAAGCCTAGCTTTACTTTCACAATTACTTACCCGAAAGCATTCTGAAATAAATGCAACCAGCCAGCCTCACTCCACAGACAGCATGAAACCAAAATTGCTTAAGTAAAATAAACAAGGACCACACTGTCATGTCCTCCTCTGAAATCTCTTCTTCTTTTTTTTTTTCCTCAAACTTGATAGAAATTCACCAGCACGCAAATACTGCTATGGTTTTCACAGATGCTTGCATTAGTATTCTGCAGGGATGAATCCCAGTGTAACTGTAATACATCATAGTCACCAGGAGGCATTTCCACTGCAGAGTCGACGTGCAAATGAGCAGAACATGTTCCGATGTTTTACTTTATACTCTTTATCCTAAAAAAAAATGTCCTCTGAAGTTTCAGTTCACAAGGGTATAAATGCACAAATGTACAACCACATACTGTCATAATGCTTACTCACCTAGTGGTATAGTAAATGTATTCCACACATCACTAACCCCCACCTGCCAGTGCTCTCACACACTAACACATCGCACATCAGGGTCATACAGTATTGGCATCATGGGATATTTGTAAAATGTGATATAAAGGAGGGTGAGGATGTATGTGTGTGAGTGTCTGTAGGTTTGTATGTGTTTAGGGACGGCAGTCTTCTCACCTCGAACACTGAGCCAGTTAGGACGCATGCCCTTGACTAACCTTGCAGGGTTTACTGTGCTTTCATGACCAGGTATAAATCACCATGATTTATTTTTTTTTTTCAATGCTGCTGTTTTACAACATTCAACCAGATTGACAAGGAAAATGTGCACCCTTATAACAGAAACTATTACAGACACTGTCAGGAATACAGTGGGTCCTGAAATTCAATCCATCTCCAAGTAATGGAGGGATATATGTGTTGTCCTCTGTCAGTCAGAACAATCATAAATATTTTCAGTAGATGTATTTAAAGGATTACTTAAGAATATAAATGTAGTTCCTGCCCGGTGAATGGAAAATATAAACAAGTTATCATATTATTTATTTTTTTACATTAGTTATACGTTTTTCTGTTTGGGAAAAAAAAGTCTGAGTTTTCCAAAAAACTATAATACAGCAGCTCGCCACAACCTCTCGGTACAATGTAAACAGCTCCGACTCAAATCTTTCTACTCAACAACACATTTGCTCACAAAGGCTCCCACTCACATATTCATATATTCATGTGTTTCTCAGAACTTGGCTGTTTGCATTGCCATTTTCTTCCAATAATGATGAGGAAATGCACTACACTGGAATGAAAATAATCATAGATCCTAAGATATTTTTTTTCCTCTTTGTAAGATTTCAAATGGGCAGAGAAAGTGAGGAGAACAGTGCAGTGAAGGGCCAGATGTGTCTTTTTTGTTCATAGGTACCCTGGATAATGTCACTGCTGCAACTACTAACAAATCTAAATTCCCAGTGTTGTTCTAAATTTTTTCCTGAAGATGTTCCTTTAATCATCTAATCATTGAAGCAAGTAAATATGCATGTATACACAGATATGTATATATATATATATAAATATATATTTACAAAACGAGAGAAGCCATATTTGAAAGTACGTCTTGTTCAATTACACTGTAAGTTTTCTTACAGCTCTGACAGCTGTTGATTTTTCCTTTCAGACAGTCAGTACCTGATACAGCAGGAATCTGTTTACCTCCCTCAGAGATCTCCATCTCTGGCACTAGTGGGCAGTCACATTCCACACAGGCTCACTCTGTACTTTACCTTGATAGCAGCATGTTGCGCACACACTCTTCCACATATAGGTTGAAATCACTTATTGTTTTGTCTCTTCCTCCCTGGGCTTATTTTGTGTATTTTTCCTCTTTTTTATTTCAAAAACTTAATTGTATAGTAGAGAAACAGCTGCACTGTCACCATGGTTATGCCAAGTGGAGCGATCATCAAACTGGTGATGAAAAATGTCATCATCGTAAAGAACATGAGAAAAAATGCTTGGGTTTTAGGCAGTACATCACTCTTGATAACTAAGCTGAGAGGCATTTCATTGTAGTAGTAACAACCTTTTTCTGACAAGTCAAACTCATTCTGAAGTTGTGTTGGAAATTAATTAGTAGACAACGTTTAGTAGGGAACAAACAAATAAAAGAAAGTGAAAGGGAACAAAGATTAAATGAAGTCAATATAATTTGAGATTAAAGTGCATGAGTTTGTATGTACTAAATTCATTATAACTTTAATGCTTGTGGATAAAATTTTTGCAGTTATTTAAATACTGATATTTTAAAATTATTGTTTGTTTAGGAAAAAAAACAATGGTTTAGAGGAACATAAACATAATCAGATCAAGAAACTATTTTCTACGGAAAATTATGCAGATTTCTAAAAAGTGTAAAGATATAGATACATTGTTTTAAATATTTTATGCTGACACTATGCAGACAGAATGGTAAGTGTTTCTACCGTGCTGTGTCAGAACAACTTTACTGCTCCAGCTTTACTTTATAACAGAGCACATTACATGTACTCCTCCTGTAGAGTAGATTTTTGACATGACAGACTGTATCTACCTCAGAGACAAAAGCTGGACTTGAATGCAGCAGGCAGAGAATGACTGGTGTTTAAACTTGTTGATTAGGTTAAAAACTAAACACAGAGTTCAGAAAACAAGACAATGAAACAGGACAGTGTCATAAAATATCTACAGTATATTGCTATAAACAGCATTTTTCTTTCTTGGAACTCTGTGGTCACTTCAAAGTGACAAAGAAAAGGAAACCAACCTTTACTGTCACAAATATTCTGGGGAGTTGTTTTTTACCCTACAATATGTGTTATTGCTGTAGACTGAATAAAAACAATTAAAGGACAATATCTTACTGTATTTATTAGTTTGGCAGATGTTCAAATGTTGAAATACATTTTGAGGGACAGTAAACATTTTTTAATTTGGCCTCTCCTTTTTTACGTTTGTGTTTATCTTCATTTTTTTTCTCACCACGATATTTTCTGAACCACCACATAGACTGTGAGGCAGATTTTATTTGACTTTCAGGAAAGACTATTTTTCATGATTCCATTAATTTCTGTCCTGTAATCCACCTTTATAAGGCATTACAACAACTGCATCACTCTGCATCCTAAATCATAATTCCTTGTCACAAATGTATCTTTTGTTTGTTCTCGTAAACTTCTTATTTTGTTTATATTTATCAACACAATTTATATTTGTCTCCTCTAATTTTATCTCATATGTAAGGCGTATTGAATTTTAAAACAATTTTCTTATTTTAGATTCTTCTAGATCAGCATTTTCTATTTGCAACAACTTTACACTTAGACTTAAAATTTCATTGATTTTCTTTTTCATTTGGTGGGATAAATATAATCAGTTCTTTCTGATCATAAAATGTCCCCCTAAAGCAACTGCTTCCACACATAGACTTTTTGGAGTTAAGTTCTGTAGCTGGAAAAACAGCAAAAGGACAACAACAGAAAAAGAAGAAAAAACACACACATATTTATACATACATCAGCTGCATTGTATCAGTAGACTTGTGGCTACACTATGCTGCAATTCTATGAATTTCTATCTGTGTTCTCTTGAGGGAGGGATACAGCTTCCTGGTCTGCAAGGCAATGATAAATCACTAGTCAGGTAAAGATGAAAGCCTCTGGGCCACACTGCTTCAAAGTATGGCCTTCATGAGTTGCCAGCTTATCTTGAAAGGATTGAACACTCTTCAAAACCCAGACTGTTGTGAGCTGGCCTGATTGAGTTTTAGTTGTGCTCCAACTTGAGTTTGTGATGTGTTTTTATCTCATATTGCAATCTTGCTCATTATATCATGCTAAAAATCAGTGAGATATCGTAAAGGTCCACAACAGGACTAAAAAGCTACATTGATTCTTCCTGTAGTAAACTACACTTTTTACATTTCTAGATTTTACCAAATATCTCCCACAAATATTCTGATTGCAAAAGCAACATAATATCATTTTGTGTAATGTACATGTCTAATCTCAGTGTTTCTGAACTTCTGTGATGTGCACAAAGTTTATTTTGCTCTGGTGCCCTGATGGGACAGAAATATTGTGACTTAGCATCTAGCTAAATACTGAAAAATTCAACATAGTAAGTTAAAATAAAGTTAAAATGAAGCCTTTCGTAACCCTACATGTAAATTTTAGCACGCTGGTAAATGGTAAGTCAGGAGTCAAATGAGGCCCTTTCTCCGTAACACTGGGGTTATTTGGATCTGTTGTCTGCAGAGAGTTAGGCATTCACTCTGGCACATTTATTTAATCATATTAGCTTTTACGGTTTCATACTATGTATATACTTCATTAGGTGCATGTGACAACTGTGTTGTGGTTAAATTTATAGGAAAATATCTTTATCTTATGTAACCACTGTTAACAGCTTAAACAAAACAAATGTGGGTCATCTGGCAGCTTTAAGAACAATATAGTACTTCTCATGGAACTGAATGACAACATTCAGCATGAGAAAAAACATTTTTTTATGGCAGATATTGTGAACTTTCAAAATCAAACCACAAATGGTGCTGATATCAATTCTCAATACCATTTATGAGGTTCTGTTATTGTGGGTGCTCCCTCACTGACACACATTACTGAAGTTCTTATTAGTATGGAGTCACTGTTATAAGATAGATATGCCCCTTTTTCCACAAGTTGATGTGATTTCCTAAAGACTTAATAAAATGTGCATGACATGCTTTTATCAAACACATTGTACCAGACCAGCTTGACTTTGAAGCTCTTTTTCTTTGGAGTTGATTTTAGCAGCAAAGTAAGAAACTGGACTTCAGTCTTACTTCTCTTCTAGTATATTTGTCTTTCAAGATGGCCGTGTACACACAAATTACTCTAACCACAACCCTTGAAAAGGGCCTAAAGCATTTAGTCTGACAGTTCACCACAGCCTACATACACACATACACACACTAGCAAGTGCAAACCAGCAGTCAGCAAAGTGTCAGAAAAAGCATTGTTTTACTCTCCACAGAGTTTAATTCTCACACACGTGTTTATTCTTGTTTGCAGTTCGGCCTTGGATCAATGATAACGATCATGACTTAAATTGCAGTTTGGTAATTTGTTGAATTAGACCTGGTTTAGAGCTGACAATGATAAAACAAACATTTGATGACAACATTATCACTGACCATTGTGATGATGATATCAGTTGTGTTAAAGACACATTTTTCCTCACCTTTCCTTTTATTTTGCCATCACAATGCTCACTACACTCGGGCATCCAGGACAATGACAAGTCATCAGATTAGCCAAATAAATTATTGGGAAAGCTTGAATGCATGGCACTTGAAATGTAACAGCCTATGATTTATTGTGATCCAAACAGCCCTTTGCTATACATTACTGATACTGAGATGAAGATAAACTACCAGTTAATGAGAGCTGAAGATTTTAAGAGCATGATGTGTGATCTTGTTCTTGATGAGATAAAAATCAAGTTATTCTGACACATAAAAACAAAATAAAAAATCCCTTGCATTATTTATTTTGCAATGTTTTCATCTACACAAACTTCCTAAGTATATTTTGTGTCTCTCTTTGTTAAGCCTAATATTTCTTGGGGAAAACCAGTTTGACTCAAAGCACAAATTTTAAACATAAAGTAAAAATACTGCTCCACAACATGGCTCAAAACTAGAAGACCAACTGTAGAGATGAGTTGCAGAATGTCTGCCAGCATCTTGTTCAAAGTATGAATCGTACAATCAGACATCAGTAGAATACACTGAAATAACAAGATGTTTTACAGTGTGTTAAAGAAGAAGTTGAAATTCACTGTAGTTTTAGGGGGTTTACATGAATCTATTACTCTCAGAAACAATGTCTGAGTGCAACTTATTTAAGTGACTGATACGTAAGCCAGTTAGCATGTTATGTTGCACCTCAACAAATGGATTATTTCTTTTAAAACAGACCATAACAAACACAAAACAAAACAGTCTAAATACATGTACAGCTGTTAATTATGATCATAAGGATATTATAAAGAACTCTAAGAGTTTTCAATACTAAAAAATTTGGTCATATAGGTTTGTTTGCTTGTGTATAAGTGTACACGTGTTCATGTGTGTGCCCCTGTGTGTGTTATAGTGTACGTGAGGGGGCTTTGTGTATATCAGTGTGTGTGTAGATTTGAATCTCTGCATGCACCAGTGTGTCTTAAACACATGCCTGTTTGTGTTTTCATGCTTACATACTTGTACACACAAATGTTTGTGCACGCACTTGTGTTTATGTGTAGTTATCATGTGGAATAACTGCACAGAAAAGATACAATGTAGCTACAGTGTGGTTTTAATCAACCACCAGCTCGGCCCAAAAAAAATATTTAAAGTTGGCATTTTAACAATTGTAAATTGACCCTAGACATGGGCACTTGTGTGCGTGGTCGATGCTGTTTGCTTCAATGTGTGGACCTGTGGTAGACGGACAACTTGTCTAGGGTGAACCCCATCCCCCACCCTTTGACAGGTGGGATTGGCTCCAGCTCTGAACAGGACAAAGTTGTTCTGGAAAACTTTTTTCATTTTCCTTGACAGTCCAAGCACTTTCCTCTATCTCTTTGTGGAAGGTTGTTTATGTCTCATTTGTCTTAGCAGTTGTTTTTTTGGCCTCAGCATTTAGATTTACTTTTGTCTCGTGTTGGGTTCCTATTGCTTGGTTGGTATTACCACTTTGTCTTTATTTTTTTGTGTTTTTCTTGTTCCACTGTTCTCAACTAAGATTTATTAAAGTTATTAAAATTCTCAAATCTTGCCTCATTGTTTAGTGCCTTGCATTTAGCTAACATTTCCTGAACTCATAGTAGCAGAGGAAGCTGAAGGCTTTTAATGCGTACACAAAGGTGTTGCCTAATTGTTTATTCTGTTGTTGTGAGAGCAATATTCCTTGCTGCAATTTAAAGGGATAGCACCCCTGGAGGCAGGGATACTAACAGAGTTACCAAGCTGATCAGGAAGTCTCACTCCACGCTGGCACAGAGGAGATGCTACAAATTTGTTTTTTCCAACATACCATCATGAAAAACATGCAGCCCACCTCCCACTTCTCCTCTAATTTTCCAAGCTACTCCACGGAGACAAAGACTGCTGCGTTACAGGAAAACATCTCTCTCTAGCATATATATATATATATATATATATATATATATATGTGTGTGTGTGTGTGTCGGATATCTTTATTAGGGACCCTGTTTGCTTCACAATATTTCATGTCACATTAAAATATACAGTAGATTTGATGTATTCTAATGTACTACAGCAGTGGGGTCAGCCAAAATGTCCATTTTATATCAATTTTTGTGAACTTCCTTGAAATTATGAATGCTTTGCTTTCCCTTTTTATACTTTACAAATTGTTTGTAAATTTATCAGATGGGAACTGCGTGGCTCCATCCATTTTCTGTGAGTATTCTGGCTCAGGGACATTATAATATGGTCCAAGAAAAGTGAATACAACTTAATTTCATTGTGTACAAGGCCATGCCTGAGCAAATAATAAACCTTCTCTGAGAAAAAACTCACAAAAGAACAATGTATTTTTTTCTTGATTTCTCATCAAATATTTCTAATAATTTAATAATAATTACCATACACACACTTTCAATATACAACAAAAAGACAAACAAAAAGAATCTTTAGTTAGTTTTTGAAAATGTTTCAGATTTTTTTTCCAACATTTTCTTCAACTGTGCTTTTTCTTCTTTTTTTAACCATAAAGGGTTAAAGGCAGGTTGTCATTACACTGAATAAAAGACTGAAAACCACAGTAATTTAGGTTTTATATTTATTTACTGAATTTGTAAAATTCCTTAAAAAGATCAGGGTTTATAAATTTTAGGATAAACTGGTCATTGTCTACCCAGAAACATTTTTTTTTCTTTAAAGCCAAATGGTCAAAATTGCCAGCGACATCATCAGCATCTATTGTTGAACATACTATATGCTGCTGATGTTCACAATTGTTCACAGCTCACCATCATTCTTCCATCCTTTATTCAAATCAATAGCAAGCTGATTGCTCTGATGACAAACTATTAGCTTTGTTAGAAATGTTTTAAATTATGCAGCATCATACTGTCTGCATCATACAACATGTGTTCTATCATATTAATAAATGACAGAAAATACATAATTAGTTAATGCATTGATGATGTTTGTGGACATTGTTTAATGTTGTGAATTACTTATAGTGTAAAACAAAAGTTTGTTAGTTACTAATAAACTTGCTTTGTTCATTTAAACCATTGTTGTTTTTGTTGTTTTATGTTCACACAGATTACAGTTCTGTCCTCTTGGACATATTGCACAATCAAGTTATTACAGTTGCTCAAAGTGAAAAAAACTGAGTGAATTTTGTTGTTGTTTGTCATTCTTTTTGAGGCGTAAGTGGTATTTTTCCAAGAATGTTTTAAGGTCAACTGCACGATATAACAAACTCTTTAGTTATTACATCTTCAAAAATGTTTTTGCTGCAAAGGTTTAATGGCAAATCCTTGCAGTGAGAACACAATGCGTTGGCTGAATTGCACCCGTGGAGCAAGTATTTAAGCTTTCCATTTTGTTTTCTCTTCTTCTGCAGTTTAGAGTATATATCTTGGGTGACAGATTTTTAATAAATAAAAATAAGATTTTGATTTGTATTTATCTTTAAATATACGCTGGCCACAAATTAATAATTTATTAAAGTAAATGTACATTCTCTGTCAAAATGTGATCAAGGCCCCTCACTGTGAAGTCAGCTTTGGGCTCTGGTCGCAAACTATTAGCTCAATGTTTTGATAGACAGGTAAAAGCCTCACTAAGAGACTGACTCAGAAGATTTCTAAATCAATTTCATCTTAGACTTTTATGACAAAGAAACTGTTGGTTCCATTATCTCATGACAGTAATATGAGCTCCTTCAAAGTTGTGATTCATCATCTTTAGATTTTAGTAAATCCAATTTATTTCAGTTTTTCCTTCCCCTCATTGCTTGTAAAAGAGGAATTTGGTTTAAGTGAATTCTCCCAAACCTAAATTACTGTAATCACTAAATGGTCTTGAACTGCATTGAGCAAATAGATGAAGTATCAGAATACAAGTGATTCTAGAGTGCGGTTTTCTCTTAATTGAGGAATTTAAAATGTTCTTTTTCTAAAAAGGTTGAATACTCTGTCATCTTCACTTTGCCATTGAATTGCATGAGAGGCCATGAATGACCCTGCTCATTTTCTTCTGTTCATTTTAATGAACAGACTGAACATTTTAATCAGTGAGCTTATACCTTGTTCAACTGTAAAACTTTCAGGGCTTTGAATCAAAATTAGGCAAGCTTTGTATTGTATTTTTTATTGGACGTGTACTATAATTCCTAATTTTTAGCTTTAAAGTTCTGATTCTTGCCGGAATTACACTGCAGCCTTTAACTTTTGAATCAACCCGACTGTGTATTTTATCAAACATATTTTTTTCCCAACTTTGTTTAAGAGATGTTTAAGAGCTATTTAAGAGATATGAGACGTATTTTTACTTGCAATGTTTTTGTGTGTTTATGTAAGTCAGTGTAAGAAAAGCAAAGCAGAAGTCTGCAAAACAAACTGATAATGAGATACCAATGTGTATCATAGCGTGGATTGTTGGCTTTTGGGCCCAAACCGGTGCTTTTGTTGTATATTCTTACTATGTTAATAAAATGTAGCTTCTCCATTGAAGTATTATATCGTTTCAAATATTTTTTTGCCTCAAACATCCCCATAAGACTGTTCTTTATCAAGTGTAAAGCTTATGCTGAGTACACATAATCATCTTTAAAAAGAAAAAATATATATTTTGTCAATGTTTTTTTGTCAAAAATAATTACACAGTGCTTTACAAAATGCTTTCCTGTTGTAGAAATGGAGCTGGCCATGAAAGCCTTGTGGGATATTAACAGTAGCTGATTCTGTTTCTTAAAGTAGGTCATGAAGATCAGGTTTGAAACAACTGAGTCACACATTGCTCATGGTGACTAAATATCACAAACACGGCAGAGGAGAAAACAGCAATCTTGAAATCATTTGAAGTGCACCGACGTTGGCTTTGTGTTCTAATAATGGTGTAACCCAACAGTGGTTTGAGCCACTTTTTAGCTTGCATTAGCGAAAAAGAAAAGCTGGAATATTATTATACAATCTCCAAAGGCAAAATCAAGCATGAGCAGAAAACCTGTGTTAATGCTTCATTCGAGAGATATATGAGTGCAAATGTAGAGGAGAGTAAATATGAGTGGTTTTGTAATCAAAGTAAATAAATATCTACAGTTTTTATGGCATATTTTAAAACAGAGTACACACTACAACAATACAAATGGCTGATTATCATAACAGGGTGCACAGGGCATCCGTTTGTTAACACCGTTGCCCTGCAGCAAGAAGGTCACAGGTTCAACACTCAGCTGGGATCTTTCTGCATGGAGTTTGCTTGTTCTCATGAATGCATTTGTTTTCTCAAAATACTCCCACAGATCAAAAACATTCAAGGGTTAATTGATTTGTTTTATTTTAAATAAATAATAAGTGTACAATTTATTTTTCTTCAACTCAGCTTTAGTGTGACATTATTTTTCACTGTCTGAAAATAACTGGTGACTTTACTCATTTTTAACAAATGAGTAACATTTTTGAAACGTGCAAACTGGTCTACAAAGACTTTGCTTACTCAAAATTATTTCCATATATATTTCATATTTAATTTTGTTTATCTTATCTAATTTGATTTGACCTTTCAATAATCATGTAACCATATAATCCTTTGTAGCTTCAGTCTCTGCTCAGGAAGGTACCACCAGAAAGCTGTAAAGTCATTAAGGGCTCACATCCTTTGAGTCCTTTTGTTGAAATCATTCCTTAAGGAGTTCAGGACGTTCTGAAAGAAAATGTGGTGGTGTGTGTTGGATAAGACACTGAGGGGGCACCAAGTACTTTGTGTGCTTAACAAATCCTCGTCTTAAAAGTAAAAGTGGTGTGAATATTGCACTCTAATTCATTTTTTCCAGGTGAACGTTTTTTACACTCAGGTGGTTTTAACACAAGCTGTTTCTGTGTGAATGTAAGAATAAAACACCAGATTGATAGAATAAAAAAGAAAAAAAAAATGGTTCTTAAAAAATCCTTGTTAATTGGGAGTGCAAGTGCTGAAAATCTAGCATTAGAGGTAAAGCCACACATTTTGTGTCAGGGTCACTTAATTATCCTTCCACGGAAGTAAAGAACTGAGAAGAAATCTCATTAGAGCCATTGAAATAAAAAGAAAAAGTAAGCTGTCGCTTAGTAAGACAAAGTTTTAATCTTTTATTACTGCTCCCACAATCAAACCCACTTACCTTACATCATATTAACAATAAATCATTGTTCAATGATTGGTTAAAATACATTAGTGCTGAAAAAATCTATTGCAGAGAATGTTTTTAATCATTCCAATGCTTCAATACAAACACATTAAACTGTTGCATGATGGTTTGAGAAAACAGATGATTAAACTTCTGTCCTAGTGAACTTTGAAGCTGTCAAGACTTTTCTTCAAGTGTTCTGTATTTTAATCCAAAGTTTGACTAGAAACAGGAATCCATGAATATGTTTAATTTGTTGAAAATAAGCAATTTAGCAAAAATAAAATTGTTGTCAAAGAAACACTATACACTTTCAAACAAGTATACTCAAATAAAAACTATTTACTTGTGAAATATGTAAGGCACACTGACTCAAAGAAAATATTGTTTTTACCTTTTAATGGCACTGTGTGATTAAAACTGCTAACAACCAACTTCTTTTTTACATAAAAATACAAAAATACAAACAAACTGTGACAACAGAAAATAAAGTACGATACCGAGAAAAAAAATAAATAAAACACTGACTTGATGCAGGTAAAGGATCAGAATAAAAAGACAAAGGGCAGATATTTTTAAAGCTGTTGACTGATGTGATGGCTGTAAGTGAGTATTTTCATTTTACTTATTCAAAGCTGAAGAAAAAATCTAATGTGGAAGCAAAAATCTAACAAAAACACAAATTTGTACTTCAGGTTGGAACGTTTACAGACCAAGCTAAGAAACCTATTGTCCTGGGATCCTGTGGTGGCCTTGAATAAAATAAGGCCAGCTCTGTCTGCCTTTCTCCAACACCATCAGGAGATGACACCACCATTCTATGGTCATGCTCCACTGCCACTAGTGCTCCACATGCGGATGCTTTCCCGACTGGGAATCCAGGGCCCAGTTAGCTCCTCTCTCAGACAGCTGATAACTCGGTAGGAGGAAACACACTGGCAGGCAATATTACTAGGCCAGCAAAGCACACAAGATCCAGCACAAAATTACTTTAACATCTCTGATCTGACAAATTTCTTTCATTTGGATTAGTGAATATCCTCCTTAAGCAAGTTCCACTTTAATGACTTTGGTAGCAGGATCCCCTCAACATCTATTTCATGGCAGCTCTAAGACCATCCGTTAAGTGTCACCAAGCTACCCGCATATTGAGATTAAAATATATATATGTGTAAACAACTGTTTAAACCAAATATTACTGACACATTTGTTCCTTGAAACTATTATTGATCTTGGTCTACAATATTTAAGACTATTCACATCACATTCTTCTTGTTGATCATTTTGAAAAATGGTACAACATTTCCTATGTACCTCTACCTGTACTGTACTTCTTTTTTGTTTGTTTATTTTGTGGGCTTTTGGCAACTGATGATGGTGTTTCCTATTTGCCAACTCTGACCTGTGTAATGCCTCCAGGATCAGAGAAAAGAAGAACCCATGTATCCTATAGGGAGGTATTTTACAAAAAACAAACAAACATATAGAAATCAATGCCTCCATGCCTAGTGCACATTTGGACCTTGCTTTAGGGGTATGCAGAGAGACAAAGAATTTGCGATTTGAGAGTTTCAGCTCCATTCTCACAATACCTTTATTTCATCCCAACATCTTCCATCTTTAACTCACATTTGTCCTTGGAGATGACGGAATGTGGGAAGTAAAGAAGTACAGCAACATGTAGTAATGTAGAAGCAACTGTGGATTTTGGATCATTAGTGGTGCTATTGAGTAATAATCTGAGAAACGAGTATCTATCCTGTTTTTTTGTAAATAATCTATATTTTAAAACAGTATGTATACATATACACAGACACACACCCACATATATTGTTAAATGTAATAGCCAGACAAAATAAATTAATATTTTCTTGTTACAAAAAATTGTATCCATTTCTAAGACATATTTTACTCCTTTGCAGTGGAGCATTTGACAGCTTGCCAGATATTAACTAGTTTGAAGCAGAAACTGAATTGGACAGGTTAAGACTGATGAGGTGTGTATAGCCTGTGGCAACTGTTTTAAGTTTTGCAAGCGTGGTACAACCCTGCCTGTCAGTGGTGATGATCCTCAGCAACACAAAACGGTACATCAAGATTTTTCCATCTCATTGCTCCTTCATCTGTCAGCTGAACATTAAGGAAGAACAAGTAGTGTCATTTTCAGGAGCAAAATCAACCCCCTTGAGTAATTAAAATGTGGAAGATGTGTAATAGTAATATGGCTTTTACAATTTTTATTTAGCATTTACAATTTTTTGTCTAAGATTATAACGCGTCGCCTTCCTTAACTATTTCTTTAAAAAGGTAGTGCTCAAAAGTTTTTCCACCAGTAATTTAAAAAGAGCCTGATATCAATATTTTTCTGTCAACACTGACTACCAGTAATTAACTTTTAAATCTGAATTTAACCACAGCTTAATAAATTTTAAAAGGATCTTTTAAACTCATTATTTTGGTCTTCTTGTTAACAGCTTCTCAGCTCTCAGTGACATTTTCAGCTGCTGCAGACAGTTGTTGTCAGCCTAAACTCTAAAGTCTATAATTATTTCCTGCTCACTGTCAAAAAGCAGAAAAAAAGAAAGAAAGAAAATAATAAATAAAAAAGTAAATAACACAACAACAACTTTAAATTAATATTCATACTGTATGTTTGGTGGTACAAAAGTAATTAAAACATAACTGAAAGCCAAATTATTTACCTACAGAAATTAAACTGTTTTTTTTTTAAATAAAATCTTGAAAAATATATGGAATGATTCCACTTTTTTTTACTTTAACAATATGGGAATTTTAACAACATCTGCTTCTATTGGACCATCTGAAAAATGTAGGCACATGACAGTTTCTAATGCTTACTCTAATTGAGTAAAATACTGTTATACAAAAGTCTGGTGGCATCTTTTGATTTTACTGACAAACAGATATTATGATAAAATTATGGTGTATAGCCAACATGTCATTTGAGTGTAAATATTTGAATTCTGCAATAAATTGCAGGAGTACATACATTTTTGAGGTAACTGCATGTATGTAATTACAAAACAGACTCTCTATAATTATGGCTGCATGTGTAGAGGAGAAAGTAGAAGGCTGACAATCAAAACCATTGCTAACATGGTAATGAGGTTTCTATGGCATTTGCCAGAAGGATGATCCCTTGATTAAGGAAACAAGCTGGACTGTAAAGGGTCTGCCTTGGCACTGAGAACTGGCAGTTCAAAACTGAACAGAAAATGGGAAAATTTGCACGACCATCTCAGATGGTTGCCAGGGGACAAAAGGGACCACTCAGGATTGAGGGCCATAAGCTGGAAAGATGGATAAAAAAAATTTCAAATGATTGACTGGAGAAACACATAAGGCCACAAAAGACAATGAATCCAACAAACACAGGCAACCTTAAATCAACAGGAAGGAAGAGGCCAAGACCATTTAGGATTTGGGGACCTTGTGGACCCAGTTAATCCTTCTGTCTCTTTGTGTTCCCTGAGCCATTACTGAGCACTACTTGCTGTGTAAAATGACACAATGTACTATTGCAGTGAGCCACTATCCTCGCAAAACCACTGCTGTTCAGACGTGTGCTTGATCTCAGTGATAAGGTGGTTAGAAAGTGTCAGACTAACATCCACATCGACTCATGATTTGTTTTGCAAAAACTGAACTATAATGAGATGATCAGTCACAGTCAGTTCACCTGTCAGTGGTTTTGAAGTTACAGGTGATTGAAGTGTGGTGAAGAGAATTTCTGCAGTAGATATCTAATGCTTGATACTTACAAACAAGCAAATGCTGATGTCACAAATTGTGTAACACTTTCAAGTCTCATGCAATATTTTCAAACATGTAAAGTCCAAAGATTTTCATCTCCAGTGAGCTGAACCATAGTGAAATTGCAGCTGTCCTAATAAATGATCTGTGGGGTTACTATCTGATGTTTTACATTATCAACTCAATCTATTCAATCAGAGCATTACCCTTCCTGCAAATAATAGGTTTTCACTCAGAATTCCCAATTATTCTAATGCATTCACGCTGTTTGAATGAGCCTTGCAATTTGGCAGTTTGGCCTGGTTATATGAGAGAACATAGCTCTGATTGGCATGGCTAATGGTGCCTTTAGTTGTGTGTCTGGCAGTAATATGCACCCCAATTTGTGACAGATTATGTTGCTGAACTGATTAATGTGCTACTGCCTCCACATGGTGTTGAATGATGTGGCTCACCCTCATGACCTCTGAAATACAGCCAGACCCCAATCTGACCCTGAATTTCTGTCAAGCTTATATCAGATCCACAAACATCCTTGTAAATCCAGTGGGCTTCAACTAATCACCAAAGCTGCTCCTTCATGGTAATAGAGGTAGCAATATCTACACTGTTTACTCATTTTGGTTAATCAAACCTCAATGATACTTTTTAAAATATATAAAAAGGATAAATGTTTTAAATCATTGCAAAATTAGAGTACCTTTACTCCTTAAAATAACTTTTTTATGCATTTAACCTATTAAACCTCAAACCTCAGTATTAATAAAATAGGGTATAACAGGTTAAATTACTGTACCATACTCTAATTTGAATTAACAAAATTATCTAAATTGTTTGTAAAAGATGAGCATTGTTTCATAGTTTTACATTTGTCATAGAAGACAGACAACCTCATGCGCAATGATTGGGCTAATAAAGATCAGGCCTAATGCACACATGGAGACTAGTTCTAAAAATATGTGTCAGTAATCAGTCGCCATTCTAACCTTGATGGTTCCCTGAGTGAGGATCCCCCCGCCCCTTGATCTTCTTTTTCAACCATTTCATTGACAGTCTCCAGAAAAATACAGTTTATTTGCAATATTGCTCTTTCTCCATACACTTTGACATTGAGAGTGGTTTGATATCAAACACAGCCTGTGACAATGCTTCACGCTCCCCACACACACTTACCAGAGTGTAAGCCTTAGTAAGTTCTTACAGCTTATGAAACAGTAAGACCATGTCCATTTTAGCACCTGGGAAAAAGAGGTAATGCCCATGTCCATCATACTTATGTGTAATGCTTCTTATGGTTCCTGCAAAATACGAGAGCACCTCCTTCAGATTAACTGGACATGCAGAGAGTCATTGTGGTGCAAATGACATAGTTTTTGATTTTATTCTTTCTAACTCCAAAATCCAAAACCACTTTTGGCACCAACTGCAATGGGATATCATGGATTTACTTTAGTACAATCAAGGTAAACAAAGATTTGCCAACAATCATTATATTTTTTGTCTTTGGTTTAACCTCTGATTTTAATAAAAAAGAGTCATTACTTTAATCCAAGCAAAGCATAGATTACAAAGACTATTCTTCTGTTGTTGTAAATTTCTGACTTTGATGTATTTCATCCTTCACAAAATTAATTGTAAATTCTTGTTATCATGCTTACTTACTGAAAAGTTTCTCTAAAGCACTTTTTTCCTATGCACTGTCCAATCAGAAACTTGAAATCTTAGTTTGTAATTTTGAAATTATAACACAGAAAAAACTGAAGTTACAACTCAAAAATTGTTTATCTTTGATTTAAAAACAACAATATTAATGTATAGAATAGTTCATCTAATAGCCATTCTTTAGATCATATTTTTGGACCATTTTTTTTCCAGTCTGTTTTAGTTGTAACTTAATTTAATTTATATAAAGCCAATTCACAACTAACAACCTGGCTAGTTTAGTGCCCTTGGTAAACCACCCATTTGCGCCCCTCCCAACCTCTGCCCTCTGGAGGTGTAGTTGTGGTTCGGGTGACATCAGTGTCCAGCTGGATGTGTGTGCAGCCTCATACACTTTCAGTGCGATTAGGAAGGATCAACTGCAGCAGCAGCGTGCGGAACAAGGAGAAGTGTCAGTGGGACTTGCTGACCTGAACCTGAAGCTAAGTCCCAAACCTGGGATGTTCTATGTGGAGGTCCTATCAGGTCTTTTTTCTGTCTTAAAACATTTTGGATCTGCACCCACATGCCATGATAGTAGAGGTTTTCCAGCGCCTATTCCACTAACTTTAAGTGGAAATGAGCGGTATTAGTCTAGAAACCAAGCCATTATTGTTACTTCTTGTTGTTTATTTGAGGGTGGTCATGCGCCCCCAAACAGATTGCGCCCTGGTTGTCGCCTACATTACACATAGCAAAAATCACCTCTGCTCAAGCACTGAGTCCAACATTTAAATCCTATCCGGAATTTTATGCTACAACTTGCTGTATTTATTTATTTTTTTTTATCCTTAATATTACTTTCCTTCCTCAAACAAGCTGGGCTGTAAAAGGCACATTTTGTGATTCAGACTTAAGTACCAACAAATGCATTATTTTTTCATTTAATTACATTTTTTTAAACAAGTTCATAATCAACAAAGAAACAAAAAAAGCCCTCCAGTACTTTGTAATTCAACATAATTCAGGTGGCAATGTAATGTAAAATTTCTAATTTAATTAATATAACATATTTTAATTGAATTCAAGACCACTTACTTAGGTGAATATAAGTGACAAACGTCTAAATTGCTTACTTGAGTTGGAGATACTATTTATATAATGGTGTTCATTCATTGGGTCGGAATGTATGATTCACTCTATTACCCTCGTGTTTTAAATTATTTTTCCATTTTCATGTTAATCATATAACAACAATTTTTAAGGCTCCATTAGTTTCCTCCACTAACTTGACTTATATATGAGCTCCAGTGGTGACCACATTGGCTTTTTCTGCACAATGTGGGCTAAAAAAAAAAAACAAGCAAACAAAAGTCAAACTAGATTAATACTGTTCTGCTTAATATGAGTAAAATTGCAAAGAAAAATAAATGAAGAGACAGTGATGTGCTAAATGGGTTCAAATGTATGTCGCAGTTAACTATTACAAGGTCACTGATACATTTAAATGCTCCAGAGGAGAGAAAAAGGATTGATTGAACAGATTCAATGTCCTGCACTCCTCATTAGAGTCATTTCTCATCTGCCTGAGGTTAATTACCACACACACACCTCACGCTGTTGTTCCACTTACATCATAATTACTGTGGCTAAGATTGAGAACAATCTGAAACTCATGATATGAGGCCCTTCACATGCACACACATACATATTTAAACATAACACACACACATGCACCAGAGCAGCATTGCCATTAATATTCTCTGCCCAAGCCTCCCTGTATATTCCCAAATCCCCCTCCCCCCCAGGAGCCAGCTGTTTTTGAGATTGATTTCATTTATTTAATGACGGCTGTGCTAATGACCCTTCGCACATGGCTGATGGTGTCACAGACAACAACATCTCAGGAATGAGGATTGGATCAGGGGCTGAAGAGCAAAGGCTGGATGATATTGAATAGAGCAGCATGACATAAGGGGAACACAACAGAAGGAAAAGAGAGGCTTGAGAGGCCATGTACGCAGGCGATCATTGTCTTTCTCAAACAAACAAGGGCACTGGGTAGAGGATGGAAATTAATAATTACTTCATCGACTAATTTTTACTCTGCGACACAGATGAAAGAGCCCTATTTACCTCTCGTTGGAGACGGGTGGCTGGCATGGCTCTAGTTGATATTTATCATTTTAAGATCTAGTATAGCTGCTAAGTAGAAACCTTTTGTGTACACAAACTATTATTTTTCCAGTTATGTGACTACTGAGAAAAAAAAAAAATCTTTCATTAAGGATCATAGGAAAATAAGAATGACCACCAATCAGCCATTATGATCTGACAAAGATAATCCTCTTTTTTAGGTACTTTATCATTTTTGACATGGAAAAGTGCAGGTTATTAGTTGTTGCAAAGAAAATTTTATATTTTGTGTTTTTGAGACACATCTACGACATTCAAAGTTATTTTTCTTTCTACATTAAAACAAAAAGGAATATTTTCAACTTTGTGTTAAGAGTGACGTTGGTATTAGAAATTATTTATACCAATGACTAGACGCATTACCCTAAAAACTGTGTAGGGACATGGTCTACCATTGTTTGCAACTTTTCTTGGTGTGAAACACAATAACAGGCTATATTGTGCACACCTGTATCTTGGATGCAGAAGTGATGCTTTGTAAAATCCATAACAAAGCATACACTCGTAAATTTAGAAACATTTAAGTCATTTTAGATAAAAGAATTTGAATCTTTAATGGCCCTCTTATGAGAAGTAATGTGATAATTTGTGTAAAGTGGAAAAAAAAGAGTTTAATAGAACAAATTAAATTAATAACCTTACATATGAGTAGTAAAGTATTTTATGTCAAAGGGGAATGGCTTCTTGTGTACTTTGGCAGGATCCTTGTCTGGCTATTTGCTAAAGTGCCTCATAGTTAAAAGAATCATATCTTAATGGTGTCTTTTTAATGGATCTTCTCAGAGCTTGACACCACAGGCCCAGAACATGGATACTACGTTAAGTGGTGATCCCAAAATGACAGTAGGAGTGTGAGCATATTTCTTTTTTATCCTTATGTCTTGTGTGTCTGTTCAAGTCTTGTGATTGACAGAGGACCTGCTCAGTGTGTAGCCTTCTCCTTGTTTGATGTCACTTCCTCCAGCTCCTACACTGAAAAATACAAGCACAGAAAACTAATGAAACAGTTTGTCTTATTCACCATAAATTTTCTATTTAAAAGATAATTGTTTGGTCATCAGGTAAATTGGTCAAATCCACGTTTATAACAGCTGACCCCAAAGATGAATTTCCTGTAGGAAATGTTTATCCATGACTGCAACATGGACCATGCTTTAATTAGCGAGCAGACCATCCATACTTTACATTTATTAGATTAATTTATTGGTTCTCACCCTTTACCACACAGGGCCAGTACTAAGCTTTTTTTTTTTTTTTTGCATCGAATGCAGCAATGCATGTTTAAATCATTTTCTCAAGTCAGTGGTAACATGTTGTGAATATAAAGAAGTGATGTTCATATGTGAATGAAGTGAGGTTCAAAAGTTTTATTTGCAATGTTTTCTGCCAGGACATATTAAAGCAAGAGGTTTGGGTCTGTTTACCCATGTTTACTTCATAGCTTAGTCTTGTGCCCTCAGGTGGAAAGTGCATCTAACTAAGTCACATATTATCACTGCTATAACATCCGCACTATCTTTTCACAGATAATCCTCTGGGTTGCAGCTGCAAAGTATGTAGTCTTTAAATCATTTGCTTGTAGCTGTACAGCTCAGAAAGCAATGTGCAACCAGCCATGCTTCAGGCTGTACACTACAAATAAATTGGTATCATAGGCTTCTTACTATTCTAGGACTGTGCAAACACTGTACTTTTGAGGAATGGGTTAGTAGCAAATGATTTAAAACACTCCAAAGAGGTCTTAGACTAACATTTAGTCAGAGAATCAAATCTAGAGCAAAAAATGTCAAAATTATTTAATTCATTGAGCTTTAAGTACTTTCACATCAAGTATTTAACTGAGTTTGAACTAATAACAGGATGTAAAGTCAGGATGTAAATGACATTGAATCAAAAATTACTTTAAAACACAGTGAAGGTTAAGTGAAAAAGACAATGTTTTGGACATGTCATTCATTTTATGTAGCTGCCACATTCAATTCCTGCAAAATAAAATTTACGACAATACAGCAACACATACTTTCCAAGTGCTGCGGGCAGAAACATTGCAACCAATATCCATCGTCATGGAGGATTTCATATTAATTTCCCCAAAAATTGTGTCCAGGTAAAATGCAAGCAGCTGTCAGTTGGTGAAATTCCACCTCCACACGGGCCTGACATGGTCCATCAGAAATGGTGAATGCTGTACTAATGGGCAGGAAAACTGAGGAGAGTTGCAACCTTTGCTTGTTAGTATGGCTGCTTCATCACCAGAAATGTATTTGAGGTGGTGATGGTGTCACAGTTTCCATTTCTGTCATACTAAAATTCTTGTTTATCAAAGGACAGGATAAAGAACTAAACAGATACCAGCAAAAATGTAAATAACCAAGTACTAAGCCTTTTAAAGTAATTATCAAGAATTGATGTTGCAAATACAGACATGCACAACCCACTAATAAAATCAAGAAAGAAAAAAAAAGAACTATCTTGCTTTAAAAACATCCATTTTATGTTCAAATTTGTCTCAAGAAATCACAATTTGTATTGACTTTTAAAAAAAGTTGAATAAAAAAATCCTTGACTGGTAGTTTGTTCTCATAATATCATGAAAAATGTCAAAAATGGTGCCAATAGTCACAGTTTGGCTTTTGCTTCCTCAATTGTCAGCTTTAATTTATAGTGATGTTTCATTCTCTGTTAAGTACTTTCTGCCTTTACACTTAAATTTGTTCCACGTAAGGACCTTAATTGAAATGTCCCAGTGCTATAACCTTGAAATGGTAATTCTTAAGCAAGACATTTATCTCTGCCTTTTCTGTTGGTTTAACTCAAGACCTCCTCAGATGGAAGGTCAAGCTGATGTCAACAAAATGCAAGATGACTAAAATGCTTCAAGATAGCAAAAGGAATTATTTCTTAAAGTGGTATATTTAACAAACTCAAAGATATTAATTAGAAAAAAGAAAATAACTAGATACAATACGAGGCTACAATTAATATTTTCATTACTTTGTGAAATTAAGCCTTTTTTCAGTGTTTGATTAAAGGCTAAACAAATTTGGGCTACTAATAAAGTAGTAATAAACTTTTTTTTTTCTTTTTGAAGTTATCTGAAATGGATCAGCACAATGCTTGTTTACAATTGAGTTTAAGGTCATTTTTCTCTCTGAAAGATTCATAGATCAGAATCGACATAACAGACACAAATAATTTCTCTTGAAATGGCCAAGTGCTCGGCCAAAAGTTTATGAAATTGCAGCTGATTTAGAGAGAAAACCACAACCGACCTTCAGAAAGGAAAATAAATATTGTTTTAATATCACATAAATTACATGAAATCTTGGCTTCTTAGAGGCAAAATAAAGAAGTTAGAGATAGCGAAGTCAAGACTTTTGGCATGGGCTCTATTGATCTTGCTTAATTGTCACAGAACAGACAGCGTTAAATTGAAAAAATTCACCTGGGGTGATAGATTTCCTTAAATGAATGTTGCATAAATGGATGATTTACACAGTGTTCACTTATGATCATTGAAGATGTTCTAGAACATGTAGTTTTGTCTGACATGTTGGAAGTTTTCAAATGGAAATGCGTTCTTAACCCACATAAAAAATTAATGAGATGTGTAACTTATACTCATGATAACTTGTACATGTTTGCCTCGCCATTGCGTAACTTAAATTGTTTTCAATATGTTGTTTTGTCAGTTTGAGGGTTTTTTTTGTTACAATATCGAACTTTGTTCTTTTTTTTTTGCAGCGTTGTTTAGAGCATTTGGAACTTTGTATTTGCACAAAAATGTTTTATGGTTAGTATCAAAATATCATTGTGATATGTTGTATTATTCTACAAAGCATTTGCATAGATAATGGCATGCAAAATGTACTGCTGACAATACACTTCAAACTATCGGTACTTCAGAGCTCTAGGGATAATTTATAAAAATCATTTTGTATTTTGCAAGTTGAATTGTTTAAAGACGTTGTTACCTGAAAGAAGGGATTTATTCTTGCAGTATGACAACCTATACTGTACGAGCCAAACAACCTATGAACAATTTCTTCATAAAAATACATCATTTTGGGAAAAATACAACTGGCCTCTGTTCAAGAATAATGATTGAAAAGTTCATGAGTCTAAGCATGTTTATCTTCAGATCAAAAGGCATAGTAAAATACATGTTGCAAACACTTGCATCACTTTATTTATTGGTGAACACAAAAGATGACCAAGTTCATATAAAGGGCCTTCTCTTTTGAAGAATAAAGTTCTCTTTTATCTGTACTTTTCCAGTTTTTAAAGATGACAGACTGAGAATTTAGGATGAGACATTAGGAATTTAATGGAATAGCATAGTTAATTATCTGCCTACAGGTTTTTTATTTTTTTTTTCTGACATATTTAAATTGTTAAAGAACCATAGTACCAAGTATAACCAAGTATTTTTAACATAAATGGGATGGAAGAAATTATTTGGTCATTTTGATAGTGAAGGTTTTTTTTTTTTGCAAAATTTTTCATTTAATATTTACTGGAAAGAGACCTTTTCCTTGTTTTACTGCTAGTGTTTATTTCAATGCCGCATTAGAAACTTAGCAACATTAAATGTTGTGAAGAAAAGTTTCAGCACATTTTTAAATTTATTTTTGTGTTTTGATGTTTCAGCTTTCCGCAAAATGATCTATACTTCTGATGAACTTCTATTTGAACAATAGTGGGAACATGCACAACTTGCTTTGGAGTTTGGGTACACATTAAGGTGTATTCTATGGACATGTGTGTTGATTACTTTTGAACTCATCTAATGGAATTTCAAATGGGCACCATGTACAGTACATGCTCTTACAAGCACCCCAAGTTTAGATAAAAGATGTAGGACTTTCAGTGATTACCTACTTCTAGATAACATCTCACTATCATGTAAAGGTCATCCATTAAAATGTATGCAGCAAAGGTCTAAATAGTGGGGTCACACTTTTACATGTTCTGTTTTGATTTATCACAGTTGTGGATTTTGTGTGGGGTGGGGTTTGTAGAAAGTGACGTTTTAGTTCATTAGTATTCTATTTTTTCAGTTATGTATTCTAGTTTCATTAATCACACACCTTGTCCGCATTCAGTAATCTAGCCTCCCCTGTACAACTAGCACTCAGTGAAACTGAGATAGAGCTAAGGTTGGACCCAGAATGCAGGCAGGCAGGTAAATATGACTGTGGTGAAGGCATTCAGAGGGACATGGTTATAGGAGACGTAGCAGATAAACACAGGGGGTGGTTAACATTTCCCATTACAAAGTTGCAATATAGATCTGGTACACAAACATTGATCCATAATATGGAATCCAATCCAAAACAAGGTAGCAAGGTAGGCATTGATCAGGTTCTCCAATAAGCAATGGACATTTGAATTTACAGTTTGGCATGGGGCTGCATGGTGACACATTTGATAGCACTGTTGCCTTGTAGTGAGAAGGTCCCAGGTTGAAATCCAAGCTGCAGGAAGTTTTCATGTTCTCCGCGTGCATGCTTGGGTTTCCTCTGGGTGCTCAGGCTTCCTCCCACAGCATGCTTGAGGTTAATTGATAACTCTAAATTATCCCTAGCTGTGAGTGTGTGTATGAGTGGTTGTTTGACTGTATGTAGCCCTGTGATGGACTGGCAACCTACAGGTATGCAGGGATTCCCCTGTGTCTCGTACAATAACAGCTGGAGATAGGCACCAGCTTCCCGTGACCCTGAACAGGAAAAAGCAGATTTAGAAAATGGATAGATGGGTGGACAGTTTGGCATGGGCCAGATTGAGGCACGTATGGTGAGGCAATGTCATATCCCCAACAAAATGACAAGGGCTTTGAAAACAAGTCTTGTAACAGACACGAGAGTACTGGTGAAACACATCAGATGATCTGGCATTGGAGACTTCAAAAACACTGGTGGGCATAACGATTATGATCACAATGCTCATGTAGCCTGATTTGGACGTTGATATGGTGGAGATTCCTATCAAGACATGGTTATAAATTTCAAAGAAAAAGTGGCATACTAACACGTGGTAAAAAGTCAATAAACATAGTGACAGCATGGCAAGGTAG
Source organism: Pachypanchax playfairii (assembly GCA_006937955.1). Taxonomy (NCBI): domain Eukaryota; kingdom Metazoa; phylum Chordata; class Actinopteri; order Cyprinodontiformes; family Aplocheilidae; genus Pachypanchax; species Pachypanchax playfairii. The sequence goes on along the minus strand of SSNP01000050.1, from coordinate 384,033 downwards.
GAGAATGCTAACTACTTTCAACTGAACAAATAAACAAAGAAATAAAAGATAAGGAAAATTATTATCAATAAATACATATTTCAATACCAACAAATGTGTCTATGTACACCCACCTCTAAATGAACACTAAGACATCCAATCATGGATTGAAAGAACTAAAAAATGTCTAAACCATGAATTTAATCCTCCCAGAAAATTATCTGATGAAATCCCCTGAAATTGTTTTTTTTTTTTGTTATTTCACTATCCAAAATGTTTTGAGTAGGAGATACCAAATCAGAGACACCATGGATTGTTTATTTATCATGTCAATATGTCTGTACTTTTCTGTTTGTTGGTTCTTTTCTTTTCTTTTCTTTACTTGACCAATTTTTAAATGAAGCCTTTTCTCAAATGTTTCTTCGACAAAAAATAAGTAAATTATTATTTGAACAAATCAAACTACAAGAAGCGTTCACATATTTTTCTACTGTTGTTTCTGATAAGAGGAGTCTTTCATATCAATGAAATTAATTTGCTCCAACTTGATCTGTTTTATGAATGCACGCTTTACATTGCCAGATTTATCAAAGGTTTGCAGTTGTTACGAGTGCAAACCTCTCAGCAGTCGCAAAAAAAAGCTGCAGCATTTACTAAAGACGCAGGTAAAACTGCGTCTGTTAAATCTGCAGCGTGATGTGCACAATCTTTTTTGCGCTTTTGCTCTAGATGAATATGCAATGTGGGCGTTTCTGTCAGAAGACAAAATATTTGGAGGAGAACACCCAAATAGATGCAGTCTGATTTATCAAACCCAAAACTGTTTGCGGCTTCTGTATTAACCAAAGTTTACAAAAGCGTCTGCAGTCATTGTTGGGAGATGGAGATGAAGAAGGAGGAAGAAGAGGAGGAGAATCCAAACTATGCATTCTGGGTTTCGCTCTTTACTTGGAAAATTGATAAATCAAGCCCTATGAGTTTCAATGAAACAGATTTTGCTGGTACTTGTAAAATCTGGTAGAACAAAAAGTTTAGACTTTCCAATTGCTGAACTGTTCCACTAATACTTGTGGATGTTTTACATTAAATTGCTCATAACCTCTGCTAAACCTCTCTTACCATTAGCAAAAAGGACTTTTTCCACCTGCCTTTGTTCACATCTCAAAACTTCATGACAGGGAAAACCATCTAGAGACCACTCAGCATGTTCTGTTATATTGTATCTCTGAGGAGTAACACAATACAAGAAACATTTCTAAGAACAAATTGTGTACTTGTTACTGAAAAAGCAGAGTTACTGTATGCCTTGGAGTTAAGCTTTTTGTGCAGTAAAGCTTTTTTAGTGAAAAGGACAGAAATATTTGGGAAATATAACCAGTCAGTCAATTGCATTTTTTTGATCAGATTTTTTTTTCTTTTTAATTTTTATGAAGTAATCCTCAAAATGTTGATAAGAAGACTGATGAGTTATCACATTGTAAAGGTATGAGTTCTAAAAAGTCAGCAAGCATCTAATTACTGAGTGGCTACAAAAGGAGGCCAATTTAGGATTTTGTTGCTGATCTGCAAAACTTTTGACAATTTCTGTTGGTCTTTTAAAATATGTTCAATAGATACAATTGTCTCTGTATTCATTGTTCATACTTTTTACCCTTTTAACAATCAAATTATTCTCTACAACATGTTGAGTATGAAGTCAATACAATGAAAATCAATTTTTCAAATTTCCCCACATGCATTTCCATGTTCTTTAGGGCTTTCTAATCCAACTTTTTACTTAAAGGATGAATGAAGATGTTCTCCAAAGCGTTCACATGATAGATGGTAAATGAAATTATTGACAGTTTCTCAGCAAGGCTCTTTACCTTCAGCTAGTATTTCTACTTTTTTAATGCTTTTTATCTCCATTCAGAGTGCTTTCACTGAGTGTCTGATGTTAATAAGGAGAAAGCACAGCATGGTATGCTAGATGTGGTGAAATGAGTAACTGTAATACTGAAGAGCATTGATGTAATATGATGATATATGAAGTTACAGAAATTAAAACATGTAGCACAGACATGCACAAAGTACAGGAATAATGCAATAGTAAAGTTTTAAATTGTAAAGTTAACTTCACAAAAGTAAAAATAAAAAAAGAAAAACTTATTTTTTGTAATTGTGGCATATTTTGTCCTATTTTTTTCCTCTCTGTCTGATTTTTCTCCCATAAAAGATTTCTTTTTACATTCTTTTTTGCTATAAAGGATTCTTCTAGTGCAAAATAGGTTGAAGGTAATTCAAGAAAATGTCATAATGAGCTAACTAAAACAGACTCAAAAGTTAGACCCAGAGAATGGAAAAAGTAAAAGTTTATTTCAAAAGGTGCAATAGTGTACAGGAACTGAAGAAGCAGCTTGGAGATCTGAAGGCAGACGAGATGAAGGTTTGTGATTGTAAAATGGTGAGAACAGTTTGAGTGAGCAGTGACAAAGAATCTTCCTAATTGATGTTTTCTGTTACAGGTTTGGAGGAAGTCAAGAGGTCTGTGAAACTGAGTGGCAAGAGAGAGGAACAGAAGAGCACAGGTGAGTCCAGGTGATGAGAATGGTAGAGAGCATGTGAGGCAGAGTTTCTTTCTTGACAGAGTTGTTTGTTTCCAGCAAGTGAATTGAACAAATAGGTGTCAAGGGTTAGGGTTAGTTGTTCACACTAAGACTTCAGAGTTGGGTTGAGTATTTACATCATAGGTAAGTAGTTTAATTCACAAGGATCTCAGGCTAAATCTATAGGATAATTGTACCTGGTCACAATGAGAAAATCTAAAGAAAAAACACAGGAATTACTTCTTTCAGAAAACACAAATGACATAGAAATTTTACACAAGGAGGACTTTGACCAATACATTTACAGAAGTGACTTCACCTGTCTGGCATAAACTTGTGGAACAAATGCTGATTCCTGCACTGATGAGAAAATTGATTGCTAGTGTGATCGACAGTGGCAAAGGACTCTGCAGCAAGCAGGCTTAAGAAAGAGACAACAAATAAACAAAACATAAAGATATAAGGGGAAAAGTTAAAAAAAGAGAACAAAGACCTTTCCAACCTGGAACCCTGACATAATACACAGTATATTCCAAATGAAACATAGTAAACCTTGATTTAATCTTCCAAGTCAGGCAGCATAAAGTGATCAATAAAAAATCCAGACAAATTTCACAATAAAAAAAATTCAAATATTGTGCATATGTATTACGTGAGACATAGTATGCAGACAAAGAGAAGGTATTTTAGTATTGGATCTGTTGTAAGAAATTATACCGGTAGTTATCTTAGTATTTGGGAGGAATGGATGGATGGATGGATGGATGGATGGATGGATGGATGGATGGATGGATGGATGGATGGATGGATGGATGGATGGATGGATGGATGGATGGAAGGACGGACGGACGGATGGATTAAATACAAAATCAAAATCAAACAAAATTGTAGCGCAGAGTGACCCTGGGTGAATAACTGCAAGTTGTAAATACTGACATGAATACACGGTCCATTAGATGGCTTAGAAAAATACTGAATATATGTATACCCAAGAAACTAGTCTCTGAAACTCCACAAGTCAGCGGGTAGACAGCATTTAAAGCAACAGAAGACACCCTAGTGTTGTATCAACAATGATATTCTTGAATTGTGACATTTGAAGAACATCTTCCTTTATGTTCAAAGTCCAAGTATTTGTAGTTTATGCTTCCCTCACTATGCAAGCAGTAGACCACTGAGTCTTCTGATCTCCATATCTGCAATGTTTATTGTTGATCCCAGATGCCCCAATGCACGTTGTGTTTTATTGGCTTCCATATTCACAGGAAGTGATTCAGACCTTTGTGTACTCTGGTATTTAAGAAGATGATAGACACTGATGTGAGACTTCCCTCTGGCTCCTTTCTCCTATTTGAACACCATTAACAGTGGCTTGCTGGTTTAAAACCATAATAGTGATTATTAGGATCATTTAAAAATTTCCTACAGAGAATGATGCAGCTTTCAGCTTCGCTTACATCCAAAGAAAAATTCACTCTTTTTTTTTTGCTTGAACAGGACTTTTAAGAAAAAGTTTTACAAACAACAACAAATACTGTTAATAAAATGTAGTTCTGCTTTTTCCTGTTGTTCCATGGGAATGAATGAAAATAGTTGGAGTTTCATAGAATCTTGAAGCTAGACAGCTCACACACATGCACATGCAGACATGCTTTTTATTACTGTCATTATTTGCTGTTTCCAATTTATAGTTTCTTGTCAGATTTCTCCTTTATATTGTTCAATGTAAAATAATTGCTCAGACACAAGCTTCACATTAAACTTGCATAATGGTAGATGAGTAGCATGACAAGCTTTGTATTGCTTGGCATTTTCTCTTCCCCAGAGCCAAATATGGAATCATTTAGTGACATGTCTTACCATAGCGGAAGGAAATACAGAAATTGTAGAATATCCACAAATAATGTAGCAACATTAAAATGTAAAACTGTATGATAAATGGTCATACACTGGATGATAAACATTAATTGAATCTGGATTTGTCCAACATGAAACAAAAAATTATTTAAATAATAGTTACAGTTCATGACACAAGTAAAAAAAAATCTCTCCCAGTTTAACAATTTAGTTTACTAGGTTTTGCTGCAGAAGCTGCTATAAGAAACTTCTGTTTAAAAAATGTTTAGAATAACTTATCTATAGTTTTAACAATGAAGAGCCCACCAGTGGAAGGACAAACACATTGTTGATAATTCTTTAGGACCATTAGTACAATTTAATTACATTCAATGTTTTTCCTTTACATGTTTATCCATTTTATTAGTGCATTTCAGTTATAATAAAACAAACATATATTACACTCAGCATTGCTAAATAGTGTCGGATCACCTTTGTGAGCCATAAGCTTTCCTGATTTCAGAATTTGGGAATTTTGATGGTTTTCTTAAACATTTCTAGTTTACTATTTTTGCCTGACATTTTTGTTAGTTTTGGATCAAGCGTAAAATTGTCAAAAAAAAAGTCTAATAAACAGTTTTTCTTTTCCCTTCATTCTCTATGCCTCAGGGCACACAGCGTGGTGGTGTTTTGTTGTGGTATTCTTATTTATTTATTTTTTGGTATTCTCACTCTGCACTTAAAATGTAAATCAGGAAGGTACGGAGCACTACGAGGGAGCTGATCTGCTGGGTCAAAGCAGAAAAAACGTCATGGAAAACATCATAAAATCCATTCCACCTGCCTGGAGCAAATAAAACAAAGCTTTATTCTCTGAATAGAAGTAAACAGACATAGAAAAAGTATCATTTATTTGGGTCTATATTTAATAATCAGGGCATTCACAATCATTGTTGAAAGGCAGCAGGGAGAGGTGTGTACACACACAACACAACAGTATAGATACAGTTCAGCTCAAGTCAGAGGAAAAGTTTAAAGTGTTGCCAACTGACCCACCAGAGCACCATCTCTGATTTACACACTAAGTATTGAATAGGTACATAATTAATGTGAATAACAACAAAAGAAGTGATGCAGTGAACGGCAGGAGGAGAGAGAGAGAACGAGAAAAACACAACCTGTTTCCTTTTACATCCGTCAATGATTTAGGGATGACCTAAAATAAATCTGCAGTTACACCTGCAATAACATAAAGACTTTACAAAATAAAATCACAAATTATTATGGTGCTTTTTAACTTTTCTTTGCATTTGTATATAAAAAAAATAAAACACTGGTCACTTTTATATGTATACACCAGTTAAGAACCTCAGCTGTCCTACTGTAGCAGGTTCTTTACCTACTTTGATAACAATGGTAACATTCTACTAATGGGGATGTGATTGAATAAAATAAAGTCTAATAAAATTTAAGATTAATCTGTAGGTGATAATTTGTGGTGTGGAGCAGAAGTTCATTAAATGAAATGTAACATCACATGCATGTACATTAGGTCAGTTCAGATAAAGATTTGACTTGCCACTCTTTTTATAAAAAAACGTGCTGGAAAACTATTTAGACTATTGGAAATGGAGAATGAAATAATTTTGTGTTAGAGGTATTTTAAAGAAATACTGTCATTTGTTTTTCCGTTTTTTTTACCTGTGTCTTTATTTTAAGCTTTGAATTTTTAGATTGAATATAACTGAGCAATGTTCTTAAATTTTAATTCCTGGAACATTATTATGAAACATGCCGTAGCTTAACAATCACTTTTTTTCAGCCCACATCTTTATTTCTACACATCTGCAAATTAAAGCAACCATATAGGTCGACTGTGAAAGCTCTAAAAAACGACCTGTACGAGCATTTTGTGGGGTCCAGCAGAGATGACAGCGCATGTCCTTTCCCAGAGGAGCAGCCAAATATGCATGTGCAAGATTTGTCTCAGTTCAGCCAAGAAAAAACAAACTGTGCGGCAATATG
>SSNP01000050.1:365248-377598 GCA_006937955.1 Pachypanchax playfairii | reverse complement strand
GATGGATGGATGGATGGATGGATGGATGGATGGATGGATGGATGGATGGAAGGACGGACGGACGGATGGATTAAATACAAAATCAAAATCAAACAAAATTGTAGCGCAGAGTGACCCTGGGTGAATAACTGCAAGTTGTAAATACTGACATGAATACACGGTCCATTAGATGGCTTAGAAAAATACTGAATATATGTATACCCAAGAAACTAGTCTCTGAAACTCCACAAGTCAGCGGGTAGACAGCATTTAAAGCAACAGAAGACACCCTAGTGTTGTATCAACAATGATATTCTTGAATTGTGACATTTGAAGAACATCTTCCTTTATGTTCAAAGTCCAAGTATTTGTAGTTTATGCTTCCCTCACTATGCAAGCAGTAGACCACTGAGTCTTCTGATCTCCATATCTGCAATGTTTATTGTTGATCCCAGATGCCCCAATGCACGTTGTGTTTTATTGGCTTCCATATTCACAGGAAGTGATTCAGACCTTTGTGTACTCTGGTATTTAAGAAGATGATAGACACTGATGTGAGACTTCCCTCTGGCTCCTTTCTCCTATTTGAACACCATTAACAGTGGCTTGCTGGTTTAAAACCATAATAGTGATTATTAGGATCATTTAAAAATTTCCTACAGAGAATGATGCAGCTTTCAGCTTCGCTTACATCCAAAGAAAAATTCACTCTTTTTTTTTTGCTTGAACAGGACTTTTAAGAAAAAGTTTTACAAACAACAACAAATACTGTTAATAAAATGTAGTTCTGCTTTTTCCTGTTGTTCCATGGGAATGAATGAAAATAGTTGGAGTTTCATAGAATCTTGAAGCTAGACAGCTCACACACATGCACATGCAGACATGCTTTTTATTACTGTCATTATTTGCTGTTTCCAATTTATAGTTTCTTGTCAGATTTCTCCTTTATATTGTTCAATGTAAAATAATTGCTCAGACACAAGCTTCACATTAAACTTGCATAATGGTAGATGAGTAGCATGACAAGCTTTGTATTGCTTGGCATTTTCTCTTCCCCAGAGCCAAATATGGAATCATTTAGTGACATGTCTTACCATAGCGGAAGGAAATACAGAAATTGTAGAATATCCACAAATAATGTAGCAACATTAAAATGTAAAACTGTATGATAAATGGTCATACACTGGATGATAAACATTAATTGAATCTGGATTTGTCCAACATGAAACAAAAAATTATTTAAATAATAGTTACAGTTCATGACACAAGTAAAAAAAAATCTCTCCCAGTTTAACAATTTAGTTTACTAGGTTTTGCTGCAGAAGCTGCTATAAGAAACTTCTGTTTAAAAAATGTTTAGAATAACTTATCTATAGTTTTAACAATGAAGAGCCCACCAGTGGAAGGACAAACACATTGTTGATAATTCTTTAGGACCATTAGTACAATTTAATTACATTCAATGTTTTTCCTTTACATGTTTATCCATTTTATTAGTGCATTTCAGTTATAATAAAACAAACATATATTACACTCAGCATTGCTAAATAGTGTCGGATCACCTTTGTGAGCCATAAGCTTTCCTGATTTCAGAATTTGGGAATTTTGATGGTTTTCTTAAACATTTCTAGTTTACTATTTTTGCCTGACATTTTTGTTAGTTTTGGATCAAGCGTAAAATTGTCAAAAAAAAAGTCTAATAAACAGTTTTTCTTTTCCCTTCATTCTCTATGCCTCAGGGCACACAGCGTGGTGGTGTTTTGTTGTGGTATTCTTATTTATTTATTTTTTGGTATTCTCACTCTGCACTTAAAATGTAAATCAGGAAGGTACGGAGCACTACGAGGGAGCTGATCTGCTGGGTCAAAGCAGAAAAAACGTCATGGAAAACATCATAAAATCCATTCCACCTGCCTGGAGCAAATAAAACAAAGCTTTATTCTCTGAATAGAAGTAAACAGACATAGAAAAAGTATCATTTATTTGGGTCTATATTTAATAATCAGGGCATTCACAATCATTGTTGAAAGGCAGCAGGGAGAGGTGTGTACACACACAACACAACAGTATAGATACAGTTCAGCTCAAGTCAGAGGAAAAGTTTAAAGTGTTGCCAACTGACCCACCAGAGCACCATCTCTGATTTACACACTAAGTATTGAATAGGTACATAATTAATGTGAATAACAACAAAAGAAGTGATGCAGTGAACGGCAGGAGGAGAGAGAGAGAACGAGAAAAACACAACCTGTTTCCTTTTACATCCGTCAATGATTTAGGGATGACCTAAAATAAATCTGCAGTTACACCTGCAATAACATAAAGACTTTACAAAATAAAATCACAAATTATTATGGTGCTTTTTAACTTTTCTTTGCATTTGTATATAAAAAAAATAAAACACTGGTCACTTTTATATGTATACACCAGTTAAGAACCTCAGCTGTCCTACTGTAGCAGGTTCTTTACCTACTTTGATAACAATGGTAACATTCTACTAATGGGGATGTGATTGAATAAAATAAAGTCTAATAAAATTTAAGATTAATCTGTAGGTGATAATTTGTGGTGTGGAGCAGAAGTTCATTAAATGAAATGTAACATCACATGCATGTACATTAGGTCAGTTCAGATAAAGATTTGACTTGCCACTCTTTTTATAAAAAAACGTGCTGGAAAACTATTTAGACTATTGGAAATGGAGAATGAAATAATTTTGTGTTAGAGGTATTTTAAAGAAATACTGTCATTTGTTTTTCCGTTTTTTTTACCTGTGTCTTTATTTTAAGCTTTGAATTTTTAGATTGAATATAACTGAGCAATGTTCTTAAATTTTAATTCCTGGAACATTATTATGAAACATGCCGTAGCTTAACAATCACTTTTTTTCAGCCCACATCTTTATTTCTACACATCTGCAAATTAAAGCAACCATATAGGTCGACTGTGAAAGCTCTAAAAAACGACCTGTACGAGCATTTTGTGGGGTCCAGCAGAGATGACAGCGCATGTCCTTTCCCAGAGGAGCAGCCAAATATGCATGTGCAAGATTTGTCTCAGTTCAGCCAAGAAAAAACAAACTGTGCGGCAATATGTCTCATTATAACACGTATAACGGCTGTTTTAAACTTAAAGATCTGCGTGCACATACTATAAAGCAGAATATTTTGTCGTTTGATTACGTTAGTAAGCGAAATGGTTAAAGTTAGGGTTAGAGGTGCAAACGGAATATAGGGTCGTTTTTACAGATTGCAAAATCTACCAATGTGGTCATATTTCACTGGAGGTCGGTCTCCAACAAACAGACACACTCACTACTCCAAACAAGGAAAGTAGTCCTTAATGTATCAATAAACATAGTAAATATACTCTCTGTGAGTTAGACATGCACATTTTATAGCATTACATACATACATTTCATATTCATATAATATATTTTATATATTTTATCTCAATGTAAGTCGCTTTGGATAAAAGCGTCTGCTAAATGGCAGTAGTAGTAGTAGTAGTAGTAGTATAGCTGAACCACATTTTCTGTGGGTCTAAATTTTTAGAAAAATAATAGTATATGAAAAAATGAGATAAAGTTATGAATTCTTCTGGCAAAACTTTCTGTTTCATGTGTGCCTGGGATATTTTTATTCATTCTTATGTGATACAATTCATACAATTTAATCATATAATATAAAAACTAATCAGGAGGTTGGTCTGAATCAAAAGCTGTCGGTGAGATCACATACTTTTATTTTTCTTACAAGTTTCATTCTTATGAATTTTTTAATTTCAAAGTTATTTTAAGAAATTTACTCGAGTCTAAAACAAATTTTGATGATAATAAAGCCAACTCATCCCTTGGTGGTTACTCAGGCATCATGGTCTAATGTGATCACTCTGTGAATAAATACTAATCTTTTGCTCTCTAGCAAATAATAATGTGATGGCACTGAGATAATTTTATGGCCACAGGTAGGTTGTTTGGTTAGTAACTTAAAAGTTTATTTAATTTGACTGCTGGCACTTTTGTAATTTAACTGAACAAATGCATGCAGATCCATTTATTATTTTTATTTTCATTTATTTACTTTTGAAATCACTGTCATTCAGCTATAGCCGGGAATAAATTATTCTCAAAACATGACCACACTGAGAAGCTTAAATCTACATGGGTAAGCTACATGTTTGCAACAATCTGCTGAAGGTCTCTTCTTCCTTTTGGAGTCATTGTTCTGTGGTTTCTTTAGACAGAGGTCATCACGGCACATTGTTTTCTCAGAGGCATCCATCAAAGCCATCTCATTTGGCATTGATCACCTTGGCTCATTAGGGAGCCCTCTGAAGAACAAACTCCCCACCCCTGTCCCCCACACACCTTGCATGCACACACATATAATAAAACCATGGGCACCTAAACACTGCATGTATTTATTGTGTATTTATTATTATATATTGCAAATATTAGTTCAGTTTATTATATATATATATATATATATATATATATATATATATATATATATATATATATATATATATATATATATACAGTACAGTATATTATTATTATTATTATTACCCTTTGCATATTAAGAAAAACATTAATTATGTAGGAATGTAGGAGGGAAATCCAAATTTTATTTTTGCCTGCAATATATGTTGTCTAATTTCCACATATTGAAGAGGAGAAAACACAAACACAAAAGGATTTAGAAACAGAGGCTTGATTTTTTCTTTTTATTCCAAACCAGGACTTCTTTTAAATCAATAGTGCCAGAGATGCCTGATTGTCTTCTGAAAGAAATGCAATTGAATGGTGACTTCAATGCAACTCAAATCAATGCTATTTGTCGATCCAGGAAATTACACGTGTCGTAAAACCTGGGACCATATCAAGACAAGAATACCCTTCCACTGACATTTCTGTAGGAAGAAAGTATCTCTGTGTCCAAGCCTCTAGTGTCTTGGAGAGCTCTGCTTAACTTTTAAGTTATAAAAAGAAATTCACACAGCAAAAATATACAAATAAATCCAAACAACTTGGACACACATCAAAAGAGGGGGAAAAGTAATTGTATTTCATTTGATCCACTTCAGCAGAGCATGCAGATTAAAGCTGTATTGACGGTAACTCTAATGTGTGACTTTGAGTAAGAAAGGAAGGAAGGGTCCTAAGTGCCACATTAGGTTTTGGCACACCTAGGTTAGTTTGACACAGTTCAAAAAGATAGAAGTAGGACTGACAAAAGATGAGCCATAAAGCAGGTCTTAATATATCAGCTAGTTGGCAGAAAGGTGTGTCACAGAAAACTGTCAGGGGGGATGGTATTTTTAGGCCCCACAACCACAGCTGCTGCCATGTCTATAAGAGAGATTGTAGAACTACAGCAAAAAGATAGGAGAAATCATGGAGGAGGAGGCGGGAAAAGAAAGACAGGCCATGACAGGAAGGAGAGCGCTAGCAATAATAAGTTTTCATAGAGGAAACCTTTAGTGTAAGATAACCAGTGACAGAGACATGACCACAGCATCAGTGAATTTACTATTAAAGTTCTCCCCTGATGGCTTCCAAGCTATCTCACTCTCCCTCTTTCTTTTTTAAGGATTAACCATTCAGTGCTAAAACTGCAGATGCATATACTGTAACTTCCGTGGGACCGCCTGCAAAAAAATAAATGATTGAATGAAGCTTAAATGTAGGGGCTACTGTTACAAATGATACACAAGAGGTCTGTTGTGAGTATTTTTATTAATGTTTTTGATTCAAAAGTTTTATGTTACACTAATGGTAATTCAACATTCATCTGAGAGGAGAAGTGTATGTTTGAATGCATTACAGAGGACAAAAGACTCCAGGACTTGCTTTTCTGTGTTTAATGTTTTTTATATTGAATTTTTAAGCTTAAATCGATACAGCTGCATCATAAAAACCAAGAAACAAACAAAAAAAGACACAGTTTATGAGATTCAATGCCAACATTGAAAGAAAACAGTAATTTAAAAAGCCAGGATGTTTGGTGAGAAAAAAAAGGGGGAGAGAAAACCCTCAATATGTTCATTTATAACTAAGATTTAATTGTTCCTAATAGTTTTCTTCAATTGTGTCAGTGAGATAAGCTACTCTATCACAGTCCTCATGGATCGTAAATTACTAGCTAAAGAAAAGGTAGATTCCCTTTAAAAGTTTTACTCAAATGTGTCAGGGACATTGATAACTAACACAGAAAGCATATTGTGTTTTTTCATTAAATTGGTCATCTGGTCTAAACTGAGATCATGTGAGATCTGCTGATTATTTATTCCTGTGTTTCAAGTTTATCTCCCTTCACCTCAGTAATACTGTTATTAATACTACTAATTACTATTAGGATTTTTTTCAAATGTTGTTTGAATTGTATAACCAGACATTAAATGTTTTGTTCACAATATTATTTATAATAACTTCAATGACCCAAAAGTTTGTTAATCCTACTTAATATTTTGAAAGAAACTGCATGTTTGGTTGAACATGGGGAAGTTAGTTTTTCCAAAAAGCTACCAAAACTAATTGGAATTTCAAAATATACAATAAAAAGACAACTTCAAATTTATATTATAGCTGATTTTGTGATAAATATGCAGGTGTTTGCTTATAGGAAGGAAATATGTGGACTCATGATTGTATTAAGAAGTTATTGGGTTCCCAAAGGGTTCAAAAACCAATTAATCCCAAAAGGACAGCTTTCATGAGATTCATGAAACTCACTGTAATATTTTGTTTATGGTTGAAGGCTATTTAAAATAGAGTCTACAATAATTTCAGTCTATGTAGTATATCCCCTTCTGCAGTATTTATACATTTTGAGTGTTTTTCTGTTTCATACCACTTTGGAGCTTGAAAGAGCCAAATATAATTAAAGAACTTGGTAAACTAAAAGTTGCCAGCTTTTAAAACATGCTCATATTAATCTTTTAATTGAAATTGACAACATTATTAAAGATTTGTTTTTTTGTGCTTTTCATCTTTGTCTTTATTTTCCATATCTAGTAGCCTGAGAACAATTTAATTGTTTAGTTTTAATGCTTCTGTTTCTTTCTTTATATCCCAAATCATCTAAAAAATACAAAGTATGCAAAAACTCTTTTAAGCCACAATACATGTTGAAAATCACAATAAAATTCTGGTAATATGCAGAGCCTTATTCTAACTGAGGAGTTCCAACAATGCCTGAGGGCTTCAGTTTGAGTAAAAATTATGTGAACATACATCGCCCATGTGCAAAACACATGAAAGATGCTTTGTATCTTTGTTTTGATAGAAACCTTACTTGAGGATTAGACATTCAATCTAGTCATTCCCAGATGTCAAAGTTAGTGCATAATTCAGTAAAAAAGAGAGCAGTCTTGGGGACAAATATCTTTGACATGGTGCTTCGTTATAGTTCAGGATATTCCTAATTCTCTGATGGCCTGTTTCTGAAAGTCTTTTCTGTCTTCTCTTTGCTTTAATCCTATCTACAGTGTCTTACTCTGTGCAGCAAGAACATAATACTGTCAGTTTACATAGATTTTTTTTTTCAAACTGTAATTATCCAAAGCTAAAGTTTAACATTTAGACTCTACAAAATCCTCTAACTAGTTTCAAAAGGAAGTTGCAGAAATATACTCATAGATTTAATCCTTAAATTATACACCTTTGTTTAATGGGTTCATTATAGACAGTTGAGGGAATATAAAAAGGTTTCCGATTTCACCCTACTCCACCAAAAATATAATTTTTGCCCTTGGGAGCAACATATTCAGTACATTATTTACAAAAAAACACCTCATAGTGTTGTTAACTACAGTAAGCACATTTTGCAGTTTTGCAGGGATTTATATGAGTTTATTAGTTGGCAACAAACTGTAGCAACACTACGTTACTGTGTGTAGAGTTTGGATGAGTGTGGTGTTTTTGTGGGTGTCAAAGGCCTTGGCACCACTTTGAGAAATGTCAGTGGAAGATCACTGACAGTACTCAAAGTCAGATTAAGTGTCACAGTGCTGGAGAGAACCCCAGATCTCATGGGACAGCTGAAGGGAAAATAACTTTTCTCCATCTGAAGCGAGACCAGTCACTTTGTTTTTATCTGTTCAATGTCGTTGCCCCAGTCTCTTATTGGCTAATCAATGAAACCCAAGAGGGCTCATCAGGCTCCAAGGAATGTCAGCCAAAAGACTTTGATCTGCTGACCTTCATCTGCTATGCTCCTGCAAAAAATACCATGGAGAGTGATCCATGTTTGCATGCTTTTAATGGGCCTCCGAGGACCTTGTTGACAGTCCTTTGGTTTCTAGAGGGTCATTTCAGTAAGTGTACAACATAGCCTTAAAACTTTTGCAAATCTGCTTCTGATATCTCTCACAAGTCTCATACATCATCATGCACATGACAGTAAACTAAGAGGCTTATTAGTAATACATGATTAAGTGATTCCTTGTTAATCGGTACTGTAAAATAGTTATGCAAGAAATGGAGGATGAGTTGAATATGGAGGCTTCTAGCACTAATTCCTTCAAGCAAGACACCAAGCTGCTAAGACACTTTAGCTGAATCTGAAAAGGAAAAAGAAAAGAAATACACAGCTGTTGTTAATTTTCAATGGGTTGACAAAATTAAAGGATTAACTGGAACTTGATGAGTGCAAGTTTGTTTACTGAAGGCCCTTTCTGTAAATATATGTGGTGAAATGTAATAGCATTGTAGCTGGGACCAAGACACTGATTTGGTTCTTTGAGGGATCAATTTATCTTAATCTGGGTTGACCTAAATCCTTGACATCTCCTGCTGTACAGTATTTTTCTTCTAAAACAGAATTTCACACTCCATCCTCCCATGTACCATCCTTCTCTTAACCACAATTGATGACTATAACCTTTTAATCGTTGACCATATTCATTCACAGCACAAACATGTTGTCCATGGATGAGCAATAAAAAATGAATATGGCACGGCATGAAATTAAGAAGAGACAAAGTTTATTCAAGCATCTTAATACGGGCCCCAATTTGATGTCCTGACAGTATGAACAGATCTTAGATAATTTTAAAAAATGACTTCAGTCACTATAAATATTGCAATGATTTGTAAATTATGATGTCAGATAAAAAAATTGAAGAAAAGGCTAACACTGCCAAATATTTACATATGTCAGATAATATTTTATTTTTTGCACTCTTGCAGAAGTAGTTTTCCTTTTTTTTTTAATTGGTAGCCACAAGCTGTAAACAAACCTTGAAATCATGATAAATAATAAAACCAGTATTATAGAATCTGAATACATTTGTGTTTGCAACTTTATAATAGATGATATGTTATGAAACACTGTATAACTTTTGCAACTGCCAATTACTGCTAAACAGTGGATAGCTGCAAAATCAAAAACAAAAAATAGGATTTTTAAAAAGCTCTAAAAATATATTTGCTGAACGTTAGTGATCACAGGGAGATTTGAATTTGATTACTGCCTCTTGTTTCACAGTAACGTTGAAAACCTGCTTCAACAAGCAACATACATACTGTGTTTATGGAAGGAATATGCTCTTGTACGATTATTAAACCATTCACCGGGCCAAATCAGGCGTTCATGAAATGTAAACTACCCGTAAAAGGATATGTGCAGATTTACATTTGCAAGACTATGAAAAAATGCATGACCTGTTATGGGTTTGAAGTCTCTAGGTGGTGTGAAAAAAAGCCACATAGATGGATGCATGTTGTCGTCTTTCTCCCTGCTTTTTGTTGTGTGTACTCACCTCTCCTGGGACCAGCTGGATGGAATGCTTTATACGAGTGATACGCGTCTAAAACGTTTTCGGAGGGAAGGTATGCGCGACTGATTTTGCGAGCAAAACGCTAAGCACCACCAGTGTAAATGAGGGCTTACAGCACACATTGGGAATGCTTGCTAAGGAACAAGGACGCTTCTTAACATCACAATGGTTCGGATGGAGGAGTGGTGGAGAAATTGGAACGTAAGATATCAGAAGCTACTGGTAATATAACATTAATCGACATAGAAAAATAAATGGTGAAGATCTGTAACTTTGACAATAGACGCTACAGAAGAAAGTAATAAAATCCTCAGGACTCAGTTGTGTAGCTGTAAACTTTGTCCAGAGTTAATGTAGAACATACAGATGGCTTTATTACAAGCAGAAAATGAGTGTCAAGACATGAGAATAACCGGACACCTTGAAGCTAACAGATGTACTTCAGAGATGATTACACTCATCAAAATCCCTGGACTAAAAGAAACCACGGAATGTCAGACATGATCTGAGGTAATTTCTCATAGGGTAGATTTCAGAACTTACTTAATTAAAGCTACGTGAATTGAACGTGAATTGTTCTAAACTAGCTCAGCCACAGAAACTAGCTTGGGATTGGTTTTACGTTTAGTAATGCAAGTGACGGCAGCTTTTGTTACCATCACTGGAAACTTCGAGGTTTGATTTCTCAATAGTTTTGGAGATGCCAGGATTCAAATGTTCATATCTTCTTTAAAAATAATTGTTTTCCACATGTTAAACATTGTTGGAAAGCTCAGACTCCACACTTTCAGAAATTGTGAACACAAAATGACCTTTGGGGGACTTGCTCCTACTTTTACCCTGGCTGGACACATTTAGGACACTGTTTAAAGAAGTCAATTTACCAAAATGTAAGATTTTGGGAGAAAAAATACAATTAATAATGGCATTTTTAATTTCCAGAGCTGTACCAACAGGAATATGGGCTCTGTAGATTTTCTTTTAAATGTATCTTTTCTTTTTTTAGATTGATTACCGACATAATTGCTGCACCATAACAACAAAAGAAAGGAAGTGTTGAGACTTGCAACTGTCACATCTCCAGCCAGACTTCTCTTGCACATTAAAAATTTCTTAGTGTTAATCTGAGACAAATTTGTAGAAAACTAAGGGGAAAGAGGAAGAAAGAGCAGATATAATTAAATTATATGGAAGGTGGCAGTGAATATGGAGAAGATTTAGGGCATGGCATCCACATTCCTGTTACAGCAGTTGTGAGGCAGAGGCAGGTTTGGCTGGGGCACTGACATTACTTTTTATGTTGTTTTTCTTTTTTTTTTTTTCTTTTTTGTGGGGGGGTCTACAATTTTGTTTTCCTGAGGACATATATGCTGTGGCAAAAGCTGGCCCAAAAGTGAAAGCTTTACTTCAACTACATAAAGCCTCATACTTTAGGGGTACAAACATTTTGCTTATTTTATGAAACAAGCAAATTTTCTAAACACCCACTGTGTATCTTTATATCTACTAAGACATAAAATTTTATAAAATTGTCACCCTGAGAGATATGCTCTAATGCTATGTCAGTTACTAAAATTTAGAGCTTTTTAGTCTTGCCGGGTGAAAGGATTGTTCCAGAGTAGCATAAGAGAAAACTGAGTACTGAGACTGGAATATAACTGGAGACTGGAATATAATATAATATTAAATGGAATATCATTTTATATTCATTTAATTTGAAAGTGATCCATATATATTGTATGTGCACTATTCGAAAAATGACAAACAGCCATTGAGCTTCTCATTCGGGGCAAAATCATCTTTACCACCTTTAATTGGAAGGGCTTTTGACTCCCTCTATTAGATTAAGTAGTCTGAGATGGATGATAAGGTTATTGTTTCAAGAAGAGACATGTGTGCATTTTATCAGGAAAAAATAAGACATCATCAGCACATACAGCTAATGTGCTAGCAGTTCAATAATTATAGCAAATAGTGATGGAAAGAGTGGATAATGTCTGATCCCTTTTTTATCAAAGCTTGGAAATATCTTTTTTTTTAACTCAGGTGGTTGGTGAGCTACGTAATATTTTTGTCAGCCAACAGAATATTTTTTATGATTATTTTCCGGTTTATAGATCATGATGTTTGGCATTTCTAAGGAAGGCCTTATGTTTGGTGAGCATTTTGTTATTGTTGTTTTACCTTGTAAATCCCCCATGGATGGCATTTCCCTCATTATCCTTCTCATAGTTGAATCATGGACCCTGACCTAACCTGAGGCAAGTGACCCTGATTGGAACATTTGAACTCAGCTTTCCAAAAAGGTGGTTACCCCAGTTAATTCATAATTTACCAAAGAGGGCTAATTGCTTCTTCACACAGGGCAAAGCTGGTTTGGATAGCATTTTTATGTTAATAAACAAAATTATCATATGAAAACCGGATTGGATATTTATTCAATTTATCTTTGGTACTAAAAAAAAATCAGATACAATCTTTGATGGAGCAAATGTTTTTTTTTCACAGTGTTTTAAATGAGATTATAACCACACAATATAGAATAGAATAGAATAGAATAGAATAGAATAGAATAGAATAGAATAGAA
>SSNP01000050.1:330790-365238 GCA_006937955.1 Pachypanchax playfairii | reverse complement strand
ACTCACCTCTCCTGGGACCAGCTGGATGGAATGCTTTATACGAGTGATACGCGTCTAAAACGTTTTCGGAGGGAAGGTATGCGCGACTGATTTTGCGAGCAAAACGCTAAGCACCACCAGTGTAAATGAGGGCTTACAGCACACATTGGGAATGCTTGCTAAGGAACAAGGACGCTTCTTAACATCACAATGGTTCGGATGGAGGAGTGGTGGAGAAATTGGAACGTAAGATATCAGAAGCTACTGGTAATATAACATTAATCGACATAGAAAAATAAATGGTGAAGATCTGTAACTTTGACAATAGACGCTACAGAAGAAAGTAATAAAATCCTCAGGACTCAGTTGTGTAGCTGTAAACTTTGTCCAGAGTTAATGTAGAACATACAGATGGCTTTATTACAAGCAGAAAATGAGTGTCAAGACATGAGAATAACCGGACACCTTGAAGCTAACAGATGTACTTCAGAGATGATTACACTCATCAAAATCCCTGGACTAAAAGAAACCACGGAATGTCAGACATGATCTGAGGTAATTTCTCATAGGGTAGATTTCAGAACTTACTTAATTAAAGCTACGTGAATTGAACGTGAATTGTTCTAAACTAGCTCAGCCACAGAAACTAGCTTGGGATTGGTTTTACGTTTAGTAATGCAAGTGACGGCAGCTTTTGTTACCATCACTGGAAACTTCGAGGTTTGATTTCTCAATAGTTTTGGAGATGCCAGGATTCAAATGTTCATATCTTCTTTAAAAATAATTGTTTTCCACATGTTAAACATTGTTGGAAAGCTCAGACTCCACACTTTCAGAAATTGTGAACACAAAATGACCTTTGGGGGACTTGCTCCTACTTTTACCCTGGCTGGACACATTTAGGACACTGTTTAAAGAAGTCAATTTACCAAAATGTAAGATTTTGGGAGAAAAAATACAATTAATAATGGCATTTTTAATTTCCAGAGCTGTACCAACAGGAATATGGGCTCTGTAGATTTTCTTTTAAATGTATCTTTTCTTTTTTTAGATTGATTACCGACATAATTGCTGCACCATAACAACAAAAGAAAGGAAGTGTTGAGACTTGCAACTGTCACATCTCCAGCCAGACTTCTCTTGCACATTAAAAATTTCTTAGTGTTAATCTGAGACAAATTTGTAGAAAACTAAGGGGAAAGAGGAAGAAAGAGCAGATATAATTAAATTATATGGAAGGTGGCAGTGAATATGGAGAAGATTTAGGGCATGGCATCCACATTCCTGTTACAGCAGTTGTGAGGCAGAGGCAGGTTTGGCTGGGGCACTGACATTACTTTTTATGTTGTTTTTCTTTTTTTTTTTTTCTTTTTTGTGGGGGGGTCTACAATTTTGTTTTCCTGAGGACATATATGCTGTGGCAAAAGCTGGCCCAAAAGTGAAAGCTTTACTTCAACTACATAAAGCCTCATACTTTAGGGGTACAAACATTTTGCTTATTTTATGAAACAAGCAAATTTTCTAAACACCCACTGTGTATCTTTATATCTACTAAGACATAAAATTTTATAAAATTGTCACCCTGAGAGATATGCTCTAATGCTATGTCAGTTACTAAAATTTAGAGCTTTTTAGTCTTGCCGGGTGAAAGGATTGTTCCAGAGTAGCATAAGAGAAAACTGAGTACTGAGACTGGAATATAACTGGAGACTGGAATATAATATAATATTAAATGGAATATCATTTTATATTCATTTAATTTGAAAGTGATCCATATATATTGTATGTGCACTATTCGAAAAATGACAAACAGCCATTGAGCTTCTCATTCGGGGCAAAATCATCTTTACCACCTTTAATTGGAAGGGCTTTTGACTCCCTCTATTAGATTAAGTAGTCTGAGATGGATGATAAGGTTATTGTTTCAAGAAGAGACATGTGTGCATTTTATCAGGAAAAAATAAGACATCATCAGCACATACAGCTAATGTGCTAGCAGTTCAATAATTATAGCAAATAGTGATGGAAAGAGTGGATAATGTCTGATCCCTTTTTTATCAAAGCTTGGAAATATCTTTTTTTTTAACTCAGGTGGTTGGTGAGCTACGTAATATTTTTGTCAGCCAACAGAATATTTTTTATGATTATTTTCCGGTTTATAGATCATGATGTTTGGCATTTCTAAGGAAGGCCTTATGTTTGGTGAGCATTTTGTTATTGTTGTTTTACCTTGTAAATCCCCCATGGATGGCATTTCCCTCATTATCCTTCTCATAGTTGAATCATGGACCCTGACCTAACCTGAGGCAAGTGACCCTGATTGGAACATTTGAACTCAGCTTTCCAAAAAGGTGGTTACCCCAGTTAATTCATAATTTACCAAAGAGGGCTAATTGCTTCTTCACACAGGGCAAAGCTGGTTTGGATAGCATTTTTATGTTAATAAACAAAATTATCATATGAAAACCGGATTGGATATTTATTCAATTTATCTTTGGTACTAAAAAAAAATCAGATACAATCTTTGATGGAGCAAATGTTTTTTTTTCACAGTGTTTTAAATGAGATTATAACCACACAATATAGAATAGAATAGAATAGAATAGAATAGAATAGAATAGAATAGAATAGAATAGAATAGAATAGAATCAGCCATTTCACACATACATTTCTTCCCAATTAGCTTCAGCACCTCCTGTCCACAGAATTCTCCTGTTTTAATTCAGTGGTCAAATAAAATATTATACCCTGTGCTTCACAACTTACATAAAAATATCACAGCTCTCAATTTTTTACAGCACAGCAAATGAACAACTCAGTTAGAATTTACAACCAATATTTTACATTCTAATCACCTCAGTCTTCTTCTGAGGGTTTTGTCACATCAACCAGTTGAAAGATTAATTGAAACAAAACAAATAATATGTATAACATTATGAACTACATAGAGAAGAACTATATACTCTTATGTTTGACAGTAAAATCTGTGTAATATGTCATGTAAGCAAAAGTTGCAGACAACATGTTCAGTGACTGAAACCACAGATTTCTTCCACTAGGTTCTGAGCCCTCAGATGATTTGAAGAAATGCAAGAAGATAAGATAATGGGAAATGCACCATGTCTAAAATAACTGGCATGCAATAAAAACTGAATACATATACCACACATTGTGTTTCAGATATAGCAATGTTTTTTCTTTCTTGAAATAAACAGCTGTGAACAATAAAAATAGGACATTTTGGCAATCACAGAGTGCACAGTATAAAGCTGAGCTCAAATACAAGTCAACATGAGACCTACTGAGACATCACTGCATACATTGTGTCCAAACTTTTGATTGTTTTCTTTAGTTTTAATTAGTTATTTTTTTATGTGTTTAAAGTTATTAGGGATTTATTGTACAACCACAGTCCCATCAAGAATCTAAAACAGTTATTTAGTCATCATTTTTCAATGTCTTGGATCTAATTAAACTTAAAATCAAGCAAAAAGGAAAAAAAAAAACAGACTGGAAAAACCCCCTTCATCCAATCATCCTGTTAGGTCTGTGTTGCTAGGACATTAATTAACAAATCTTGAGTGTTGACGTGTGGGGCATTTGTTACTGAACTTTTCTGATGCATCAGTGATTTATTTTGGAATCATCCAACATATAAGAAAACTGTATATTATTACAATTAACACAAGAGATGAAGAATGACATTTTAAATAAGTCATCATTCAGGAGTTTTTCATAAGTGTCATGCAACCAAAATATTGAAATTATCATAAGATAGATGTTATTAGCAAATATTTTTTAGAAGCAATCCCTACAGTAAAATATATCAAAAACAAATATAAGCATTTAGTACTCCACACAATAATATTTTCTGTTCACAATCCTACTCAACTTTTTCTTTATTCAGAATCCAAACTAATATAAGAACATATGATTTAACACAGCTATACTTGCAACATTTTTATAGACAATCTTAGCTGAGACAAAGTCCAAATCATCAGAACAAGAGTTTTAAAATTTACATATATGCACAAAAACACAGAACAGATGTGTGATTTGTAATTGTGACAGAAGGCATTTAACAAATTATTTTTCCACTAAATCGAAAATTATATCTGTTTAGGGAAAAAAATTCAATATACTATGTTTATCAAATATCAATTATTCAAATAGAACACATTTGATCAAAAAATACTAGATTTCCACTGAAAAAAAATGTAACCAATCAAGGCCAAAGAAATAAACCACAGTTTGTCATCTTGTCTTGTACTAATTCCATCTGTCTGCAATCTGATTAATTTGTCAGAGCTTTACTGAAAGGGAATATAATGTAATTATTGAATTTCACTTTGCCAACTCAAGGAGCACCATTTATTTATCTAAAGAATGGTAACACTCAACAAGGTTTACACATGTATGTAAGCACAGATACTAACACATCTTCATGTGACGGCAACTAAACAAAACAATGAGACAAGTCTCAGCAGATGGGCCTTTGTGAGACAGGTGTTTGACGAGTAGAAAATGAGATTAATTCTTATTAGAAGGTCTGAAACTAAACTCCCACTCATCAACAGAAGCAGCACCATCCACTCAAACAATAGACATCTTATCATGTCTTGGTGGAATTTAGTTAAAAGAAAAGGTTATGTCATCAATTTTTACATTTTCAGTCAATAGAGTATATAACTACAACAATGATGCTCAATAATAATGCTTTTTTCACAACATAATTGAGTCAAAGTAAATAAAAGTTTTACTTTTTAATAAAAAAAGAAAGAAGAAATATATAATAAAGAGCTGCTTTTTAATAAGAAATAAGCAAATGTGTACACCTTTTTTTCTAATCAACTTTCCTGGCTGCTTTAAGCATCTTTGCAGTCAGTTTCTTGAACATAAAAACTAATCATCCAAAATGTGGGGGCAACTAAAGGACACATTTCAAACCTTTTTTGCTTTGCTTCATATATTACAATCAATTTTTTGCTTTCTGTAAACTTTTTTTTTCTAAAATATCCCACAATGACTCATTTCTATAGAAGTGCCTGATGTATTGGGTGTGTGGGACCAGATTTTTCCCTGTGCAGTTCTTCTGGGAAATAATTCAGCATTTCTTACAACTTGTGATGCATTTGATCAGAAAAAGAAAAATAGCATGCATCACAGATACGAGTATGCAAGTTGTAATAGAAGCTGCCTTCCTCCCAAGAAGTACTGCTTAGAGCCAAACCCAGTATCACACACCCAGGTGTTACTGTTTTTATTAATATTAATAAATTGACAAGAAACAGTTTCTTCTTTTTGAGGCCACTGGTCATTGTTTTCATGACCAAACTTAATAAGATTTGGTTCATAACCTCATGAAAACTGTTACAGTGAAACTTTAAATAAAAAATCTTACATAAGATTAATAAGAGAAATAAACATTGATTTCTGAGGCAAAAAGCAAGTGAAAAATCTACTTTTTTCACTGTGGAATTCTGGGACTTTTGGCACTACAGAGACTTTTTTTCCTGATGTGGACTTTATCACTAGTTTATAAGGTGACTTTTGCTTCTAGTATCACACATTGCCAGAGTCTGTATGTTTATCAGGGCACAGACTTCACAGGATCATTTTTAATGCAGAGTGAGGCAGTGGTCACAGTTGTATATGGCAGACAAGTAGGCCTTAATCTTTTACATCATTTTTTACTCTTTCACTTGTCACTTTAACATAGAATATCAATATGTTTTGGCAGTAGTTTTAAACGATGTCAACACTTCCAAGAGACACATTAATTTCTACTTCTACAGAAAACTATCATTGTACTCATTTTACCTTGAATCTCACAGTTTCAGTGTGTTTTAAATTCAGTCACAGATGGTGGTTTTTGTTTGTTTTAGTTCTGTAAAGGATCCTAATCCACTTTCTTATGTTTAACTGATAACTAGATAAAGTTAAGAATCATGATATCCTGTTTGGATTGGAGTAAAAAAAAAAGTTTCATGTTCAGGAGCGTGTGAACCACAAACTATATCTTATAGTAAAGGACATTCTAAGCTAATTTTGGAACTCTACATATAATATGTAATTGTAAGATATAGTATTTTAACACAGCTACAATTCCCTCTACACAATTCTCTGATCTCTGGTGTGCTTTCAGTAACCTAACACACAAATATTTCACATTTTGTTAAAAAAAAATAAATATTAGTTCATGCAAACTTCCTCTTTTAAAATAAAAAAAAAATCTAAGTTTGTGGTTTTGCCAATTTTTAAAATGTAGTGCTACTTCTAAACTGCAATTGTTTACTTTTTTTATGCAAATGTTTTATTGCAAACTTTATTTAGTGTATTACAAGGAAAACTGCAGTCACAATGAATGATGTGATGTAACACTGGCATTCCACCTTTAGTCAGCTGGAAGTGATAAATTAAACCAATCTAGATTCAATTTGCCTGACCTGAGATAGTAAATGGTTACCTACAAAATAAAAAGCAGTTAATGAGAATGCCCAAAAAAATGCCCAAGTTCTCCCCCTTTTTTATCAAAAGTCTAGTATGAAATCTTTGTTAGTCTAAACTTATAGTCCCCGTAAAAAGTACAACTACCGGGTCTTTGAATATCAACCTTTCGTCTACACCTTGAACATTTAGCTCTTGTGCATTATAAGTTGTAACCTTATGATTCATTTTACTCCTGAGATAAGTCAGCTTTACTTTTTTTTAGCTTGTCTTGATTTGTTTGCCAGACAGAATTGTGGGCCTGGGTGCCTTATTACGTTAGAATAGATTTACTCTACAAAAGCCAAAGTTTAATTTACTCCTTCCGTCGTATAGTGCACTTTATTTTGAAGGCACAACTGTCATAACAGTATGACAGTGCTAGCTGGATGGTCATTTCAGGAAAGAAATACATCTTTACAGCTTTAGCGGGAGTAAACATCCCACAAACATATAGGAACCAGGTGCACGATGTGGGACTCAACTATGGATGTATGTCTCGCTCTCTCTGTGTGTGTGTGTGTGTGTGTGTGTGTGAGGCAGCAAACATATTTGTCATTAATGCATTTCTGATGACATGTCAGGCAATTGTGGCAGTGTTTCTAACATGATTGACATCTCTTGGCAACCATTTTAGGATCATATCTTCTGGCCACTGCCAACCATCTCAGTTTTAACCTTATCTAAAGCTGACATCTCACTAGACAGATCTTTGTTTTTCTCATTCATTTAACTTAACACCCTATTCATCAGATCATCAATCACTAGATAACGAAAATCAACTTTATGCACTGACATTCAGCATTAAGCGTCAGATTAAACAGCAGTTAGAAAGCATGGTAGCATAAAATAATTATAATAAATAGAGATATATCACTAACAATATGCCACTAACATGTACCCATAATATATTATGGATAGATGTTAGTGGGACATTTCAATTGGGGTTTGTTCTGTTAGTTAAGCCCAACAATGAGTCACCAATACCACAACACTAACATATCTCTACATAGTTCATGTTTAATCATGTCTAATCATCATTATAATACAACATAATAAGCCATCAATAAATTCCTTAAAATTACAGAATATGTTTCATCCACAACCCCAGCACTTACTTCACAATGTTTTATAAACAAATAGTCCATGATGTGCACGTTTTGGGTTATAGTCTTTTTTTTTTTCAGTTTTAATTTCCATAATAATTCTGAACCTTTTATGAGTTCCAAAGCTGGGAATGTGTGAATAGAGGGGTTTGACAAGATTTTGTTTGACATCCTCATTCATTAACTACATTTCAGGAAATTTTCCGGTTTAGATTTTTTTTTCCTCTGCTGTTGGCACAGTTTAAATTAGTTTGTCAAATATACCATACATAAAGGTGAAAAGCAAAAACATGTGATATAGTTTAATTAAACAAGTTTCAAAATGAGAATCCAAACAAATGACAAATGTTAAAACGTGTTAAAATAGGATTTGTTATGTGGGACTTGTTGCTGAAAAAGGAGAGAACAACAAAAACAGAAGGAAAAAAAATAGTAATTGTTAAGATAATCTGGAAAAAAAAAAGTTAAAATATCAAATACACTGTGGTAAACACGGTTTGGATTCTAAAGCTATTCATGACTTTTTAGATTACCATCACATTTCTGTCAACACTTCCTCACACTTTTGAAACTACAAAGTTTTAAACAGGTGAAGTATTAGAGAATAAACATCTGATATTGAAACTAACATATTTTAGTACCCACATGCAGACAAAACCAAATGACAAACGAGTGAAATGCTTCATAAAAACTCAACACATGAGCTTTTATTTTTAGGACAATTTATTGTCAATTCAACTTGTTAATTTGATCACAGTTATAAAAAAATCTAAGCTGCTCTTAGAATGTATTTACAGTTTTACTCTATTTACACATTGCACACAATATTCATAAAAAAATGCTGTAAATACAAAAAGCACGAGACATGTGTTGCCCAAGCTGCCTAACTAACAGATCTACCACTGCTGTAAGCGCCGCATGCTGGACTTGACCAACAAAACAAATAACTAAATCAAGAGACATAACAGTTTGTCCACAGTTATTTAGTGTGACTATAAGCACTTTGGGACGACTCTACACAATCTATTTGTCTCTATTACAGGAGTGCTTGTTCTTTAACTGAAGAATTTTCTTGGATGAGAAGCAAAACATCTTCAAGAACCAAGAAAAAGTCCAGTTGGCTTTAAAAAAAAAAAAAAAAAAACATATGTTCTGGATGACTGAATGAATCTTCACCAGCATATCTTTTCTGAGCTGCAGTAAGGTTGACTTCTGCATTGGATGGTGAAGGATTTATTAATAATTTAAGGCTGGATGGGTTAAGCTTGCAGGCTGGAATTGGACCAGAAGCTTCCAGTTGCCAATCA
This sequence comes from Pachypanchax playfairii, assembly GCA_006937955.1. Taxonomy (NCBI): domain Eukaryota; kingdom Metazoa; phylum Chordata; class Actinopteri; order Cyprinodontiformes; family Aplocheilidae; genus Pachypanchax; species Pachypanchax playfairii. The sequence goes on along the minus strand of SSNP01000050.1, from coordinate 356,360 downwards.
CTGATTTCAAGATGCGAATTATACAGTGACAAGTGGGGGGCTATTTTCTTCACATGAGGATTTTCATTTTCAATACAGATACAAGCTTAAGACAGAAGTCTAATAATTATGTCTGTATTTTTCTTGTTTTATTATGTAATGTCTGCCACAGATTCCAGCAGGTTATGTTAAGTCCATCATTTCATGTAAAACACAATAATCTTTATAATTAAATGTCACCTACAAATTGTTTTTGAGCAAAACTGCCAGTAAAACAGGCCAATAACATATAATAACAAACCCACAATGTATCACATCCAAACCTCATCGACAAGACAGAGAGAGATGATGCGACCACATTGTCTACTATTTGAAGCAGTTCTTTTCCTCACTGTAAGTAAATAGAGAAAACACACCAAACTGTATCTAATAATTAACTAAACATCTTTTTATCCTCTTTATAATAGTCTGATAGAAAAATAACCATCAATACTGAGTCTAATTCATCATTCATTTTTGTTAATAAAAGATATAAAAAGATAAGGATTTTTTTTCACTTTTTTTTCTAAATTCCATGTGTTAAAATACTTTTCATTGTAACCATGTATTTTAGTAGATAGTAAAACATGTCAACAATTCCACAGAGAAATAGCCATGGCTTTATTGATATTGACACATTTTATCAAAAATGCAGCAAATTATGTTTCAGTTTAATACAACATTAAATGCTTTAGGATGCTCAAAAATTGTAAGTAATTTTTTAATTAAAAACTTTTCAGTCTTTTTTGGAAAATAAAGTTTTTCTTTTTTTTTTAAAAAGACCTTTGCATATAAACTTTAAATTCACACTACATTTTTAAAACCTTTCACATCCTAACCAATAATGATAATCAGGACTGTTGGTGTTGTGTTTCTTGAGGTCTGTAGCAACCTTAGCCTGTCTGCCTCAGTTCTTTGTAACGTGTCCCTTCATACTCCTTCATGTAACATCACACAGCATGCTGTAGTGGCCAAAACGTTCTTTATAAAGCAGGAAAAACAATTACACTGTGAGGATAATTCTGAGTTTTCAGATTACATCCACAGTTACAAATTTCACAACCATCTGTGTTTTATCACATAAATCCTTGGGCCATAATTAACCCCCATACTTGTAAGTTTTGCCTCTTTGAGAAGTCCAAGTCTTAAATAGAAGGGTCAAGCCCCACTTTCTTGCCCATAATGTAAACCATGACTGATCTATGGAAATACAGCTATTCATGAAATGTGGCAAATGAATAAATGTTGAATAACGTGATAATTAATCTAACCTGAAAGGCACCATAACTACTGGAAGTATGTGTTTCTCTGTATTTGGAGGTAAACCTGAGTATAAGCTAAGAAAAAATAAACAAAACAACAAAAATGAAACAGGCCTCTTTAAAGCCAATAATATAGCCTGCCAGGTCCTAAAATTCAATACCAGACAGTGGTGTACATGAAAGACACTGCTGGCCAAAAATTCTGTCGGGATAAAAACGGTTTAGAAAGTTTGTCTTTTGAGGATTCCTTATAATGACAAAACTAATGAGCTTCCATTCACCTTTGTCAGGCAACACCAAACAGTAATGCTAGCCTCTTGAGTTACCACAATCAAAAGAAAAGTAAACTTACTGATTTGGCATTTACCTTATTTAACTTTTTCTCACTCATGGGTAGCTTTAAAAGCCTTCTCCAGAAGACTTGAGCATTAAAAATGTATCCTTACATGACAAGGGTAAATAATATGAATACAACAGTGAAAAGCAAAATTGTTAGGATGTTGTTAATGTGGAATTTGTAATGAAGAAATATCCAGGATCAAATAGGAAACAAATAGTTTGAAATCTGAACAGAACAAATGGTTTGAGGCATCATTTTTAATATTGTAACACATTAAGAAAAGCGTGTACCCTGAGAGGTCTATTAAGCACATTGCGCATGTAGAATAACCAACCACAACATAAATAAGAGCATTGCATTTTATTTATTTATTTTACCCAATTGACCAGCACAGGCATAAATACCATGTACAGGAGGACCACTTGACCGGCCGTCCCCACCATCTCATCCATTTACATCATTTTTATGTTTTAGATTTTGAATCAGGAAAGCAGACAGTTACTTTAGGTTTCATCACTTTTTATTCATAATTCATAAGTTTCACAGTGATGGAAATAACTACATCAGCATTCAAGCATTTTTTTCGTGATTTCAAGAAGACAAACATTACTGTATCCTTCTTCAAGGTTTTAGAGTTGCTTTTCCCCCTACACAAACAGGTTGAAGATTTTGAAGAATACATTGCTAAAGCCTTTAAACCCTCAGTATGGAACTACTTTTGCTTTTACACATGACCACAAGCCTTTTTGACATTTTAGCAGTTTAAAACTTCATTTCTGTCTTTTTATCTTGTTTACTGATATTGTTCTTTTTTTTATTGGCAATTTCAGTATTTTTCTATTTATTAGTTTGTGTTCTATTTGACCTCCTAAAAATAACAACATTGTTCTTGATTCACTTTAGGTTCTTCAGAACATTCTTTAGGAATACTTCATGTAGCAAAGCTTTCAAAAATATAATTCCATGCAACATTCATAACATATTTCTAAGATGTTTTTTATAAAAAAAAGATGCTTGCCTGTTCTGTTTTGTGAAGCATTGACTTCCTTTTCAGTGCAGTTAATTTGAAGTCCAAAACAAACTGTAAATAACAGATTATTTGAACTTCTTACTTCTTAACCCACATGGTGTAATAACCTGTCAAGATTTTGCCCAATTTATTTATTTACCCTCTTAGTGACATACTCTCTTGGAGGTTTACAGCATTTGTTTGGGTCTCAAAGCAAGAACACATAATCTCTCAGAAGCAAATTAAGCAGACAACAACCAGTAATGCAGCTAGCCGAGGGCCAAGTATGTTGGCATATGCAAGAGATGACTAATACTTGTATTGCTATGCATAGACAGCTTCTTTCTTTCACATTTGTAGATTTTTAGGAGCTAAATCTTTAAAATGTGTCTCCTACTAATCTCCTCTAGGTTTGCAATAAGCTATAATAACATGCCCCATATTCATGCTCAGTTATGCATGGTAAAAAATGTTACAGAAAGAGTGCTCCTGCTTTCTGTACCTCATAAGAAAACACATTAGGGACAAGTTTTACATCTGTGGCTGAGTCATAGCAAATAGAATGATGTTTGAACTTCAGACCTTCCTGCTGGGAGGAAATAGTCCTAATCACCTCCATACCTCTATACATTCCCATCCCAATAACCAGCATTTTATCAGTTTTATTTTAGTGAGATTATGTGTTTATTGTTTTTTTGAACTTAATGATTTGTTTCAACATGAAACAGTTTTAAAAGTCTTTCTAATAAACTGTCATTGCCACTGCTATTTGAAAACAGAGTTGTCTGTCTGTCTGTCTGTCTGTCTGTCTGTCTGTCTATCTATCTATCTATCTATCTATCTATCTATCTATCTATCTATCTATCTATCTATCTATCTATCTATCTATCTATCTATCTATTGTTTTATTTTTTTTAATTAGTAATTTAAATGATTGAAAACACATGATGTCATCAGTGAATTATAGCACAGTACTTAATTCTCTATAAACACTGAAGCTCAGATAACAATTTTAGTTGGGTAGAGTGTAGTTTAGAAGCTTGCATTGTTGCTTCACATCAATTAAGTTTTCAGTTTAAACCTTATCTTTAAATTAATCTCATCTTTCTCACTCGACATTGTATATTACACGCAGGTGCTCCAGTTTAATTCCAGATTCAAAAGTCCTGAATCTTAGTTAATTGATACTAAATTTAACCTAAGGAGTATGTGTGTTTGTTGGGTTGTGTTCGTATGGTTGTTTGTCTTGGGTATTTCTCATAGGTTTTCATCTTTTTGTTAGACATGGAATAGACTGGTGGGCTGTTTTGTCCGTACTCAACAATAACCCAAATGTTGATTTGTAGATACAAGTTAACAATGCAATTAATACAAAGAAGCCAGGCTCTAAAACAAATAAACACAGGACATCTTAGTATTTCATTATATTGTGATGTTGTGACTATTTTGCACAAGGGTAGACCTGTGTACATAATACATTTCCATATTTATTAGTAAGCAAGAGTAAAACCTGGAACTGATTCAACACTTTTGTAGTTTTTGCTTGATCCGATAACCTTAAAAATATCAACACAATTTGAGAATGAAGATACCAAGATCAAAAGGAGTTGGAGGTAAAGAAAGGACAAATTGAATAAAAATGAATAAACATAAACAATATTAAATATTTCAAACAACAATGTGAGGTTTTCAGGGTCAGTATCAATAGAAAGACTTGGAGTCTTTATTTCTTTATTTTTATATTTCTTTGATGAATCAAGACAACATTGTGTCAAATGTAAAGTCAAACAACAGAATCCTCTTTGACTTCAACAAAATAAACAAACAAACAAACATACATCTTGATATGCTATGGCTTTAAATCAGAGTAAAGGCTGGTTGTCATAGTCAATGTTGCATAAGTTGCTCATTCTCATCTGTCTTCTGTTTTATTTATTTATTTATGTGTTGAGTAATCCATTTCCCTCAATTTCAAGACTTGAAGCTAGCCACAGAGGACCACAGGATCAATATTTGCCAAGTTTAAACTACAGGATTATCCGTCTGTCAGGCCTCTCAACAGAAGCTCTCAACTGTGACATAAATCTTGGTCTGTCCTCCACAATTTGAGAAGGTCACACCTTCCGAACATCCTTTGTTGTGTTGTAAACCTAAAGGAAGGATTAGGTAGTCGATAATATCACACCTACACACTGTACAATACTGCATGCAATAGAATTTACAGGTGCTTTTAAATATGTATCAAGTGTAATTTTATTTCAAAATGTTTTTTTTTAGAAAGATTATTTTATTGATCATAAATCAATTAGTTTGGTTATACCTTTTCTTGACATTCTTGAGGCTAATGATTAAAGTCAGTGCCATATTCCATTCCATAACAGACATACAGTACACATACACACATTTATATAAACAAGTAAATATTATGGAGAAATCCAGAACACATATATGCATATGTTAGATTTTCAGTTAAGTCACAAATACAATGCCTCTTTTCACAAGCCAGCATAATTTTACAATGTCTAAATGAAACCTACATAATCAAAATATCACATAATTACACTTCCAGTGTCCTCTTAAATAGCTTGTTTTACAGTTATTTTAACAGATTGTAGAGAAACTGTTCTAAAACACTTGACAGCACTGCTTCTCTCTCTTCTGGAGTGTGTTATTGTTTTATTGTTGTAAATACATAATAACCAGTCAGCAACCCTTGAAGAGAGCCTACACTTCAGCTAAAAACTTTAAAATACACTTCATTGTCTTTGTTAAGAATTTTGTTGCTTATTTTTGAAAAGTGTTGCCCTCTTTAGCCTGTTTTTAATCACAATGTTTTATTTCTTACTGATTTTGTTCATGGTACATGTAATGACTAATGGAAAAATCTATTTCTAGGTTTAAAAGAAAAAATATAATTAACCAGAACACACAGCATTTTTTAAATATAATTTCCTTTTGGAATTGCCAGAAAAATGTTTGCTAATCTAAGTTTTGAATTTAATAACTAAAAAGGAAGGTGTGACTTTCCACTCCCAAAGTTCTTTAATAATAAATACTTAACAATCTTTGAAGTACAGCACCAGACATAAATAACAACTAAACTAACGTTGATCTAAACTTGCAAAACCAGTACTACGCTCCTTTAAAAGTACATTGTCTGGAAACTCCTGCGACGTTTGATTTATTGAGAAATTCACGCACGCTCAAAGGGATGTTACTGACAAAGCTGATTGATAAATGGCTGTTTTGTTCACCATTGCTTTCCTGTGTTGGTTTTTAAGTTAAATTGAATTTCAAGCTCCAGTGAGATGTCAGTGTTAACACACTAGAAGCTCTCTCAGGGAAAATCTTGCTGTCAATGCAAAAAGACATTTTGGCTTTTCTTCTGCTTTTCTTTGGCTATTTCCCAAACATCCTCATTCATCATTCATTCAAACAAACTTTGAATGAAGACACATTTTCCTGAGCTGGTAGATTGAAAGAGGTAATATTCTACTTTACCAACATATTTACCACATCTATAGTTTGGGGTCGTTTTCTAATAAATTTTGGGAGACAGAATCTTGCTGAAGCTTAGAAATAAGACACATTAAGTACTGAACTGGACCCCAGATACATGAGACCTGGGTCTGGATTATTTGTTGTGGAGACAAGTAATAAATTCCCAAAGCATTGAAAAGTAAAGTGTTATGACCTAAAAAAGTTGCTGAATTCCTCACACTGAACTATTTACACTGATGTTTTAGTAGGATGTGTCATCCTTCTAAATAAACTGAGTACTACCAGAGGATATTGCTATAATAAAGGAACGTAATTAGTCAGCAATAGTTAGGTGGTTTATATCACACAGTAACATCCCATTAATGACATAACCTAACATAATACACATGGGAGTGTTACACTGCTCCTTCTAGATGTTCTTTTGTCATGCTGCAAGTGGGTCATTTGTTTTCCAACATTTAGAATTGTGCACCAATCCACATACTGTTCAAGGAATAGTGTTTTGTTTGACCCTCTCTTGGTTGACTCCCTACCACAGCATCTCCCTACACTTGGGTGTACCACATCTGTCTGGCATCTTCCCCTGTGACATATACTACTCACTATGAGAAGGTGATGAGTTAAAAGCTCAGCTCCTCATTTCACTCACTGATACAGAGTTGATAATACAAGTACAAAATTTATCATTAACTTTTGATCCAGACATGCACCTGTCAACTCTGCTATTCTTAAACATGGTGGTCCAACAGCAAAACACCACTAACGGCCTGATTTATCAACATTCCAAGTAAAGAGCGCAAAATTGCGTGCGCCACAAAAGTTTTGCACCAAGTGCGTGTTCCTAATTTGCGGTTGATCTACTAAGACTGTGCAATTGTTAACCGCCGCAAAAAGCAATATTCAAATGAGGAGTTTGACGGCGCTATTCTCTTGCGGACGCAAGAAAAGGGGCAAACAGAAAAGGAAATTTGAGCCATTGGAGTTTCAAATATTGAGCGTAAGAGGAAAAATATTTATTGTTGAGCTGCAGCAAAGACATCTTCAGGCTCCAGTCTGTGATGTTGTTGAATGTTGTGCAAGACACGGCAAACAACAGCGATCAGAGCGACCTGATCCATAAAGTTCCCCCCCAGCGCGATCCAAACCCCAACACCTGCTTTTCAGGATGCGGTGTGCTCCAAAATGTATTTCGTGCGTATGTGGGCAAGATTATATTGATGTTACTCCCCAGCAGTCGGGTTGAGTGCAGGGGGTAAAGGGGGTATGCACCATAACCTTAGGAATGTTTAACAAGCTGCTATTAAATTCATAAATGTGTGGAATTATATTTACAGGGCACGAATAACATAACACACGTACCCAAGAGCCGTCTCCATAGTCACCATCTCTCAACCTCATAAATATAACACTGTTCCTCAGAATGAAACAATCATGAGCCTGGATAGTTTGGCACTTCATTCAAAACCTGTGACACACACTAGACAATCTACCCAGACCCCGTGCTGTGGATGATCCCAAATATAACAAATTAGTGTCTCTCAGACTTCTGATCAAGCTTGGGTTCTTTCCACACCAGTGAAGTGATACTGCATGTTCCTAAACCAGTTTCAGCAACCAAGTAACAATATGACAACCCCTTATGATGTCCTCTACAGATAGTGAATCCACAGAAGTTTGAGCTTCTCCCCCAGGTCTTGCACCAGAGTGAGACCTAGAATAGCCCACTAGCCCTGATTTTCTGTTTGGTCTATCTCATTGTCAACATAGGGGTTTCTGAATCATATTTAGTTTGTCCCTATTTCTGAACCAATTTCCCATGAGAGACCCTTCCAACTGTGCCAGTTAACATACCTAGTTGAATTCATGCGATACTCAAACCCACCCAACACAGCAAGGTTTAAATTCATGATTAGTGTGATATTCATTTATCACATTAAGCTCATTAAAGGTGTTTAGAGCACATCAATATATCACAGCACAAGTGTAAACCAATACTCTGTGCTCCTTCAGGTTTGTTTGCTCCTGCAAAATCTTAATAAAATTTTTTCTGGTCCAGTAAAACATACTGCATATTAGTTGCAATGTGTAATCAAAATAAAGAACACTTATCTGATGGCAAATAAATTACATTTATTAGCAACCGCTAAAATAGCTTATGTATAATTCTAAAGAGATAAAGTCAGTGGGCAGTTTTAATGCTCTAAATGAGTAACAAGGATTCTCATGAATGAGTGCAATTATTCTTATTCTTAGAGGTTAATGTTATAGTTCTGAAAGCAGCATAGTAATTGATAAATTATTGTATGGCCTATGGATGTATTCAGGGTTACTGGACTGGAATATGCCTGGAGCAGCTCATAGACTGAATTATTAAAGAGTTCGCTTTCCCCCATTTCTTTGCATAGACCAGCAGCTTCTAAGATGAACATTATAGCAAACACAATATTCTCTTTGAATTTTTTTTATACAATTGTACAAATTTAGGTTTTCTAATGCACATATATAGTCGTTGTCTTTAATTCAGATATACTGGGCCTAAAAAAGCTTGAAATCTAATCCCAATTTGTCTTGACCTCCAGTTACTTTTATTTACTTCTCTACAACACAAATAATACTGCACATTATTTTTGGTTGAGTAAGAAGATGCATTGCAATAATAATAATTATGTGAAACAATCTGTGCCATAAGTAAAGGTTGTATTTTACAACTCTTCTACTGCCAAACAACAAAATTATAATCAACAGGACCCAGGAGTTGTATCTCCGATTTCTTGGTAGCAGACACTTGAGCACAACTCTAGATACTTTTTGTTCTTCCCATAATTGACTGAAAAATGAACAACTCTAATAAAAGTACTACCTAATGAGTTGGTTTTACTCAGGCCAAAAAAAAAAAAAATCATATTATTGTTTCTAATTTGAATAGTTGAAAACTGCTATTGTGTTGAAAGTTGAGCTGGCCTTGTCAGAAAATATCAGCTATTCTGTGTCTTTTTTAATGAATTGAATTTGAGAAGTTTTTACATCTAAACCATCCAGCATCCAATTTTAAATGATCACAAAATGACTAAAAAAGAACCACACGTGCACAGTTTGTGGCACAAGCTCTTTTAAAATCCATTATTTTTGTTACACTCAAAAATGTAGCGCGTAGCGAATCTCATGTTTTTAGGAGTGAAAACACACAAGAACCAACCTGGTACATGTTTTATATAGTCAGTGTGTCTAAAGTGGCCTTGAAATTAACACATCAAGCTGTTTTCACCCACAGATAGAATCAATCTGATGAGCACCTAGAGGGCAGTAGGGGAGAGGGAGGGTATTAGGGTAAGTGTCCCTCTTGGCCCTTTGACACATTCCTGTGATGATGACCTGTGCAGGCACACTTGACTCTTCACTCACATTGCTTTAGGATGTGGCAAGATTTATGCCATGGATATGAACCTAAGGTCATAGTATCCCCCTCCAGCAGCTGCTCTCTGTCTCAATCTGTTTCAATAGTTTCAATTCACAAGAGCTATTTAAATTGTGGAGGACAAACTGTGGTCTGCATATTCTAGTTATGATTTTCAACATATAACATTGTTTTCTGTGAGTCCCCAAATGTATTCAGTAATTTTCACAGTTTATGGTATTTAAAGACAAACAATTCTAAAATACTGTGCAAAAAAGAGTAAGGGGAAGTTACCCTAGGAATGTGCATATTTATAGTCTGAGACACCAGTGAACATAATTATACAGTGGGGCAAAAAAGTATTTAGTCAGCCACCAATTGTGTAAGTTCTCCCACTTAAAAAGATCAGAGAGGCCTGTAATTTTCATCATAGGTATACCTCAACTATGAGAGACAAAATGAGGAAAAAAATCCAGAAAATCACATTGTCTGATTTTTAAAGAATTTATTTGCAAATTATGGTGGAAAATAAGTATTTGGTCAATAACAAAAGTTAATCTCAATACTTTGTTATATAGCCTTTGTTGGCAATGACAGAGGTCAAACGTTTTCTGTAAGTCTTCACAAGGTTTTCACACACTGTTGCTGGTATTTTGGCCCATTCCTCCATGCAGATCTCCTCTAGAGCAGTGATGTTTTGGGGCTGACGCTGGGCAACACGGACTTTCAACTCCCTCCAGAGATTTTCTATGGGGTTGAGATCTGGAGACTGGCTAGGCCACTCCAGGACCTTGAAATGCTTCTTACGAAGCCACTCCTTCGTTGCCCAGGCGGTGTGTTTGGGATCATTGTCATGCTGAAAGACCCAGCCACGTCTCATTTTCAATGCCCTTGCTGATGGAAGGAGGTTTTCACTCAAAATCTTACGATACATGGCCCCATTCATTCTTTCCTTTACACGGATCAGTCGTCCTGGTCCCCTTGCAGAAAAACAGCCCCAAAGCATGATGTTTCCACCCCCATGCTTTACAGTAGGTATGGTGTTCTTTGGATCCAACTCAGCATTCTTTCCCCTCCAAACACGACAAGTTGAGTTTCTACCAAAAAGTTCTATTTTGGTTTCATCTGACCATATGATGTTCTCCCAATCCTCTTCTGGATCATCCAAATGCTCTCTAGCAACTGTCTCTTATACNCTTCAGCAGGGGGACACGTCTGGCACTGCAGGATTTGAGTCCCTGGCGGCGTAGTGTGTTACTGATGGTAGCCTTTGTTACTTTGGTCCCAGCTCTCTGCAGGTCATTCACTAGGTCCCTCCGTGTGGTTCTGGGATTTTTGCTCACCGTTCTTGTGATCATTTTGACCCCACGGGGTGAGATCTTGCGTGGAGCCCCAGATCGAGGGAGATTATCAGTGGTCTTGTATGTCTTCCATTTTCTAATGATTGCTCCCACAGTTGATTTCTTCACACCAAGCTGCTTACCTATTGCAGATTCAGTCTTCCCAGCCTGGTGAAGGTCTACAATTTTGTTTCTGGTGTCCTTTGACAGCTCTTTGGTCTTGGCCATAGTGGAGTTTGGAGCGTGACTGTTTGAGGTTGTGGACAGGTGTCTTTTATACTGATAACGAGTTCACACAGGTGCCATTAATACAGGTAACGAGTGGAGGACCGAGGAGCCTCTTAAAGAAGTTACAGGTCTGTGAAAGCCAGAAATCTTACTTGTTTGTAGGTGACCAAATACTTATTTTCCACCATAATTTGCAAATAAATTCTTTAAAAATCAGACAATGTGATTTTCTGGATTTTTTTTCCTCATTTTGTCTCTCATAGTTGAGGTATACCTATGATGAAAATTACAGGCCTCTCTGATCTTTTTAAGTGGGAGAACTTACACAATTGGTGGCTGACTAAATACTTTTTTGCCCCACTGTATATCAGGCCAATGTATGCAATGCTGGGTCACTTTAAAAATATTTACCTGGGTATAAACATTGATACTAAATGACTGTTATTGATATTACCAACAATGGCATCTTGGTACAGCAATCTTAGGTTAGGATGAATCTATCTTGCATCAGTTTTATAGACAATTTTATGTTCCACGTGTTGCTCTTGACAAATTTTAATGACAATATTTGTTCAACTAAATTCTATTCCTTAACTACTGCTGGTATAGGTGATGTCCTGCAATTAACATGGACTCCATATCTGACAGACCCTCCACGAGGTGTCTTTTCTTCACATGAGTTTTATTTTGCTGTAGAGTCAGGTCAATCATTCATAAAAGCTACAGCTGAATTTGGTGTTATCTGACCTAAAAAGTCTCTTCTCCCTCTGTCACCTCTGTCAGTTCATTTATTCACTCATTCATTGTTTATTTATGTAGGGACAAGTGTTAAGTATTAACAAATACCTCACACAAAAAGCTGCACATGAGCTCACTAAGCTTGTATGATATTAAAAAAATCCTCTCTGAGGGAGAAAGGGCTTTATAGGTCAAAGAACATCAAGCCTAAGTGCAGCAAGTACCAGTGATTCCTCTGACTCAATTTTACCACTGAGTCAACCAAACCAGTCAACCAGTCCTATGCATGTCTTCCTTCATTACATCCTTCATTTTTTTCTATGGCCTTTTTTCTTCCTCTTTAGCATCTCAATATTCAACATCCCTTATACATTTTATCATCCATAAGTGTATTTTTCTAAATCATCCCAATTTTAATGCTCTGACATCAACATCCATACTGTTCAGCCAGAGCAATTTGTTGTGAATTAAGAATGTGTAAATAAAATACAAATAATTAAATTGTCAAATGAATGTACACCATGTTTAGTTTTTGGGAAGGGCTGGTGAAACAGCTTTAATATTAAAGGTGGGATATGGAATATTTTAATAAAAAGCAATATTTATAGCAAAAAATGCTTCCACAGTGTGTTTGGAGGGATTTAGAATGAAAACACAATTTTCTTTAAAAATTTTATTCTATGTAAAATATTATAAAATATCAATTTTGACGGGCACGGCGTTGGCATTTTGTTTACATCTACCAGCCAATAGCTGGCGGAGCAGCGGGCATCATTTTGGGTTGCCTGATACCGTAAATACTCCAGCAAAGTGAGGCTGGTACCGTGGAGTCTGCAGGTCAAGCAGCTAGAAGCCTCGGGGATGTGTGGTGATTATATACCTTATTTGCTTGCCATAGAGGGGTTTCCCTCTGGGGTTTCCCATGTGACGAGCAAGTTCTGTGTGGAAACGTTTTTTATTAGCTGCTAGCTAACACAGCATGTAGCTGAAGTGGAGGAGCTTTGACTGGAAGACACACCAAGGAGGTTTATTGTTTTTTTTAATTTTATTGGACAAGTGAGGCCTGCAGGGTGGTGTGTGAGGACAGAGGATCTTAGGAGGAACTGCAGAAAGTTTTGGTTTGCTCTAAAAGAGCTGCGGGACAACTATAAGCTCTTTGCCACGGACTGAATCTATGATTGAGCTACAAACAGGTAGGAGCTGCTTTTATCAGAGTCAGTGTGTGATCAGCTGGGCTGGAGAGCATGATTAGTGAGCTGAACTCATGATATTTTATTGTCCTGCTCTGATCGGGGATCAGAGTGGGTTTGGTGAGAAATATTGATCGACCTCAGCATCGGAGCGTGCTCGGGGGGGTTAACGAGCCTGGCACCCTGATGGCTGAAGGCTTTGTGCTGTGTTATTCTGTTCCTATTACATATACCACCTTTAACTCCAATAAACAGGGAGCTTGTGGTTTAGTATTGGTTATCAGATAGTATTCTTTAAATGGCTGCTAAGTCTGGTTAATGTAAAAAATAAGAATACCTGGTGAACCAGCTGTCGTAAAATGTCAATAATGTATGTCTGCCTTATACAGCAATTCAATAATTTCTTTTAGCAAATACATTTAAAATTAGCACAAGCTTTTCATATAGTTCATACCACACAAAGCAGTAGTAAAGCACAATCCCTTGGGTATCTTCTATTTCATATTAATGTTAAAATACACTGGCTGTTCAGACTTATTAATGTTTAGCAGAAAAACATAATATGAATTATAGACTAATTTTGTGACTTTTTTATAAATTTAATTTTAATCATTTAAAAGCACTTTCCAGGCCAGTGATGATGTGTTACACATATGAGTTTAGACTCAGGTTGTTGGAATCTTCGGTATTCATTTCTGTGATTTAGAATTTAAAAAAAGAAAGAGCAAAATAATTGAAAAGTCAATGAGAAGGAAGTCTCTTGACTTCTTGAGAAAGATGTTATTTTTAGAATGACATATTACTGAATAACAAATCAGTGTGTTAATTTAGAATTGATTGAAAGAGTTTGCCACCCCCACAACCAAAAAAAAAAAAAAAAAAGAAAACTGACACAAAAACACTAAAAAAACTTTCTGAAAGTCAGTGTTTGGTGGTGTTTGTGAGGTGACAATGATATAATGATAATCCTTCAGTTTGAGTGAACAGATTGCTGTGTAGTAAATCGGCAGGCTGGGCATTTAATGAATATTCATTGAGACATTGCTGAAATTCAGCTCAGCAGGTGGGACAAAGTGGTGCATGGAATGTAAACCTGTTTTGCTTTAGCTGTTTTGTTTTTCTGTTTTGCAAAAAGAGTGAGACTTTAGTAATATGTTCTTTGTATCTGTTGGCCATGTTTTCGTGTTTTTGAGCAATGTATATATTTGGATTATATGCAACCTTGAACAACACTGCACCTTTATTGACCAGATGAGTCGTCTTGATTAACATTCATTAACAGGACAACTGATTTGGATTTTATTGCTTTAGTCCCCCTTTACTAGGTGTAAACACTTCCTGCTTGAGTGGAGACACACAATGAACGAGTTCTAGTAAAGATTTTCACCTTGTCAACTATTTATGAATAAGGCCTCATGTTGATGCTTTTCCCTCTAGTTTATACAAAAGAGCATGTTAATTAATGTGTTTTTTTTGAGATACAAGACAAACATTTTTTTTTTTTTTTTTTGCTTATACACTCTAGAAAACCACAATTGTGGAAATATTGTATTTTTTTTTTTTTTTTTAATGAACAGCTATCAAACTACTGATGATATCAAAGTAATCCCAAACGAACTGTAATTGTATATTGTTTCCAACAACAGATACACTTGGGGCCTGATTTCTTAAAGGTTAGTGGTTGTTAAAATAGGAGCAAACCTCTTAAACAAGCAGCAGATGATTTACTAACGATGCGCAGTTAAAACTGCCATGTCATTTTAGTGCTTCTGCCCTTGATTAATACGTAATGCGGGTGTTTCTGTCAGAAGATGCAGAATATTGGGAGAACACGGAAATGAGTGGGTGTTCCAGGTGCAGTGTGATTTATCAAACCTAAAAATTTTTACAACTTCCAATTTTGCGCATCTTTTTACTGCCTTTGAAAAGTATGTCTTAACTTGGCGCAAAAATGCCTGTATTTACTGTTGCAAGGAGAAGACACAGACATCTGGATTATTCCAGTGCACTGTGGTAGTTTGTGCAGGACCTTCTTGCAGTTTTTCTAGCATGTGTCACAGATTTTGAATTCAATGTTACGTGGGCAGATACATACATTTTCCAAACACTATTAAATGCCACTAAGCAAGGCTCTTATGATATTGCTGGCTTTCCTAACATTACTGGAGCAATAGGCTACACGCATGTGCAGCTAGATAGATAGATCAGGAACCGCAGACAAGTGCATTTTTAAAATGTTCAAGTGTGCAACTAGCAGGGCATTATAACAAACGTTATCCAGGCTTAGAACATGTTCGTTCATTATGAGGAACAGTCATATATTTACGAGGTTGAGAGATGGCAAATATTGACATGGATGGTTCTTGCATGCCTTATACGTTATTTGTGTTGTAAATATCATTCTGCACATTTATGGATCTAATAGCAGCTCCTGATCTATTCTAAGGTGATGGCACAGACCCCCTTTACCCCTTCCTCCTAACACCTGTGCTCAACCAAACTACTGTGGATTGTGGAGCACACCGCATCCTGAAAAGCAGGTTTGTATCTTTGGACCGCACTGGAGGGGTACTTTATGCACCAGATTTCCCTGATCACTGTTGTTTGCTGTGTGTTACACAACATTCCATAACATCACAGAGTGGAGCCTGAAGATGTCTTTGCTGTGGCTTAACAGTATTTTTTGCCTCTTCCGCTCATATTTGAAGCTTCAATGGCTCAAATTTCTTTTTCCGTTTGTGCCTTTCTTGCGTCTGCAAGAGAATAGCACAAACAAATATTGCTGTTTGCCCCTGTTATCAATTGTGCAATCAATCTTAGTAGATCACCCGCAAATCAGGTACATGCCCTCAGTGCAAAATATTTTCTGCACAAGCACATTTGGGCTCTTTACTTGGAATATTGATAAATCAGACCCTTAATGTTTGCTCAACAACCTCCATAGACACTACTTTGATACTATTCTTTCATGCACAGACTTACTTTATTATTGCAAAATAATTCACCTCTAGTAATACTAACTATATAAGTGTATGTACAAGTACGTGTTTATGTATGTATATATTATGTTTATATATAGTTATGTATGCTTATATATAATATGTATATGTATGTATGTGTACTTTATTATTTTTTTACATTCAAATCTCCTCTAGGATTTATTTGCAGTGGCATGTACCGATGACTGTTCACACACAGTCTTTACAAACCTATACCTCAAACTGAAAATTTCCTGTATCCATAAGCGATATTGTGTATATCAAATATTAATGTTGTTCCAATAGAAAATGGTCCCTCCAAAAAAAGGATGACCTACTTCCCACATTTAGCCCCAAAGGAACTGTCTTTGGAAAAACATAAGAGAGGGATGTTTAGCCAACAGTGCTGCTCTTTTAAGCCTCAGATGAACATGGGTTTCATTCTCACCCTGGTTCAATCCCCTTATATCTCTGGCATGCCATTCTGACAGAAGTTTTTGTGTTTATTTCTGTATTTATTTTATTTTATTATTATTTGAACAAAAATAACCCCCCCAAAATGAACAATGAAATAAAAAAAAACTGTGGCATATTAATTTATGTTATTGACTATATTTCTGTTCCAAAAACTGAAAGACAACATGTATGCATATTAAATATTAAATGTATAATGACAATAAACATGTCCAAAACACATACAGACATGGTCAACACTGCTTATTTCTGGTAAACAAAAAAAAAAAAATGAAAATTCTGCATTACAGGTTAGGACGATGTTTTTTGCAGAGGATATCAGAATGGCTTTGATCAAAGTGATGAGTTGCATCAACAGTCTATATCTTTAATATTTATGATTCCTCAAGGTTCCACAGATGATTGTAGAAACTGAAAACAAGGCAATTTATGAACTGATAACCAAAATTATTACATACAAATGTACAAAAATCTCAAGAGACCCCACTGTTCTTTCTACTTTGCCTCCCAAGCATGTGAGTTTCTGGTGATACAAGACAATGTTTTCAATGTATATTTCTCCAGGTTTTCAGAAAGGCTCGAAACGTTTTACTTTCAATATTCTTTTCCTTTTTTCATCTTAGTGCAGTCCTTGTATCAGATCATTAGAATGTTTAAGGCAATTAATGAGGACACAGGAATAATTCAAACTAAACAAAAAAATAAATAAATCAGAAGATTTACCTTTTTAGATCTCAGAAAACCAGTTGTGGGATATTTTGGCAGCTGTTGTGCACCTTACTGCAAACACACTAGCTGACATATTTGGAAAGGCTTATTTTGCCATTTCTTGTTTATTGGGCATGTGCATTGTTGAATTAAAAGCTTCTGCTCACTTCATTTGAATGTGGCACATAAAACATTATTTATGTTTTTTTTCTTTCTTTCTTCATGCTCTCCTAGGACACAAGCTTTCCTTTGGTATGAATTTTGAATTTCCCCTTGCTATTTGGAATGAGTAGGACCTCGGACACTTTTTTGTTTTGTACTTTCTCTGAATTTCAAAATATACAAATCTATAAATAATTTAAAAAAGATACTAAAAAAAAATCTATAAAAATGTCCTTGAACAAGGGCAACAGATCTAGCTTAAACTGTTTACAGTGTGTTTGTGCAAGAAACCAATGTCATTTTAAATGGGCAAAAGATCTCAGGAGGATGTCATTAAATGCAACTTTTGTGTCAAAACTATTTCTCAGTTTTTTGAGCTTACACAAAGCCTCATCTATTATATCAACTCATCTTTTGGATCCCATTCTAACCAGACTAGTCAAGAAGATTTTTCTCATAATTAACACCTCAGTTTTTAATCTGATCAAACCATCTTTAGTGAGTTAATGTGTACAGCGGGCTTTTAAGGTCACAGTAATTAAACCTTTACTTTGGAAACCAACTCCACAGTATGAGCTGGAAATCCCCAAGTGAGGAAAGAGGTTCAGATGCCAAATAAACAAGTGCATCTGTGAACTGAGCATCATGTGCCTGCCTCTGTGAATTGGCAGAGGCAGGCACTTGAGAAGAAAAAGTCAACAAGAAAAACTCATGAATGGATAGATTTTTTTATTGTATCTGCTATGCATCATAGTAGCAGAACATATTGTTTCCCTTATACGTATATCATAGGTCTATTTATCCTATCATTGTATCTGATATTTATTTTATTCATGGGTTAATCGCTTACGATAGGCAATTTTGAGTTTTTACTTTGCATAATTTCTAACTTCTGCAAAACAATCATGTTACTGGATGGACTGGTTACTTTGGTAACAAAGAAAATGTGCATGGTTTTCTTAACTATTTTGACTTTTACAATCTACTTTATGTAGAGTAGTGATTAAAAATTAAGCAAATATGAAAATGCACAGTTTCCATTGTACATTTGAATCTAGATGGAAACAAATGAAACTATTTAATTTACTGACAGGTTATCTAACTGTATACTGAGAATCATTCACTTAAAATGTACTGTATAAATACAATTTATAACTATCATCAGCATATTTTAATTTAAAATCAAAACAGTATTTTGTTCTGTTTTTGTTTGTTCAATATATATATGTGTATGCGATGAATATCAAATTTAGATCAAAGGCTACACAAGCAAAGTCCTAAGGCAGCTGTGATGAATGAGCTGACTTCTGTTTACAACATGTAACCAGGCACTGGCCACTTGCCATATCTCCAACCCATTAGCTATCATCCAACTTTGCATTAAAGCTATTTGTTTGTTTTGCTCGCCTCTCCCCTTTGTTTTGCCCTGCTTGCCTGCATCCCTTCAGAAATCACTCCCTTTTCCATTTTCCAATTTCAACCGCTTTCTCAAGAGCGAAGTTTGATGAATGTCGCTCACATTACGGTGACCTCTGAGATAACCCCTCCCTTCTTTCCCAAGAAAATTCATCAGGCAGAGTTGGGCAGCCCCTGGGATGTGTGATTCAGCACTCAAGGTGAGTGTTTGTCACATAGGCCTAAAATGGTCAGATACTGGTGAGGAATGAGAAGGATAGAGATGTGCTGCTCTCCTTGCCTTAGGGATGTTGCAGACGATGACACGAAAAAAATGTATACCTCCCTTATGGTCCTAGAAAATTATCAATTTTTCAACGTAAAAGAGGGGGGAAAATCCAAATACATTCTGGAAAGGAATTCACTAGAAGAAAGAATACTACAGTGACTCACTTTTGGACACTGCAGTGCCCCACAGGTCTTCGAGATATTGCATCAACTGTTGCTTATGCTGAGCTTTTTCAATCTGTCTTAGACTCAAGATGTTTTCAAAAGATACAGCTTTGCTTTGATTTTTCTTTCTTTTTTTTTACATTTATTTTTGCCTTTATAGACAAATAGTTATCAGTAAATAAGCTTCAATAGTACTGAGTTTGTTTAGTAGTTAAATGGCAAACATTCAATTTATAGCAAATATCCATTAAATATTGCCATATTCTATGTGATGTACACATTTCCTTTGGATCTAAATGCTGAATAAAATAGGTATTACATGTTCTACCACTAAAGCAAATTCACAACTCTAGCTTTGAAGCTCATTTTTACTTTACATGAGAGGTACTTGGAATGAGAACAGGTAGAAGGAGAGATGATGGCACCATCACAGATACATGCTCACAGGACACAGCATCCATGGGATCAACAACCACTTCATCACTTTAGTGGGTCAATTCCCTCTAAATTCCTATAAATCAATTTATAATCCATCAAAGCTACTAAAGTGTGATCATTCTGGTCAACTTATGGTCAAATTGCCAAAAAGGTCAGACAAAGAAGTGGGGAAAAATACAGTTCCTTTTTTTCAGTTCTTGTGTTCATTTAAAGTGATGAGAAATTTATCATTATCATTTCTGATGTTTGAGAGGTTGATTTGTCGGACAAGTCAAAGGTCAGTTGAGCCAGTTACAATGCACAAGCCTGTACAATGTACAATTGTGTTTTTTACTTATGCATGTTATGAATGGAAAACAGCTAGATGCACAAAAGAGACACCCAATTGGGTGCTGGTGCAACAATAACCTTGGGACAGTCTCAACAAACATTAACTATAATTAACTCATCTTTTTCTAAACAAATAATACAAATACCCTCAACCAGCGGTAGATGATCTGAACCTGGTACTGACCAATGAAAAATAGTCTAAGTGCTCATCATGAAGCAATATGATCAGAGAGAGTATTGCTTACAATCTTCTTGGACACTGCCCAGACGTCCAGCTGATGCATTTATGGCCCCGACAATGATAGAATCACTCACACAAATAAGACTTCACAAGGACAAAACGTAACATTCTGATTCAGTGGGTTGGGTTTTGATCAATGGAAAGATTCATCTGTGCAGCTACATTCGAGTCAAACCTGTTTGAGACATAATTTCTATGAAAAATGTGACCTTTGATCAACAACTACACAGAAAAAATGTCAGTTATATGCACAAAGAATAGTACGGAAATTAGTGATGTGCGATACCACAAATTTTATTTCCGATCTGATACCAAGTAAATTTCAGACCAGGATTGCAGATACCGATCCAATATAGATACTTTGCTAAAAAATGTTCTGTTTAAAAAATTACATTTTAAAATGTGTGTATTTAAGGCTGCTGTTCTCATTTTACTACAACAAATAAATACCAGGTGATTTAGATCCCTTTCCCCAATTTAGAAATGGTGCAAAATCGCATCTTCATAGTCTGCCTTATGATTTATTTTTAAATATTTTATGATGTTTAGTGTTTCCACGTGTTGGTTCAGTCCTTTTAAGGGCAGGAACACATACTGCATCCATTTGGAGAAGGAAAGTTAATATTCCACACACCATCTGTAATGCTTAACTGGACGTTAGTGCTTTTATTTTGATAGTACACCCACTAGACTTCCTCCACAGATCTTGCCAGTGTAAAAGCACATAACATCCTACCGGTGAACAACTTATAGTCTTCATACACGTTACGTACTGCATCAATGCTGTTTGGGACACTATAGGTCCTCCACACATGACGGTCTTTGTTCTGTCGTGTTAATTCTAGCTGGCAGCAAGTGGACTGCAGTAACAGGTGAGGAGTGCCGCTCTGCGTCTGTCTGCTTTTACACTGTAAAGTCACGCACTTTGCTAGGCGGAAGAAGAAGTAGTTCCCACCAACTGAGCATGACAAACTACATATTGACTTAAAAGTACTAAAATATTAATACTGTAATAAGATAATCGATTCCAAAACATAAAAAGCTGGAATCGGAGGTATTGATCTTTTAGTATCGATCCGCATGTCCCTAGCAGAAATCTTCTTTTCTGAATGTCTCAACACGTGGAGTTTTGAGTATTGGAATGTTATGAATAAAAAAAGTTAAAAATTTGAGTTGGACATGACCTAAAACTGTTTATGTGTGTTCTAAAAGTTTTTTTTTTCACTTTTGTGAAAAGGTTTACATAGCTTTGTTTTCATTCCTGTTCCTGCATTTTATCACTTTTGGTTTTATCAAAATTTTGAAATTGTGCAGCAATATTCTGTAAATATGCATGTTTGAGGTTTAATTGCCTGAAGCCTGCACATCCAGATTTAGGTGGCAATACGTCTACAGGGCCCAAATGTAATATTTACTGAGATGAAGTAATAAAATCACACATAAAAATCTCATGTCAGGTATACTTTAAGGTCTAAAAGTTAAATTTTCACATCTTTAGTGTCACCTGTACTGTTACACTGTTATATAGTTTTGGCTGCTTGTATCTAGGATCTCATTATCAGAATCCAGATCTCATGAACATCAGTGGGGGTCGAAACATGCACAGACCAGGAGATCAAGAGTTTTACCTTTTGACTCAGCTCCTTCTTCACTACAACAGACTGAAGCAGTGCGCCATCACTGAGGATGAATCCTCAATCTGGCTGTCCATCTCCCGCTCCATCCTACCATTACTCCTGAACAACAGGCGCAAATACGTAAAAGCACCCAACAGGAAAACAGGGTGTTATTTGTTTGTTTTTCCCAATTTTGCCCTGACTGTTACAATATGTTTGTGTTACGCGTTTCACTTTATGTATTATCCCCTTTATATGACAGACTAAATTATTTTCAATTTATTTTCAGCAGAATATTACCCAGACTTTTTATTTTTTACAGGTTAAATGCTAAAATTTCTGTACTTGAATATCTCTTTCAAAGTCAGAAGACTCATAAAGCACTTCACACTGCAAATTGCACACGCACACTCACACATCTGATGGTGATGAACTACGTAAAATCGTCACAACTGCCTTGGGCAGGCTGACAGAGGTGAAGTTCTAATAGACCAGGCAAAAAAAAGGTTTTCAATTATTTCTGAAAAGTTCACACAGCACAAAGAGAACAAATATAGAAGTTTGTAGTGCCCTCTCTGGTCAAACTGAGTCAAACAGGAAAAAAATTGCAGCCCTAGACTTTATTTTGAGGAAAAATAAAACATGATGGATTGTCATGGCCACAAAGAAATGATGAATGTTAAATATATTAATGATGAATCCAGAAAATAGTTTATATATATATGTACAAACACACACACACACACATTGTTTTTTTCTTAAGGTTTTTAAACATGTCTTGTGCAAAAAATGTGTTCTTTCATCTGTTGATAGAAGTACACAGAGTTTGGCTACATACAATATATTGTCTCCATCTGTGTATATTTCCTAAAAAAGGCTCATTAGGTCTCCATCTGGTGGATCCAGTGAATGCTACAACCCAAGCTGCTGTAAGGCCAATTAAGCAGTAAAATAATGAGAGCTTTTTGGGAATTCACTATCAACAGATTCTTTCCAAATCAGCTTCTGATCCTAATCTCTGTTTATTCAGTTGCCTCATTGTCATCATTTTCAGACATAATGGAAGCTTATACAGGGTGCAAAAAAAAACACACATAAAAGTATTTCTGTAGAACAGCTTTGGTACCATGTTCTGGTGAAATTGAATGAAATGAATACCCTTTGTTCATTAGGCCTTTGTTTTCTCTTTCTATAGAACAGACAGTCCTCTTATCTACTGCTGTTTTAATTTTACACAGAGTTTTATGAAGCCAAAGACCAATTAGAGGAGACACAGGAGGGATTTCTGTCACAGGTGGCCATAAATGCTTTTCATCCTACAGATTGTCATCCACAGGATACATTGATCATTGAACAAGTATTGCATTCTGTATATCAAAAAGAGTTTATGATAAATTTGATGATCAAGAAGTGATCTCACATTCTCATAAGTGTGACTTGGCTTTGGTTGTTTTTTACAGTGATATTCACAGCCTCTCATTACAAGGCATTAGTGAAGGACCAGATGGGAGGGCAAAAGAGTAATCCATGGTTAACACTAAACAAAGGAGGGCTGTCTCTGGGTCATTACTGCAGCAGAGTGAACGCTTAAGAGCTAATGTAATGCTAATTTCAACAAGTCTTTATGGCAGTATTATTCTGTGTTGAGGTTGGGATATGAAGTGCAAACAGACACAAACATGTGCAGACATAACACACAAAAAAAATCTTTGTGTCAAGATTCATCAATGATTTAATTCAAGTCAATCTCCTGCTGAAGTTTTGAATGCTAAACTGGACAGAAAAAGCTTTTTACATATATTATTATCAGCCTTGGGGAGAAAAAATCACAAGAAATCCATATGATTTTCACATGTGATCCAATGTTTTTCCTCATGGGATGACACCTGAACATTTAAAAATGTTTCAAAAATTCCACAGGAAACATGATTTTCCACATGTGAAGTTCACATCATGTGGAATACATGTGAAACATACGTGTTGCACAAATATTCTTGTCTTTGAATTGGGGTTGTCCTTCACTTGAAGTCCAAACCTGCACTGCAACTGTCTGATTCATAACAGATGCAATCTGAGGAGAAGGAGTTGATATAGTCAAGAAGAGCAGTCAAAAAAAATAATAACTTCAGTTGTATGAAAATAATTAGCACATTTAATGAGACTCAGTATTAACACAGCATTACATTTGTGATTTTACTTTTTAGAACTATAAAAGATGTAGAAGAAATGCAAATTCTGCAGTTTCTTAAAGAGGCCATTTCATAGTTATACTCTTATACGTCTTATGCTACAGCTTTTAGCCAGCAGCATGCTAGGCGTGGTTTCAACTGCGGGAGCTGCCGAATACTAACAAACAAAGGAGTTGTGATGAAACAGATACAGGCTGTTCGAACTCGGGTGTTATCGCACCTGCATTGCTTGAGGGATAAAAACTGAAAGAGAAGTTGTTGACCTGTTTTCACACTTACTATGAAAGTAAGAACACCTGTGGAGCTAAAATATTCAACAGAAACCTCAGAAAAACTGTTTTTAACGGAAGGGCCTCTTTAAGCTAAATACAGTCCATTCATGTTTTAGTTGAACTTCCGGTTGAAACAAGTAGCTTTATAGATCTGAATGTATAGCAGTCATAGTTATGAATAATCGTAAGAGTCTTTGTGGCAACAAAAGGTCTGAAATTTTTTTCACAATACAAGTAGAGGGGATAACTGCTTTAAAACCTAACCAGGAGAATGATCCTGTATTGTTTTAAGAAGATGCACAGAGGACATTTGAATTAACTCCCAGCTGTGTATCAACAGAGCAGAGAGACAATACTACTGAGATTAAAAAAAGAGAAAAGAAGGGTCCCTTGGAATGTTAAATCAGGGATTGAATAATTAGTATATTCCCTCTGCAAACAATATGCAAGTCTCTCTGTGTATTAGAGACCACAGCGTGACAGCTAGTGTGCTGGTGTGCTGCAGAAAAATTAAAAAAAAATAAATAAAAAAGACCAGCTAAGTTATTGTTACTTGACTACATAATACAACTGTATATATATAAAACACAACATCAATTACCCCAAATATATCAATTATATTTTAATTAAATGTATTATTAATCCCAATATTTGATTGTTCTAATTAAAATATTTAAATTATTCCCTATTTTTCTTTGAACAAAAAACAGGCAATTGCGCCCCTTTCTTGCATTTCAGTTAACATATATTTATAAAGAATTTAGCACCACTTCTAATTTGTGGTGGTTTACAAGTATTTTGCATTAGTTTAATTATGTTATCTACTTCTAAAGATTGTCAGGTTTTTCACCGCAAAGTGTGCAATCCTAAAAGTTTTTTTTTTTTATTTCTTAATACCCATTCTTTACAGTTTAACCACACACACCACACACAGAAACACACACACATATTAACATCTCTTTTTAGCCTTCTGACCTTGACAAAGATCATCGATATTTTTTCATTTGTCAATTTCCTTGGTCTCTCAAAAGTAATATATACAGTATATATATATACATATATACGTATATATGTATATATATATATATATACATATATACGTATATATATATATATATATATATATATATATATATATATATATATATATATATATATATATATATATATATATATATATATATATATATATATATATATATATATATATATATATAATCTTCTCTCTTTTTTTTCTCCCTTTTCCTTTCTTCTCTGTCTCCTGTTGAAAGATATGTCCTTTCTTTCAACATGG
>SSNP01000050.1:304963-327960 GCA_006937955.1 Pachypanchax playfairii | reverse complement strand
TATATATATATATATATATATATATATATATATATATATATATATATAATCTTCTCTCTTTTTTTTCTCCCTTTTCCTTTCTTCTCTGTCTCCTGTTGAAAGATATGTCCTTTCTTTCAACATGGCAATGGATTTTCTTTCTCTTTGGTGTTTAAATTTATATTTAACAAAATGTATAAAGAAAAAAAAGAAAAAGGCTGCAGCCATGATGTAAGTATTAATGCAAGAGTACAATGAGAATTCAAAGCCACATCAGATACAGCATGATATACCAACAGGAATCTCCTCTGGTTCTCTTTAGCTGAGCTGTGGCCAAGGGAAAAAAAAGCAGTATTCTATTTTTTATTTCTACTTTTATATGTTTTATATGTTTTAATGTTTTATTTTTATAAGAAAATATATAAGCAATTGTTTGCAAAAGTTAAACATTAAAAAAAGCAAGTATGGTTTGTTTTTTTCCACTTACTGTACCGACAATGAACCGAACCGTGGACTCAAAACTGAGATACGTACCAAACCTGTGATTTTTGTGATATACTAATATATATATATTAGTATATCACTGGGACTTAAACGCGTTAATTAAGATTAATTAATTACACAAAAATAACGCGTTAAATTTTTTACGCATTTTAATCGCACTTATTTAAGCACCGCAGAACATCTCTCATGAGTTTCAGCGGACCGGTTATACTGGAGCACCTACCAGCGTTCATTATTTAGGACAACAACAAACCACAGTGAACATGAATGAAGAAGCGACCGCTTTGATTGGCCCCGTGGATGGGAAGTTTTGTTATAAAAAATTACTGGATGGAAGCGTGGATAAGAGCATGTGTGTGTGCAAGCTATGCAGCAAGGATTTTGCACATCACCGCAGCACATCGGGCCTGAAGTATCACCTCAATGTTAAACATATAGCAGCTAGCGTGGACGTTAGCCCGACTCCGAGTACAATTGTAGACATTTTCTACACTTAATGCACTGGTCTGTTGGACTTGGTTGAACAAAAATAAACAAAATTTGTTGCTTAAGCTTATGTGTATTCAGTCATGATTCAATGGTATACTAAAAATCCGTTTGAAAAAAATTCTCACTGTTCTCTGGTCAAATATTTATATGCGATTAAAATGCGATTAATTAATTACAAAGCCTCTAATTAATTAGATTAAAATTTTTAATCGAGTCCCGGCCCCAATATATATATATATATATATATATATATATATATGTTGTTTTTTGTAAGGTAGTGCAAAAATTCTGAATAATATGATAATACTTCATTTTTTATTTTTTTGTAAAAAATAGTGTCCACTGTTTTTACAATGTTGGGGCAGAAACTCCTTCTGAATCTTTTTGGATGCAATTTATTGGGCCTGAGGTGCCTTCATGAAGATCAAGCAATGCCCATGGTGAAGTGGGGAAGCTGTCATCAAATGAAACAATGAGAGCTATGTTATGTTTTTGGGGAGGGGATAGCTGAGGATTTTCAGCTGGGGAATGACCTCCTGAAGCCTTTTCACATCTGCAGAGTAGCTGGAAGTGAACCACTCAGAGAGACAGTAGTTTAGCACAATGTGCAAAGTACAACAGTGAAGGGACAATAGTCGCATCACAGCTTGTGGGTTCTTTCTAAAGATTCTCAGAAAGTAGTGATCCCGCTGATCCTTCTTTTGAAGCCCTCTGGTAAATATCTTTTACATTAACTAAATGTATGGAACCTTCAAATAATGATCTGTTTCTACATCTCCTCCTTTTTTGATTTACTTCTGTTTAAGTTTCTCAACTCTAGTAAAATAACATTGAGAATGTGCTATAATTTCATTAAGCTGTGTTCAGTTTCACAATAAAAAATATTTAGACAGGGTCTCATCAGCTTACCAAGTCCATGGTTGCCTTACAATATTTTCTTTCCAGTGGGGAGTTGCCAGATTCTGCTCTGTATGGCTTGGCTGCTACTTTTTTTCTCTTTAGTTTTGTAGCTGAGTTTTGAGAAATAACTGAAATATTCCTCTGGTTACCTTGCCAACCCTCTCTCCATCCAGCTTTGCCAGATGGGAGATATTAAAAGTGTAAAATTATCATAATTTCAAAAATACAGTAAACATGCACTGACCACTAATTGATGTGAAAGAAACCATTGCTGCCAAGTGATACATCTTTATCTTGTGACTTATTACAACTTATAGTGAACATCTAGATTTACAAATATTTTGCTAACACTGACTGCACTACTGTTGCCACGAGTTCATTCTTTTAGAAAAATAGCTACAAATCTCGTGACTCAGTATAAACACAGGTTAAACTGTTCTGTCAGGGCAAAATTTTATTCTCAGAGCAAGAAAACGTCTTGTTTCATACACTTTGGCTTAATCAGTGGAAAAGGAAATGAACAGTGCTGCCCTCTCTTACCTGTGAAAATAAAAAGCACCGCAGGTTAAAACTTTCTACTCAGTAGAATTTACATATACATTTGTACATTGAATATCAATGATTTTATCAAACATGTACTAATCATCATCACTGTGGTATGTTGGTTTAAACACTGTAAATAACTCCATCAGAAACAGCTGTGAGGCATAAGGAATTATCAAACTCTATTATTAAAAAAATGTAAGACAGTATGTTAGTGTCAGGATCTCTGCTGCTGGTGGGTGGTGTGTGTGACTAATTGTCTTGCAGGGCGTGGCAGCAGATCATCAGTGGAAGCAGGTGTGGATCATTACATATCATAGATGGACACCCCGCCTTCACAGTGCGTAGGATCGTGGGAGTCCGTCCTCGGGGTCGTGGGTGTCAGTACCTCGTAGACTGGGAGGGATACGGCCTCGAGGACCGGTCTTGGGTTCCCCGGTCCGCCATACTCGACCCTACACTCATCACTGACTTTGAAAGATCTGCCGCATCCACATCAGCATCTTTTGCCGCCACCTCCACCTCCTCCATCCCTGCCAGGCCCTCCTCACCCCCGTCCTCCGCCCCGTCTCAGTGTAGGGCCCCTACTAACCGTATTTTTCTTTCAGGTGTGGGGTCACTGGGTCGGCCGCCAGGAGGCGTCCGTTAAGGTGGGGGTACTGTCAGGATCTCTGCTGCTGGTGGGTGGTGTGTGTGACTAATTGTCTTGCAGGGCGTGGCAGCAGATTATCAGTGGAAGCAGGTGTGGATCATTACCCAGCTCAGGAGAGCTGGGTACTTAAGCAGAGGAGGAACAAGAGACAGACGCCAGTTTGTTCCACTAACTACCGTGGTAACAGAGTGGCCAGTGATCATTATCAGGAGTATTTTCTAGCAGTGTTTAACCTGCCTTCTCTTCCCTTGTGTCTAGCCCACTGTCCTGGAGCGCCTCTCCAGCTTACAGTGCCTCAGCGTGGTCATCTACCCGCCTATCGTGAGGACTGGCTTCGCACGGATTTAACAGAGCTCTGTTGCGAGATTGCGCAACCAGCTCTCTTCCTCTGGCTCCTTGTCTGTCTCTGGCTTCCTCTGGATCCACACCTTCCCGGTCAGCGTGCTGCTGTCACCCCTGCTGCAGCTACGTCTGCACGAACAGCACCCGGACCCGGATCTCCTACGATTACCGTGACAGTCTGGATCACCACCCCCGCGGCAGCATCTCTGGATCCCTCCTCACAGCNACCGGACGACAAACACGTCATCGTGAGTTTACGAGCACGATCCCCGCACACCGCAGCTGGTATCACAGCCTGTCACTAACCTCTCTCTCTCCACAACCCAGGACCGTTCCTGTCCCGCACCAGTTCCGTCCTGAGTTCATCACCACGTGTACAGTTTTGCAATTCCCTGTATTTGAGCACTGTATATAATTAAACACTGTTAACTGCAAAACCTGTTTCCTCGCTGTGTGTGTCTGGAGTTTGGGTCACACTTGGAGCTCGCAAACAACCCCACCTGGTATAGAACCATGACAGTTAGAGTTTTCGTTTACATTCTTGTTTCTTGAATGCTTGTCATTAGTGAACCTGTTTTATCACCCAGGACCTGAAATGGACAGCCAAGATAAAATTGGTTGTACTTCTTGTGGCAGCTCAAGAAGTTTAACCTGCCACTGGAGCTGCTGGTGAACTTTTACAGAGCCATTATCCAGTCCATCTTCTGCCAATCCATCACAGTCTGGTTTGGTTCTGCAATCAAACTAGACAGAAGCAGACTGCAAAAAACCATAAGATCTGCAGAGAGGATCACTAGCGCTAATCTGCCCTCCATCCAGGACCTGGACTCCTTCAGTCTGAGGTAAAGGTCAGACAGCCTGTACAAACCACCAAGACTTTCTTGGTGGAAAATGCTGCTAATCTATCCTGTATCATGTGTTATGTGGCTAACAATCTCTACCTATCAATATAGGTCTGCCTGCAAGTACAAGTGAAAAGCGAGCCAGAACCAAATTCCTTGTATGTGCAACATGCTTGGCTGTGTAAACCTGACTCTGGTTCTAAAATCTGCATTGCTAACACCTGTTTGCAGCTATTTGTTTTCTCATAGTTGTTTTTTTTTTTTTTTCAAACACCACCATCAATTTAAATTTAATCTATTTTATAAAATCAAAGGAACATGGAATGTTGGGGTTAATTCATGGTTTTCCTAGAAAAAGTTGTGGTGGCACTAATTACATGTTAGATGTTCAGCATACCATAAGCCTAGTATTACCAGAAGCCTGTGGGACTCAGGTAAGCCCATCTATTGTCCAGAATTATTGACTAAGAGTGGTCTGCATTGAATTGGTGTGGCTAAATAGCCAGACCTTTGTAGAAATAAGACCAAGCAGGTTTGCACAAAAACAAAACTGGGAGTAGTGAAAAGGTAGCAGGTGCTTTAGACAGATAAGGCAACGTGAAATGTTTGGCTGTAGCAGGAGGCAGTTTGTCTGCCAAAGGGTTAGAGAGTGGTATAATAAGTGTCTGCAGGCAAGAGCAAAGCGTGGTCAAAGTTCTTTGCAAGTTTGGAGCCACATTTCTGCAAATGGAGCTAGAAAACTGAACAGGACTCATGAAGTCTTCAATGCTGAGAAAGGCAGCATAGAAACAGAAGACCTGATCTCAAAATCAGTATGCATATCTAGGATTACACAAATTGACAGATGTAATAACCTTGACCTTGAAGGGTCATTTGTTCTTTTTAAACAAGGTTCCGATAAGTCTATAAATCAATATAATTTAACTCCAGTTCCATGGACCGAGTGTTCAACATGTCTTGGATTTTTCCCTGTTTCAGCACACCTTATTAAACTGATAGCTGATTAACAGATGCCTGTTAACCCTTTATAACTGGCCAAGGCACTTCTGTCAATTGAATCAGGTGTGCTGAAGATTCAACTGCAACATACAACTTAATTAAAACAACTAGAAGATATGGGACTCAAGGGCCATAAATTGAAATGAAATGCAACTGTCTATGTGTCATTGTATTTTTGCCAGGATTTATTTGTTTAGTTAGCAAGATAATGAAAAGTTATGGATGGACTTTGATGAAATTTTCTTGAAAGTTCAGAAATGGCCTATACGTAAGTCATTAGATTTAGGGTGTTACACAAATCACTGTCTAGATCCATTTCTTTTTTTTTTTAAATAGGCCATTTCACAGAAATGTCATGACTTTGTGATTATTTCTGAAGTATTAACCTGTAATATGAAACATTTTATTTCTAAAAAACGTTAGGAAACACTGACTAACAGACCTTTCAATCTATCTGCTTGAAGATTCGGCCGGCTTCGAGCTGCAAGTAGTATTTATTATGCAAATTTGCTGGACTCAGATTGGCTAACAAACTAGCCTATGACAGCAAGGTACACGGTTTCCGGCCCCGCTGTGGATGGCAACAGCACATGTAGTCTCTTCCTGTTTGATATGTCTTATGCTACAGCTTTTAGCCAGCAGCATGCTGTGTGTGGTTTCAACTGCCGGATAGGGTGTCCATTTCCGGAAAATTGATATTTTAAAAGGACAAAATTATAGGACAATATAGTATTTTAGTACTTTGGTGTAAAAATAAGTAAGCCATATGCAGAGAATGTTTGCCAACCATCAAACAAATAGGTTTATGGCTTATAGTATTATTGCCTGTTTTTAGTAATATTTTATATCTTACTTTATTGAACTCACCATGAATTTCAAACGCTCCTTGAATGCATCACAGGTGTATGTGATTAACGCTGCTACTACAGCCCAGCTTCTGACTCCCATTGCAGGAGAAGAGAGCTGAGAGGAGCAGCTTAGGTCTCTAATTTGCAATAAATATTGGTCAAAAACGTTGTGTTAAAAGAGAAAACGGAGAGCGAGAGGGTTAGAAAAAAGGCAAAAAAAACATGGGTCCCAACGAGGAGCTGGCTCCTGTCGTTCACTTCAAAGAGCCAGTTCTTAGAGCCGTTACGTTCCCGAAACGACACAACACTATTATGTTCAGGCAAAGAAAACACAAATAGGAAAAAAGATTTATGTAAAAAGGAGGACAAATGGGTATCCGTCTTAAGGGTGTGCCGGTAGGCGTACACTCCTTTTAAATTCTGGACTGTCCGTCTTAAAGCCGGATGTATGGCCACCCTACTGCCAGAGCTGATGAATACTAACAAGAAAAAGGAGTTGTGACAAAACAAATATAGGTCGTCGGAACTCGGGTTTTATCACCACCTGCGTAGTTTGAGAGATAAAAACGGAAAGAGAAGTTGTTGACCTGTTTTTACGCCCACTATGAAGGTAAGAACACCTGTGGAGCTAAAATATTCAACAGAAACCTCAAAAAAATGTTTTTAATGGAATGACCTCTTTAAAGGATTCTTCATCATTGTGAGATAGTGCTGTTTTTAACATATGTATGTGCATGTAACGCCACAATGAATAGTCTGAGTGTTTGGTAAAAAAAAAAAAAAGAAAAATACATCTTCAATTTTGGTGTAAATAGAAATATCAGGGAAACTGAGGTGTTTTTGCAGACATCTGTTTTTCTAGTTAGAATAAAATACGGTAAAAAAAGTACATCTAAATTTGATTCTTAGCGTTCTTTATTTTTTTTTATAGTGGCGGTGGTGAATGGTGTGTGTGTGTGTGTGTGTGTGGGGGGGGGGGGGGGTAAAGAAAAAAAGTGTTCTGTTAGGACACATGCAGGTTAAGCTTGTTAGCACAGGAATACCTGCTGTTAGATTATTAAAATCCATTTATTGTTTTCAACTGCTTTTACCTTTGTACATGTAAAAATCCATACTGGGTTCTTAATAGAGACTTTTTATTTCTACCCCAGAAAACATGCTCCTCATGATTGCGTTCAATAAACCAACATGAATGTAAAAAGAGTTCAGAGTGACTTTTTTTTTACCATGTTTGAAAGCAGTTTTAAACAAAAGTCTGACTACCATTGTTGGTTGAAGAAAAGAAGAGGCCTTGTCCCAATGACCTGCACTTATGCCTGGGAACACGCTACCAATGATTTTTGGACTGTTTCCAACTGCTTATTTAATGCAGCCTTACAGCAGCCTTATAAGTATTAGTGTACTGTTCAGAGATTTGTGGCCTGGATGGACTGCTTCAAGATTTTCCATGATCGCGCGACACAGACCCTCTGTGTAGGAATGCTGATGTAATGCCTTCCAAAAAACCTGCCCAACCCTATGAGGAATATTTACTTGAAATTTACTTTATTTATTTTTAAAATTGTAGAGAACTGCATGTTTGGACATGACATAGATTATGACAAATAGCAGTTATTTCCAGAAAATTATACTTCTCATTTTTCATGACGCGTGAGGCAACACGGAGAAACACCTCTGCAAATTGGTAATGGTCAGTTCCAACTCACGCAATTGAATCCTGGCTGTAGAGGTGCTGCCTCATCTTGAAAATTAGAAGATTTTACAAAAAATTCTAAGCAGATGTGATAATCAACACATAATTTTAGAGATACTGGACAGCAGTCATGTACATTACCCAAAAATGTGTTAACAGTTGGAAACTCTTCACAACAACTGCTTGAAATTGCCATGAGTTGCACACGGAGTGCCATTAGTGCACTTTACAACAAAAAGTCATCATCAGATGTGGCAGGAAATGGGAGATCTGTAGTAATGATGTGTTTGTTTGGTTGTTGTGACCGAAGCTAAAGTGTGATTTACTGGATTTAGAAATATTGACTAAAATAAGAATAATGCAATAAGTGAAAATTATTAAGACTATTGTGTGAGCTTTGATTTGTTTTAAACTTTGTTTCACATGTTTTGAGATTTTTTGCAGTTTGTTAATTACAAACCATTTGTTCCCTTGGTTATAATGGTAAGTATCTAAACATGTCACAAGTAAATGTTAGAAACAATTGTTTTGGGGACTCTTATTGCATTATATATTTTTCACAGTGGTAAAGTGAGGTTTATTGGAAAAGCATGGGGGCTGTGGTTGAAAGGATTTTATTGCTTAGGAAAGTTCCTGCATATGTCAAATGGAGGAATCTGAATAGAAGCTATAATGAAAGGAAGCAATGAAATGCCAAGAAAAGGTGCTTCAGAACTTTTTTTTTTTTTTTTCTGTTTTCAGCATGTGGGTTAAACTTAAAAATCCCTCAGGTTTTAATGTCAGGAATATCTGTGTATTAATCATAACATGGTCAATGACTATCTTTAGGCATGTGACGAAACAAGAATCATTTATTTATGATAACTCACGCTTAGGCTTTATTATGACAAAGCACTACCTCAGTCATACTGTATCTTTGTGGAAAGGAGATATGGAGCTGTTTAGAAATGATGACATAGCAACCTATTTTGCACATACTCACTAATACGTTGTGCCCTAGAAACAAAACCAACACTGTAGCTGTAGTTTTATATTATTTTCTGTGTTTCTGTCTAATTCCTGATCCTTTAACCAGTTAAACGTTTACTATGTGCTTAAATGATTAATAACTAAGGGGATCTTGAAAATAGTATTGACGATGTGTCTTTAGGGAAATTCCTTACCTAAGATAAGAATGATTATTTTCTGTATTTTGATATGTCTATAACAGTTATGTTTTTAACAGTTTGTTGTGTATCGTGGGAAATTAAACTATTTTATTTACAGATACTATAAGTTGTAAAGAGAAGGCCTTAGTCTTCTACATCTGGTGAGAAAGTAGAATGTTTACACTGACCCAGATGGAGTCTTTGTTTGTCTTCTGTTTTGCTGGTGTTAAAACAAAATATATATTAATAAATAAATCATGCAGGGCATTGTGTTCCCACATGACACTGACACGTGATTCAAACCTAAGTAATGCACACAGTTTTTTAAGCTTCTAGGTTCTGTGCAGTGCACAGGCAAGGCAAACAAACAAAAAAAACAGAAAAGTTGAAAAAAATAAAATTTACTCATGCAGAAAACATCCTAAGCTGTAACAAAAGTTCAGCTAGGAGACTGAAATGTCTATAAAAAAGTCAAACAATGCAATAACAAAATCTAAATCCACAGAACAAAATCATTTTAGTATGCATAAAACAATGTATGACCAAGCAAATTCATGAAATGCAAATACAAGAAAGGCATGCTGGACAAGAAACAGCAACAAAAAAACAAAACAGAAAGGTTGCAACCCAAAAAGATGGTTGAAAGAGAACAAGGGAAGTAGGACAGACTGGTCCAGCTCAGGCAAATTTATTGGGATTAAACAAACAAAGAAAAATAAGCCAACATCGTTTTACTCAGTAGAAAAAAAAGAAATGTATAAGAGCACATACATTGTGCTCAGACAGCCATATAATACCACAGAATACCTAATCAGTCTATTGGCACCATAAGCGATGTGTATATTTAAGTATCACTTACCATTGAGAGTGGGTATATATTCTTAGGACAACAGGACACATTGACTAAGGTTTAACGTCTTGTCAATCCTTTAATCCATTCAGCCCTCCACTGTGGCCTTTGTGACTCTGTGACTGCATCACCTAACTTTTTTACCTCCTTCCGTTAGAATGACTGTGGCCTCTAGAGGGCTTTTTCATAAAAAAAAAAAAAATAACAACGGGTTGTAATAAGCTTTTTCCTAAAATGACCTACAGGGTTGTTTTTTATGGGAGGATAGTCTTTACTAACACAGCTGTCACTTCTTCTTTAGTTTCATTCTTTCCAGGGACAATAAAGCTGTCTTTTTTGATGTGTGATTCTGTCTTTTATTGTCACAATGGGTTAGTTTGGGGAATCTGTTGTTATTTTGGTTCTTTGAGTGCCAATGCTTTTCAAATCTGTCAAATATATTTTTCTTTGTTTTTTGCCTTTTTGCAAATTTATTTCTGTTCTTTCATTATATTTTATTGCTCAAAAATATAAAATCCCACCTACATAAGTAATAACACCTTCTGTTAAGACTCTCTCAGATGGCTTTTGATGTGTCCTCCTCCTTCTTTAGTTACAAGAAATGATTTCCTCAAAAACATTTCTTCAGCCAGTTCATTTGAATGGACATAATAATATAATCATACTGTTTACCCTTATTATCATTTGTTATTGTTTTATTTGTGGGTGTGCATTGTAGCAGCATTTTGGCATTCCCTAAGTGTGATTTTCTATATTAAGGACTGTTTTGATTGGTGTATAATAACACCAACTTAAGAAAAATAAAAATGGGGGCATGGTCATTATACAGTAGTCTTCAGTGACAGAAAGAAATAAAAGACTAAGCTGGACTTTTGTGTCTGTCTGATCCGCTACTCCTACATATTGTCCTAATTTGTTGGTTTGTTTTGGATTCTAGAAAACTGGACAGCATCGTCTTTGTTTTCTCTGACAATGTGCTCTTCTTGTCTTAAAATTAGTTTTATGGTATTTTTTTTCATTTAGAAATATTTTTGTTTTCATGATTGTCCAACTGAATCCTGATTTTAAGAGGGCAGGGGGGTCCTTAGAGAAGGCTTAATCTGCAGTTCATTTCCAATTTATACATATGGACTTGGGTGATACGTCCAAAACCAGAAGGAAGAAAAGAAAGATAAGCTGTTCAGTGTGTTCAGAGACAACACTTTTATTCAATCTTAGAAAATGCTGGAAGTCCTGCTTGAGTCACAGATCAAAAGGTCAGAGTTTAAATTCCAACATTACCAGTTTTTTTCTCCTGAGCATGACCTTTAACCTTATTAGGTGCAGGTCACTGATTTTTGGCTCATTGGGTGCTCTGAGCGCAGCCTGAAATGCTTATATTTCAGTCAGATGAATCGCTAAACTGCATTTGTGAAAAAAGATTTAGTCATACATTAGAGTTACTGCAAGAAAGATATTTTTGGTGTTCATATCTAAAATAATGTAGATTACTGGCCACATGAGAGTAATTAAAATGAATGATCATGACAACTCTTATTTTGCATAACAACCTCTTGTTCTTTATGTAAACTTTGGTCACAAATTTTCCACATTACTGATATAGCTTTAATTATTCACTGTGTAAACTCACTTCATTGGTGAGGAATGTCCACTGGTGTGTTTTGGGCTTAGCATAAATTCAGTTAAGCTGAACAACTCTCTCTTTGATCTTCACCTTCACTAAAGTGTATCTTTTCTTTTATCTACTGTTGGCCAGTTAAATATTCTTTCTCAGTAAAAATATTGGCCAGTCTGTTTGATCCATCACCATAAGTTATCCTTTTCATGCATGAATTATTACAGCTTCAGTGAAGACTTTTCTGATGTATTTTTATTTATCTTTAAGTATGAAAAATACAATTTTAAGCTTTGAATGTGCTCCTTTATTTTAAACAGATGCCATTCAAAGACTATATTAAATGTTTGCTGTTTCTGTCATGTGACCATGGTTCTCAAATACACAAATAGGTGGAATGAGCTCTTCAGGTTGGTAGTGAATCTTTGTCTTAAACAGAGGAGTTTTGTGACTTGTTCACATGAGATGGCAAGATGGAAACAGATTGGGACTTTATCTGCAGTGTGCTTCAGTATTGTGGGATGAAGAAGCTGAACCAAATGCTCTTGATTTACTGGTGCATCGATGTTCTTTCTTTTATCTATGGTCATATGACCTGGACTAAAAGAATAACTTGGACAACAAATGATCCTGCACTGGATGGAGACCAGTACCAGTCTTAGAGACAGTATAAGGTGAGGAGCTCTGTCTTCCTGAAGTAGCTTGAAGTAGAGCTGTGGCTCCTCCACATTGAAAGGAGTCAGCTGAGGTGGTTCAAGCATAAGAATAAGGTGTTTTCTGGTCAGCTCCTTATGGAGGTCCTCAGGACACATTACACTGAAAGGACACCCCTGAGCAAACCCAAAACTCACTAGAGTAATACCCTCTCTCTATTTCAGTTACATTTTAGTAACTGGGAAAACATATTTTCATTTCAGTGTTATGATTTTAGGAAACCATAGTTAGGCACAATGTCTGTATTTCTTGTTTGGCCATCGTTTAATGTGTGTGCTTATCTACTTACAACCAGCTGACATGACACAAAAATTAAACTATTTCAAATTCTGAAATCTGAGTTTGACTCCTGTTTGGGAAACTGTTAGTGTTCTTTTTTTTAACCTTATGTTCAATTTTGATGCATATGAATGTTTCATTTTGTTCAAGGTGTTTCTAAAATATCTTCCTCTAACTGACGGAAACTGTAGATTTCATAACTGGCTACATTTTACAAGTAAGCTTCATTTTGACGATGCTGACAGCCGATCTCATTACAAGTGTATTTCCCTCAGTCCTCAAGTGAATCAGCTCAGTCGAAGACAATGCTGAAAATTTTCTAACTTTTCTGCAGTAACAATCTCATCATCTTCACAGCTTGCCCAGCACAGGTGCAATGAACTGGCATGTGCACATGCACTGATATACATATTACATTTTAAATTGACAACTAATATAAATTGACTTTGATGAGATTGGATACTCAAGAGGAATGGCTTTAAATTTGTCTCTCAAATAACGCAATCAGTGTTTTACACAAATACATTCAAATTAATATGTTAATTAGTGGTATTATTGTGTATCTTTTTTTTGTCATCAACTGTAGGGTTATCAAAGCTTGTTTTCCTCAGCTGTACTGAACTGTACCTGCTGTATTGAACATGTGGCTCAAACTGTCATTATTAAATGGTATTCTATTTGGGCGTAAACATCTGCAGAGAGACTTTTTTAAAAAAAATTAGCTACCTCATGCTGAAAAGAGTTCAAGCATTTCCCATCAGGAGCAGTGTTATTGTCTACTGTGTGTCAGGCTGTTCCACACACATTCACATGTAATGTGTAATGTAATATTTGATTTCATCTAACAGAGAAAACCCCATTATGGTCACTGAAATAACTTGACACTGACAAAAGTCTGTATTTTTTAAAAATATTTTTAAAAATCAGCAAATACACATCCGACACTGCTTTTGAATCGCTGTTGTGTAGAGTGATAATTTAAAAAAAATCAAACAAGAGCAGCTTTGATAAAAGTTCTGTCAGATTAAAATACAACGTACAATATATGAGCACAGATTATACGAGGGAATTAAACAGATGTAAACATGCTAGAAGACACCAAACTAGAAATACCATATGAGGAATTTAACCCAGTGTGTAAATGTAGAAGCATTTTTTTAGAATGTTTTGTCTGTTAAAAATATAATATATGTTTACATAATAATACAATATAATGATAGTGAGCTAGTTCATTTTGGGAAAGTGAATTTAGTTCATAATTTTCATGTAATTTTCATGTGGTAAACTATAAACTGGATTTAATTAGATTTTATTCTGCATGAGCTGAACGTTGGATTAGTTCAATTGAATTTTGAACTTACACAATTCTGAATGCAAGTTGTTGTAAAATCAGAAAGATGTAATCAAATTTACAGAATTTATTATTGATCATTAATAAACAACAACAAGTATAAAAATAGTGCCAGTCTTGTGTGTTGGTTTCTTTTTCTGTCTTAGCGCCCTTCTTTTTAGACTGAAGTCACTCTGGGGCAGATTGATTTCAAAGAGCTCGATGGCAGCAGGTGCGGTGGAAATCTGAAAATCAGGATCTTATTTCCGATAAATGCTTTTAGATCAATATGTTCAATTTCACCTTATAGATAGTGTTCACATTTTGCTCCTCAAACTGACACATCTCATCCTGAAGCTGACAGCAGCTAATCTCAAAGCTTTGTTTTTCAGTGTGATCCACTGCTTATGAGGCTGGTGTGTATTGAATCTATCAACCTTTAAAAGTTAACAAGTTGTCTGGGGAAATGCCATTTGTACCAGTTCAATATGAAATGTCAGACTCTGATAAAACTGTAAGTCTTATACACATGTTGGGGTTCTACAGAGATGCCTTTGTGGCTCAGATAGTTCTTTCCAACATTTTTATTGGCTTTCAGCAACAAACAGTGAGTGAAGTGAAAATGGGGAAAAGGGTTCTAATAATCTTGCATTGCTCCAAATTTGACACCCCAAGAGTAATTTATGTTTGATATCATGTTTCTGACAAAACTGTCTACAGCCATACTATCAGCACAATTTACAAAGGCACGGTTGAGATTGTGTCATTTTCTTTTTGATTGTTTTTTCAATTGATGATTTATGCATCTGATTCTAACAACACTGTTTTTTTCAGGGAACAAGACAAACATTCATACAGGCTCTCAGCAAAACACGTCTTTTAATAGCCCATCTCTCGACAGTATTTGCAAAAAATGTTAACAATTATCTCTAATTTAAGGAGGAAAAAAAATGAAACGACAAGGTGTTGCTGATGAAAACACCAGTAGCGCCTGGGCGCTAGGGTGCTGGAGAAAGCGCTGCGAGGAGGTGGGCTTTTAGATCAAATTAGCCAATAGCAGATCTGCTTTGCCAAATGGAAGAACTTAATTTAGCTAATAAACGCTGAGAAAATAACTTCACGAAGGGTGATTTTTGAAGCATCCCAGGTGTGTGACACCATCCTGCTGCACATTGAGGAGTGTTTTGTCTTCACTCAGCATCTCGTCAGTGTGACCTGGAGAACTGTTTCTACAGCTCAGTGAGAGGTTTCCTGAGACACACTGGACACATATGTGGAGGTTTATCTAATGCTGGACAATTAAAATGATCAAAAATATTTAATGTTTATATGATATTAAATATTAGCTACTTAACACAAAATGTAATGTTAATACAGAAAATTTGTCTGTTTGGCTGACTAGATTAACCTGTTTTGGTGATTGTTTTTTTTTTTTTTTTTTACAATTGAATGAAGTCTTTTTTAAATACTTTACTGAAGTTGAAGATGTATTTTTTATACAGGGTTTACATTAACTCATCTTTACAAATGTTTTATTGACTGTCACTTAATTGGATTTATGCAGCCCCACCCAAAAAATATCTCACCAGCCACCACTGGAAAACACAAATAAAGCCAATTTATGTTTATAATTGGAAAGATAATAATAGGCACTTCACATCATGACCTTTACATTTACAATAAGACAATATCAATTTTAGGAAAACTTACTTACATTTTGAATTTTTTTAAACTTTTGAGTCTCAATCAAATCTGGTGATGTGAAGTATTGAAGGGGGTTGAGTCTTCCCTTGAGCCTTATTCTTATTGACTGTGTTAACCTACAAGACTTTGATGTTTACTACAGACTTCTGGCTTGTTACATCTTGGAGCAGAAGAAGAACTTTTATCAGACAGCAGGTTCTACATCTCCAAAGTTGGAAGTGACAGCAGGTCCCTGCTGTAGATACCAAATTAGAACTTTCTTCTTTTGATTTTAAGAAGAGACAGGGAAATAAATTTTTGACCATTAAGCTGAAGGATGGATGCCAGGCTTCAGGGGAAGTTATTTTAACACAGTGATGAGATTAAAAAAAAACATTTTAGAGGAATTTGTATTATATTGTTCCTTATGCTGGATGAGACTGCTTAAACCCAACTTTTGGGGTTTGTTTTTCATCAACAGTAGAAAAAAAACACTAAATGTTCAACATTTCTATGCTAACATATTTTAAGAATGAACATTTTTCTGACTGAAAACAAAATAGCCACAGATACACAGATGGAAGCAGCAAGCTGTGATGTTGGAATCCAGACAGTCAGAGAGATGATATGAAGGTAACACCAAGACGTCTGGTTTAAAATAGAAGGAACAAAAATGTAAATTGACCATTACAGGTCTTACTGATCCAGGATTTCCAGAGGTCTTAAAATGGAATCCAAGCAAACAGAGCATACTAACAAGTTTATATTCATAAACATTGTTAGATCTACACTCGAAAACGTTCTCACATTTACTCAAGTGAAAGAAAAGGTGATACTGCAGTTAATAAAAGATTATCAGTACGGTCCTCACATGTCCATTCCTTCCTACAAGCCAGGTGAGTAAGCCCCCATGCCATCTTCTACAAACTCTAGTAATATCCTTGTTTACAACACAGCAGCCTTGAAATTAAGGAATGAACATATGAGCTTGTTGGCAGCTTGTTGAGAGGAGGGAACTTGAGAGGTACAACAGGTCACAATTTATTGAGCAATTATTTTAGTTTAGAAGAGCAACTAATCACAAATTGTGTGACCTGTTAGATTCACGTAATACATTCTTAGTCATGCATTTAAAGTCTAAATTAAATTTAGGTACAGTATGTTTTAAAGAACCATGAAGTACTTAATGAGATTTAAACAATACCTCTGGAAGCCGTCAACATTTCTGGTTAGTTCCAAGAACCCTTTGACCATCGGAGAGCTGGTTTTGAACTTTCATAACCAATGACTAAAATAGGACACATCACCTTACTGATTACAGTGGA
Organism: Pachypanchax playfairii; assembly: GCA_006937955.1. Lineage (NCBI taxonomy): Eukaryota > Metazoa > Chordata > Actinopteri > Cyprinodontiformes > Aplocheilidae > Pachypanchax > Pachypanchax playfairii. Next base: position 311,225 of record SSNP01000050.1, on the reverse strand, counting down.
AAGAGGTATATGACATAGGTTAGTAAATAAACCAAGTTTGGCCTCCTACACAGTTTAAAGTAAATGCTGGGAAGCTGACAGTGAATCTGTGTATATGTGCATGAGAACTGGAAAAATCCTCTGTACTGAAGAACATCTGAAGTCATAACCAGATGTTGGAAGTACCAGAGCGCTAACTCTCCAGGTTAGTTTGGTGGCCCCAAAAAGCCTATGAAGTATTCAAGTATAACTGCTGACAGTTCTAATATTCACTTTTTCTTTTCATGTTTTTCTGTCTTTCTGGTGTGTAATGGTATGTTTCATTTTAATTGGGAAGCCAAAATGTCCAAGTTCCCAGTAGGTTAAAATTCCAATTTAGAAAGTCAGAGGTGGAACATCCAAACCTGCTCTCAAAATCCAAGATGACAAGATGCCTGTAAATATAACCTGGTGGACTGTGCAATCCATGTGCACAAAGTCCTCACCTGTAAAATGGTACAGATCCATGGCAATTTGTGGAACGTTTGATGTTTTCTTACGGCTTTTTGTCAAATGTAATTATCACTGTCAAATGAGGGTAAAATCCTTCCAAAAACAAGTTAAACAAATTGTATGAAATAACAGAACTGAGCTCACACCTGTATGAAATCATTGCTCTACTGTGTGTTATGGGTGAAATCAAATCACAAGCATAAAAATATTCAATCTCTCCAAATTTTCATAGTGTTTGTGTGTACACACACATATACGTATATATATATATATACAAATTGTCATGCAATGAGAAAATACCATGTAACATTTAAACAAATATTTGTTGTTCATGACAACTCATTAGGGGACCAAATCCACCTTGTTTTCTAACAAGAACAAGGTCAATTTAGATGCAAAATCATTCCTGATTCTAAATTCTACCTTCAGCTGAAATATACCTGATATTGCTGTTAGAAAAGAAAAGCATGATCCTATATCAGAATCAGGTTTATTTCCCCAAGTATGTTGCACATAAAAGGAATTTGGCTCTTGTTCATTTTAGCTCTTGTAATTTGTGCTCATTATTGTTCTCTCTAGAAAAACAAGATCATTACTGAGAAAATAGGTGTGGAATATAGAATATAGACATAATCAAAGACAAGAGTAGTACACAGACATTAGAAGCACAGTAAATAGCATAGGCCACCCAAAAAGGCTGATTAGGGTGAGAAGTTTGTATTAACAGATTCAGTGATATTATTATTTCCATGAAAGAATATATAATTTTGCATTAAATGGGTTAAACAAGTTTTTTTCAAAGTATTTTTATTATTAATGTCTATTAATAAAAGGTCATACTTGTTGAGAAATATTGATATCATGAAAATATAAACACCTGTAGCACTAGGATAATAAAAACAACTCCAACAAACAATAATGATGTGTACATTCCTATAATTGTGACAATGTGTTATTTTTAAAATAAATACAGCTGTATTCATTGCTACAGAATACTAATTTACAAACAACCACTTGTATTCTTGTGGACAGTAAAAGAAACTGATCAACCATCACAGAAACCCTGATTATTTAGTTATTGTAGCAGATAGGCCCCACTGCATTAAAGTCTAAGCTGTCACCCACTGCTGTGTATCATTTATAAGCACAATGTGTTATATGATTCATAAGTGAGCGATTTATTGCAAACAATTCAAGCATGGAATCTCATTTTCAAGTCTACAGTCTGACAGCACAGCAGTGTTTAATCAGTTGTAAACTCAATGTGACCAAATAGGACACACACATAATATAAATTTATTAGCATCTTTTCCAAGTGAGTTGGGCTAAAACAGACAATTCACCAAATAAACTTGATCAAGATCAAACAAGGCATTTTTTGAGTTTTGCTTCAATTAACAAGACAATTGTTCGCAATAAACTCCACCAGCGTTAATGAAAGAAGTGCAGTGATGTCGAAACTCATTTCTAAAAGTCGTGCAGTCTTTAAAAGGCCACTTTATTTCGTAGATCATAAGTGAGTTATTTATTTGCTGTCTCAGCTCTGATACGTTTGATTTTACACCTCAGCATATCACACCCACTGACACACATGCTTGCAATCCTAATGATTTTCCTCACAAAACCTTTTCTTTCTTGTTCTTGTCTCTTGACCTTGATCCATTCACCGTCCGAGTCACCAAGCCCACAGGTCACCATGACAGAATTCCAGATGAGAAGATTTGTTACCATTCTGTGGTTGGATCACTATTTTCCAATGGGATCTAATTTGGAAGCCGATATACAGCTGGGACTATTGAGGATATCTGGCTCCATGCCATGCCCCTGACTGTCCTCTCCTTCTTATACACACAAGACTTTCTATTTTTTCCCTCTCTGTCTCTCATCTTTACTTATGTTTTTGTTTGTTTGCTTAATTCCATTGTTTCATTAAAGACTTGAATTTATTCCTTTTCACAGCAATTTTCTTAACAGTAGCCCACAGGATTGTGAAATACAATGCAATTACATTTTGAAGCAACTACACAGCATTTTAGATAAGTTCTAAAACTTGAAAGGGTATTTAAAATCTGAAAAAAAGGGTAACAAAGGCCATCTTTTGGAAAGACACACTAATTTGCATACATTTATAAGAAGCTTATTTTGTGGGCGCTTTAGACTGTTCAGTAAAATAAATATTTCTGCCTTTTGCTTTTAATTGTGACGTCTAGCTGGATCATTTTCAAGAGATTTTCACTAGCAGATTCTTGACAGATTTCTCTGAACGTTACATTTGTTTAAGCTGTGAACAATAAATTATGTAAATTAAAGTTGTTACCATCTGCCTTTGACATCGGATATCTGCCTTTGACAGAAAGTTGAAAGAGTTAAAACGTTTTACTCTGCATATGTGACAATGAGACATAGCAATAAAAAATATCAAGAGCAGCTGACATTTATGTCTTTGCTCTAATGCCAATTAGTCAGTTAATAACCAAAAAGCCAATCTGGTGACTGTCACAAATGAAGCAGTTTGAGGTGATGCTAAAACGTTTGTGGCAGCTCACATATCTCTTCATCCCATGTAGCACAACCTAACTGTGTAGCCATTTTTAGTCAATGAGATTAATGTTTAAATGACAAATTCCTTGTCTTTTTAAAATTTTCATAAGAACATTACATCTAGTGTTTAACTGCAAAGTACCATTTGATTGAATTTATCATAAAGAACTATATTTGAATCAGACAAAGACAGCAGCGTTCCCTTGGAAAATAAATTAGCTCTAATTGAAGAATTACATTGCCTCAATTAGTCTGCACTCGCATTTGTCTTTGTAATGTGTAGCTTTCTTCAAATAAATGATCGTGGCACAGCTATTTTCAGTTCCATTTTAGCTTGGTTTCAGATTATTCATGCATTAACAGGAGGCATTACCACTCTAACTAATAATAACAAGCCAAAATTGCTGAGATTAAGTAAGAGCAGAGACTGTGCTGTCAATAAACTTACAAAGATATTTTAATCAATAAATACATTTTCAAATATACTGCTGTATTTTGCTTTCAATAATCTGTTTTCATATTTTCTTGTAGCTATCTTGTCCCAACCAGCCAGCTTTTGTCCTTTTTTGTTGCAATAGTTTATGGTTAAGATGTAATTTCTTTATTAAAATGTATAAACTACACTATTTACTAATGATCACACAGGACAACAACATTTATAAAAAAGACCAGAAGGAAATTAGCTTTTATTTTATCTGCTAGATCAGCATCTGATCATTTGTGCAAGTTTCCCAAGAGAAAAAGAATAAACAATGGCAAACAAATTGAATTTTAAATTCTCATTGGAACTAGTTTAACGCAATTTACAATGTTTTCACCAGCATTCAGTGAATGGAAGACCGACTTGATCACCTGTGTTTTTAATTGAAATGTCTCACACTAATAGAAGAATTCCTCCATTTAAATTTATTGTCGACTTTGTTTTATAAATCTATCAATTTCATTTTTCCAGGAGTCTGCTATATTTTTCATCTTGACTGAAACCTCTCACTGCGACTGAAGTCTGTTCTAGCAAAGTCCTGATATAAAGATCAAACAGATTATGTTTGATCTCAATACATCAGTCATAACTCAAAGCTGAGATATATTTCAAGATCTGCAACCTACACATGGTTTCTGAACAACCCTTGTCTTCACTGGAGGCTGGAAAAAGAATAAATAATAAATCTGACAAATAAACTAAAAAAAAAGTCATGCATGAATGGCAATACACAATACAAAATGCATTGTTACTTGTTGCTGGTTTTTTATTATTTAATTGATTTTATTATTAACTGTATAAAATGCAAAAAAACGCAATGTATGTTCACCCAATGGTGTTTAGTAATTCTAACGTAAGATGTTGAACACATAACTTGATGAAGTATGTTTTAAAAAATATAAAACCATATAGAACAAAGACAAACCAGTGTTGTACCATTATAGGAAAAAATAAATAAACAGCATCTTTACCAGTTTTGTACATACACATGGTTCTAAAACAGGTAAGGTACAAAAAGTCTCGGTAAACTCATCCAATGAATAATGTGTTATAGAAGTGCTATTTTATGCCTATCAAAGTAATCCTTTTCTTGTAACAGGACATTATGATGCCTCAGACTTTTTCCTTTTGTTGTACAGCCTCAATATGCTGGATACAATTTGATGATTGTGTTTTTCTTTGACACAGTTTGACTGCATTTTTCAGGTCAGAGTGACATTTGAATGTCAATGTTGAGTATCCTGACGAGATGGGTCAATGTTTTGATGTCTACCTCATTCCTGGCACACAGCTTGATGTTATCCAAGTAAAGGAGGTTGACTGATCGTTGCTCCATTTTGAATTGGTTCTGGTAGCCACTCTCTTTGATTATCTGGCTAAGAAAGCTCAGGCCCATGCAAAACAGCAGTGGGGGCAGCACATCGGCTTGGTAAATACCACACTTGTGCAACTGGTTTTGAAATGACTTTGAACTTTCCAGGATCTGTCTTTGTTTTTTTGTTTTGTTTTTCCAGAACTGACAGAGGCATTAATGTTCCAATCTATCTTTCAGTAGGAAGAAAAAAGCTATTGAGAAAAAAAGAAAAACTAAACTAAGCAATCAGTTTAAAATTGAACACAATAAACTAGCCCAAAACAGTAAATTAAGTGTAACTGTAAGAAAGTTCACAGCAGTGGTCTTCTTGACTACATTTACTTTTCACACAAAAGATCAGTTCTAGTTTGTAGCTTTCTTGAGAATTACTTAACCCGAAACATGAATGATGGATGTGATCTGTGCTCTTGCTTCTCTTTTGTCCCAAGAAACCAAACAGAAACCATTATTGACTGATGGTATATTTTGGCCTCTTCTCTGCTTTCTCAGTTTGTGTTGGATGTGTAAGCCCACACACACTGACCAGAGTGGACCGCCAAAAACATTGGTGAAAAAAAAAAAAACATGACACAAGAAAGTTATTCAACTAAGGCATTATGCTTTTGACTGTGTGTTAAAATTAACCAGTTTAAATGGCCAACTATAGCAGTAGATTGCATGCAACCTTTATGCACGTACTTTATGATTGTGCTTTTCTTCCACCTGCTTTTTTTGTGTGTTTTTCTGACATGTTACAATATTGTTTGGTATTTTGGTTTGGATGAAGACATTTCTAAACATGATTCCATTTTAACAAGTATTTTTTGAAGGACAAAACATTGTTTTGACAAACAACGACATTTTAATGTGGACTGGGTCTCAGTCGCAGCTGGAATTGTTTTGTAAAAAGGGCTCTTATAATGCATTGCAATGTTAAGCATTGTCGATGTGTTGAGAAGGTGTAATTCGCCTTTAGAATCATATTCTTTAGTTCTTTTAAAAAGGTAGCTGCTTGTTTCACATTGCAGGGGGGTGAGCTAAGCAGATGAGATGAGGGATGATCACAGTTTGTGGCAGATCAGTCACAATGTGCTGAATGTTAAAACATGCTTTCAGTGTCACACTAAAAGCTGATGTTTGGATGTTATTTATTCAATGTCAAATGGTCATTAACATGAAATGGATTTATTTAATGGCTTTTTACCAGAAACGCTTCAACAATAAAACATGAAGCCATAATACATTTACCTAGGCCACTGCTTTCATGAGTTGTGAACAAAAAACAGAAACTTTTATCAGAAGTCTAAAATTTTACTTTGATGCTAATATTTCAGTCAGATTTGTGTTTTTTTGTTTCACATTATCCATATATATGTGTGTGTATGTGTGTGTGTGTGGGGGGGGGGGGGGTTTGT
>SSNP01000050.1:283402-304953 GCA_006937955.1 Pachypanchax playfairii | reverse complement strand
GGGGGGGGGGGGGGGGGGTTTGTATTTCTGACCTCCTGGGGACCCGTTTCCTGACTTTTACTATCTTTCTGGGGTCCGAGGGTTCTTGTGGGGACCGAAGCCTGGTCCCCATGAGGGGGACTCCCCTTTTTAGGGTTAGGGGTTAGGTTTATAGGTATGGTGTGAATAGAGTTTTAGTTAGTCTTAGGGTTAGTTATAGATCAGTAATGGTTAAGGTTAGGAAAAGGGTTTGGGTTAGGTATAAATCTAGTTACTAAAATCAATGGAAGTCAATGGACGGTCCCCATAAGGATACCAAAACACACTTGTGGGTGTGTGTGTGTGTGTGTGTGTGTGTGTGTGGGTGTGTGTGTGTGAATACAAATACATAAATAAGTGTATATTTATTTTTTCTGCCCATGGAATCCTTTTTATCTTTCAAAGTTTGTATTTTTAAAAAGCTCTCATTTGAAGGAACTGACTTACACAACAAGATACACGTTCTCATCATTATACAACCATTTCAGTACTTGTTCATCAAGGGACTTATCTTTTATAATAAAGGACCCCTGTGGAGTTTTGATCCCAAGGTTAGGAAAACTAGAGCTTTAGGAGAAATAAAATGGTGCAGCACATTTCCACAGGCAAACTAAGTGGTTCTTGTAGACATGCGTGTACCCTTGGTCCCATGAATTTGAAAGAGGCAGTGCAGAGTAGCCGAGATTGGAAGATGGTACAATTGCCCACAGCAAGTAGCTGCATCAACTCCTTTCAAAACTTGAAAGGCCTGCTGGTCCTCTCTCATGTCTCCTGTCATCACAGTGGTCCACACTGGCAGGGGGTCCCCTCCATGTCTATGTCATTAGCCCAGCCCTCAGCAAGATGCTTTTCTACTCTCGACTCTCATTTTTCCTTTCTCTTTGACCCAATGTACATAAAAAAAAGAAAAGAGTTGGGATTTAAGAATTTTTTTTTTACTTTGAAGGTCATAAACACATTTAGTTTTTGTATAATATAAAATGAGACACTTTTTGAAATGAAGTATAAAGTCTATTTTCTTAACAGCCTTTTTAAAAACTTATATCTGTAGTCTCCAGTAGTTTTGAATATCTTCTTTCACTGGTCACAACAAAATCACTGAATTATGTAGTTTTGTTCAATCGCACACTGTTTAACATTTGATGCATTATCTCAGCAGGAAATACAGAACTGAAAAATGTATGTTTTAGGATTCATGCTGGAAAATTGGACTGTAATAACTTTAAGCATTGTTAATGTCCTTATTTCCGCAGTTCTAAAAAAAGTTGTAAAAAAAAAGATAGAGAGAAAAAAAATGGTTTGAGCATTAATGACCAGGACTAAAATTACACTTTTAATTAAACGTGCACTTAAAATAGAATATAGATTAGTGGAAGTATATATCTACCAAATATGATCATTATCCACAGCAGAAATTGACCAAAGATGTTTCAGTCTGGACTACATTTGAATAACATGACAGACTTGGAACACACAGGTTAAGTTATCCAAGTTGCAAGGCTGACCAGAGACGTTTTTTTTTCTGCCACCTTTACATTCGTTATTGCTGAAAATTGTCAGAATGACCTAATTAATAGCTAATATTGTAACAGACAATATGGTGTCCATTTATTAAAAATGTGGGTAAATAATTGCAATGGTGAAGCGTATGCAAATGTTTTTTTCACATCACGATGTTGACAATCACCTCAAACGAGATGTTAACACCTTTTGTTCTTTCTTTGCATCGTTTTATCAGATTTCAGTTCCATTTGATTTTCACATCTGTCAATGCTCTTACAAGGCAATCATGGAGAAAGTCAAAGAAGTAAGAATAAGTTATAAAATGTTATAAAATCTCACACGGATTTGTTTCAGCTGACTGAGGACAAGACTCCGTTCCATCTTTCAGCATTAACATAATCTCCTGTGATCCATCTGACCCAGTGCATCACCCTCATCTATAGAGCTGTTTCCAGAAAATACTGTGTGCTCTGACGGTTCAAATTATTGAGGATGTCAGTTGGTATCCTTCTCATTCAGACATACATTAAAGTATTGAGAGACAGTTTTTAAAAACTTGACAGCAGAGAGAAAACTCATGCCAAACATGTTGATTGACCCCTTAATTCTACTGCTTTCCTTCTCTGTGGCTGGAAAAAACATAAATGTCAATATTTTGATAATATTTGACCTCATTTACATAAGGTACACCTTGAAACAACCAGACACAGACTGCTTTTCCAGCATTCAAATTTCTTAAGTGTACTGTGTGGCACCAGACCTCTGCAAGCTGCTTTGTCTTTCCCACCATATGGCATCTTGACAGTGTTTTCCTCACTAATTAATCCTTAACACATATGCCAAGTTCAAATCACTGTAATGTCAGGCTGCACTCAGGAGCACTGTTGCATCAGTAATACGATTCCATATAGTATGTTAACAAAAAGCATTTTGTTTTAGTTCAGGTAAAGGAGAAAGTATTGACTGTGTTCATTCGTGTTATTCTGGCAGTAATTTTGAGTCCAGAAAATCATTGTGATGCTTAAATGAAAACAAAAGCCCCACTGCTGCTCCAAGGGCAAAACTAAACCCAAATGAGAAATATTTGCTCTCCATTGTTAGTTATTATTTTGCTATAATACATTTTTACAAAAAGCATGTACGGTAACTTGAATGCTTTGCAATAGTTATACAAAGAACAAATTGTTCTTTTGAACATCAGGCACTGCAGTTTTTCTTCCTCTTTTTAGGTTTTTGAAAAATAAGAATGATGCTCTGCAACAAAAGTTCAATTCATGAATTTCTCTGAACACTGCACGGTGCACAAACCGAATACTTGACCCTGCATTCGTGACCTCGTACATTGAACATGGGCCAGCCTTGCTACTAAATCATGGGGTGACTCTGCCTGATGCAGGACATACTGTATACATCAGTCCTGGCATTTTTAAAAATGTGTTATTCTGATTATATATAATATAGTGTCACAGTCACACCAGCTGTCTTTAGCAATAAACCAGGGGTGCTGAACTCCAGGCCTTGAGAACCACAATCCTGCACATTTTAGATGTTCCCCTGCTTTAACACACCTGCTGCAGATGAACAGGTCGTTAACAGGCTTCTACAGGACCTGCTGAGAGGTTACAGATTTAATTCAGGTGTGTTGAAGCTGGGGACATCTTAAATGTGAAGGATTGTGGCTCTCAAGGCCTGGAGTTCGCCACCCCTGCAACACTCAAAGACAGATACTGTATAAATGTTGAACTAATTTATTGAAGAAAGTAAATTAATTATCACACAAATTTACATTTTACAAGCCATTGCTTATAGTCTGAAAAGTGAAGGCTATACAAATGTAGAACACTAAAAGAATAACTTTTTCAAAAATGCAAACATAATTCGTGCCAAAAATCTCCTTTGCAATGTCAGGGTTAGGGTGCTCCTGCAGGTGTGTTAGTGTAGCAAAGTAGCAGTGAGTCATCAGTCATATTAATCATTCCTATTTTCTTAATTTTTCTGCAGTGATTTATTTGAATCAAAGCATTTTTGTTCTTTTTTTTGTTCAATAAAACAAGGGCCGACAAAAGGTACTTCCCAAAAACATGCAGGGAAACATGCAGAGATTTGTCCCCCAGCCCCAAACTTAAATTAATATGTTTTTTGTCAGAAACAGTTTACATAAAATCCTGTAAAATAAAATGAACATCATAATCATCCAAAGTTAAACCACATGCTTGCCAGTATCATGTCGACAAAGTGTGATGTTGAAGGGGATTCCCATGTGGTTTTTTGAGGCTGTGATAAATAGAAAGGTAGGGCATGATGACTGACCCAAATAAGATATTTCAAAAGACATCCTACTTCTCATAGTAACAAAATCACAGGTTGGAGATATTCCCCCCAAAAATAGAGTCTAAGCTGATATTTTGTGGTACAGTACACGGTAAAAGAATGACACTGTATGTGGTACTAAAAAAAATGCTGAAAAGGGGGAAAACTGATTAAAAAAAAAACTTTGTGAGGGAGTTTGTTTCTTCAATAATTCACAAAACAGGATTAAAGGAGTTTCCCCAGGCTTTTTCAGGCAATTATGATTTATTTCTTGAAACAGAAGCAGAGGTTTATAGGTTCTTGACTAAAGTAACTTGTGGTGTAAAAGTGCTTTGAGTGGTCAGTAAAACTGAAACAGTGCTATACAAATACAGGTCATTCACCATTTACAAACTTTCAGTTGACTTGTATTTAAGTCCTTATTTTTTATATTCTACATTTAATCATTTATCCTACACTGTTAGACTATGGTATTACTTTCTTATTCTATTATTACTTTTTATTTATTTATTTTTTGTTTACTAAGACAGTCATGCACCTTTGCTGCCACAGAACAGTTTCAATGACTTGAGCACCTTTTCTATTAGGAAGTCACACTCTATTTGTCACTTTTTTGAATATTGTTTCATTATTGAGGCTTTTTTTACATTAATAAGACATTAAGAACTGTGTATCTGTAAAAAGGTTGACCATAACTATATCTTGACTTTGCTAAATTTGCTCAATTTTGTTGGCCACAAACAGATAAATGGTCATTTATCTTGAACAGAGAGTTCCTAAGTAGTTTCAAAGTGTACAAGTGTAAAAAACAAAAACATGAAACAGATGATTTAAAATAATAACATGTTTTTGTGCAGAGTATTGGGCTTATAAGTTCTTCTTGACTGAATTTCCTGTTGTAGAACCTCATCATTGTTTGGCAATGAGCAGGTAAATTAAAAAAAGTACACTGTGTACAAAGGCAACATTTCACTCTGGAACAACCAACTCATCCTTGCTGACTTGAATAGATAAATCTTTTTTCCTGGCAACAGATAATGTAAGTTTTAGTTGTCAGTTTGTCATTACCAAGTAGCTGTCAGTATACTAAGCACAGGAAAGAAGTAAACTGGAAAAAGTATATGATAGACTGAGCAGATTTTGAAACTGAAGTGTAGGGGTAAGGCAGCATATAATTAAAGCAAAACACCACCTAATTACAGTTGTTTTATCCACTCTAGTCAAACACACAATAAGAACGAAAAAGAAAACACAACATTTCACATTTGACACCCTTTTCATCTGAAACTCATGGTTCCAAGAGTGCAAAATCTCATGTTCGAAAAAAGCAGATGGCTTAGTGGGTCAAAAGCCAGCTCTTCATCTCAGATTTGTATTTGTTGCCCAGTGCTGGATGGTGTAGTGCTACTGGTAGCTTAGTGTTTTTCCAATGGGTTCTGTTGGGTTATTTTGTTAGTATCCTACTGAAAGGGAAAATATGTAGTGTCGTTTTTGGATTAGTTCACTGAGAAGCCAGTTTGTTAATATAAATGTATATAACAAACTCTACAGAGAGGCATAGACTCAATGAGTCCTCTGACTGGATGGTGGGATATTTCACAGCCTTGAATAGAAAATTCATGATTTGTTTTCAACTATATTTTAGGATGCTTAGCAAATCGTTCAGATCCTTACTGTTTTCTATCACAATAAAGCTCAATCTTAGTCCTGGTTTTCAAAGTTACAAGAGGTTGTTGCGTAAAGTATTGCTTTGAAAAATATTGGCAAACAAAAGTAACTCCTTCACATATGCAGTTCTGACATCAATAAGCCTATTTTACAGATATCTAGCTTGTAAAAAAAAAACATACTCAGCCATTCAACTGTTTTCATTGATTGTTCGCTGAGCAGGGTATATTTCAAAATTACTTTGTTCTTTGTTCATATCGTGGTCATTTGGCTTGACATCTATTGTTACTATCTATTCAGTTAACGTACTGAAATGACCTGTTGTTTACATTGCTATTAATTATTTGTCTTAGTTGACAGAGTAATGTGAGAGTTTGTTGTTCAGTTGATATTCTGTACTTTTTTTGTGTTACAGTCACTGTGCATCAATATGTATTTGTTATACTTTAGTGGAACTTTTGGCTATGCTGAATCTGTGATTTGTCCCCCAACACTGCTGACAAGGTTGCATCCATGTGGTCAGGTGTGCAGGGGCTTGACCGGTGAATGTTGAGCTTCCTTGCTCACTAAGGAGTCTGGCACTCAGGTCAGCGGTAATGGCCGGAGCCAGATGGTACCTATCCACTGGGGACGAAGGACACAGACATGCTGGTCACAGTTTAACTTTGGAGGTTGCATATTCTAGCATTATTTAATGCTTGATTACATGCATCATTTATCACAATTATGTCTTGATAAAAGTTTGATGCAAAACACAGCAGAGACATGCTGAATATTCAAACTTTGCCCTCTCCTGTCTAATCAACCCCAAAGAGAGGAGCAATGGGGAGAAAGAAAAGGAACACAGGAAGAGAGAAATGTGGATTGGCAAATAACAGACCCAATAATACCCGCTTATTCTAATTAAAGTAATTTCACAATCACAAAAGGAATTAAAATGACTTACAAAAAGAAGAATTTTTTTAAATATGAAATTAGTTTTTTTTTATTAGTGGAAATTTGTAGTTTATTTTTAAATACAGCATTATACCATCGCACACTCATTAAAACAAGAATACTACTGTTACACCTTAAAAATAAACAAGAGTCTAATTATGCCATCTATGAAACATAGCAGGAAACAAATGTGCTTTAGACTAATAAATTGACATCCTTCCCGAAATCAGTGTCAGAATTCACTCTAAAACATAACAGGGAATTTGATCTTCTATTATTTTAGTCACTTAATAGAGAGGGAGATAATGACAATGGCAATGTTAATTTAGCACTGTACTTTTCTTAGATGACATTTACAGGATTTTAATAATGTTCCTATGACTTTGTTGGCTCAGCAGGAATGCCAGGACTCAAACTGACAGTAAATTAAACATCTTGATACAAAAAGTGACAGTTTAAAAGAAAAAAACCATCAGAGGGTTAAACTGGGGTTCAGATTTTCTTCGCTCTCCGTGCCACATCTAAATATTTTTTGCACGTTGTGTTTTTTTCAGAGACACTAGCCTGGCAGATGATTTTGCAGTGAGCTATTGCAGAATCACTTGTGTCTTTTAATGAACAGAAAACAAGCAACAAATTTAGCAACAAAGTGTTAAAAATATCAATCTCATTTCCAAAGTCTAATAACTAACTAAGTCTAATTTTGCACAATTCTTGAAGCATTTTGAAGCATTGCTTTTTTACTCTTATTGTGGGATCCTAGACAGATGTATTAACACCAGCTGCATTTTCTGCTGCCTGTTTTATTATAACCATGTGCTCCATCATAGTGTTTTTATGGCAAACTCATGCAGTGGCCCATTATTGGTGTCAGGAGTTTGTGCTTGAATATGAATCTGTACTGCATTCTGCTCAAACCTGTTTCTAAATCCCTAGAACATATTTTATGATCATTACCTGAGTTTTTTTTTTTTTTTTTTACTTAAAAACATTCAATTTTGCCACAACGTGAGAATCCAGTTAAAACATTCCTTTTTAGGGCCACATGTTTTCTTACAAAAAGAATACACAAAAATTACCAAGCTTGATTTCAGAAAGCTTGAAAAATAGCGGGAACATGGAAAAATACAATTTCATTGAACATGTGAATATAAACAATTAACAACATCATTTAGCATGAAAAAATGTAAACAATTTTAAATGGTTAAATTAAAATACACTTCAAAGAATTGTGCCATTTTAGCAGATACTGATGCAGATAAATTTGATGCAGCTCTATTGGCAAACACATTTAGTGTGTTTTTCAGTGGATAGTGGTAGTAACTAAAATTCTGTTCTCTTGTATGTAAGACTGCAAACAACACACACCCTATCAAATAAGTGATCACAGCTATTAAATGTTGTCAAACAGAATATTTTAGTACTTCTACTTTTCAAAAGAATTACCAAAATTTCAATCAGTTATATTTCAAACTTTGTGTCTTTGAAGATGCATTCACATTTTGATTGGATTATGTAAAGTAAAAATTGAATTTTAAATCTATTTAACCAAGACTCTGTGAAGGCTACCAAGGGACGGAGACATCATTATGAATATTAATTGTTAATAATTATCCATCTCCTCAGGGTAACTCCTTTTTTCAGGACAGAAGTTTTAGAAAAGATGAAAAAAAGTCTTGTATGTGTGAGATGGAGGGAAAAGAAAAAGAAAAAAAAAAAGAGGTGCATCTGTGTCTTTTCTATCACTTATGAATATTTTCTCATGACAACTCTCTGTTGTATACGTTGCTTAGTGACTCGAAGTATTAACAAGAAATCCAGATTAGTGTCAGACCATCTGCTTTTAAAAATGTGTATTCACTCTGAGGATTTCATTTAATACCCACACTGTCAGGAAATGTGCCACGTTTTGTTAGCATTGCTATCTATGTTAAAACTTCCTTCTACTTTGCAATTCTTTTAGTTTTGAAAGACTGATAATTCTGTCTCTCGGAAACTGCAAAAAAATGCATTTAACTCTTTAATGCATGAATTATGATATCGTCTGTCAAGATTAATTTTTCCTTTCACGTATCTTAGACATTAAAAGAACTGTGCTTGCACTTATTTTCAAGATATTCAAAGTTTTTTAATGTGTATTTAGGTGGACAATGTGTTTTCATTATGTAACATGTTTTTGACAAATGCATCATTGTAGAATATTATAAACAAGAATGGGACAACATTCCTCTCCTAAAACCCCAGCAGCTGGTCTCCTCATTTCCCAGATGTTTACAGTCAAAATGAAGAAGAGGGCATATTACAAAATGGTAACCATCTCCCTGTTCCAACTTTTTTTAGACATGTTTCTGCCATGAAATTCAAAATAATGTAATGTTTTCAATGAAATGGTCAAACATCTCAGTTTTAATATTGTTGTTTATGTTCTTTTTGAAATAAAATCTGTTTGTGGGATTTGTGAATCATGGTATTCTGTTTATATTTAAATTACATTGGTCCAAACATGATTCGACTGAGCCGGATGGTTTAGTTGGAGCAGTACAAGATGGATTTTTGTGGGTGTGGACAACTCCAAATGTCACAAGACTTCATCTTTCAGTGCAAGGTTAATGCCTCTGTCTCCCACAGAGAGATTCAGCACTGAGTTTTTGTGTTTTGTTCTCGCCTTTGTTTAATAAACTTTTATTTCTAAATGTTATTTCTTAAAAGCCATGCCATTCTCTGCCTCATTGTGCTTTAGGTCCGCCTAGTTACACGACAGTCCCAACTTTTTTTAGAATTAGCATTTGTATTTGGGAGTTTTAATTTTAATACATCTTCTGTTTAAAATATTTCTAATTTTGTAAAAAAAAAAATACTACACATTGCTGTATTAAATGAGGATTTTACTGTACAATATTACATATTTTTAGCTGAATCAAGCATCCATTTCAAAATGGATACAAATTGACAATGTTCCTGTTTTTTCCCAAATGGAAACTTTTTTTTTATTTTTTAAAGCAGAACTAAGTAAGTTTTTTCACCTCAATAAATGTTTTCTAGAGTCCCTGTGGGGGTAAACAAGGACTTGGCGGGGTGATTCGTGGGTCCCTCCCCTCCCTCCGGGGTCTGTGTCCTGAAAGCAGCACTTGCAACTTTCAGTGGATCGGACCCGACTAATCTCGCGAGAACAAACCTGCTTTACGGCACTCACACTCACGTACATAAATACAAGCATGAAGCCCTTGCCGTTGTTAGCAACGCCACCCTTAGGAGCGCAAAGATGACAATAATACTCACCTGTCGAGACATTTTCTTGGTTTTGTTTTTCTTTCTTCTTGCAAAAGCGTTCTCTGCGCGTTGTTGTTGGGGGGGCGGCGGCGGGGTGGAGGGGGGTGGGGGTCTGCGGCGGCGGCGGGGGAACGTTACGACAGTGAGCTTTCACAGGGGACCAGTAGGGGGCGAGCGAGAGCAAAACTTACTTAGTTCTGCTTTAAATTGAAACTACAGTATGAGTCATCAGGAAGTATGAGCAAAAGTTAATCATATATTGTCCTAAAGTAGTAATAAAAGTGCTTGTTTTTAAGGATTTGTAGTGAAGACAATGTAGTCAAATAAATTCAGTCAAACTGGTTTCCATTTCACAAAGAGGCTTATGTGCTGGTCCTTCCATTCTGTACCCTTATTGGTCAAGCTTTGATTATTGTTGAGCCGTTTCAGTGTTACAGATATGAAGGTCAAAAGATAAATAATATAAGAAATACACACTTTAATCTCATGCCATCTTGTCATAATAAAAGGTTGAAAATTAATGGGGCTTGGTCTAATTCAAAAAAGAACTGCTCATCCACGTTCACCTTGAAACTGATTAATTTTGCTAAACAGGTGTATTTCAACCTCTAACATGTGCTTAATTACTCATAAAATTATATCTTAAGAAAAAAGAATACATACACTTTTCTTTTTTGTTGAGTTGACTTCTAACCATCATTGATATCAACTAACAAAACTTATCTTGGAAAATTATGGTCTTGCTGCTCTGGAATCCATTATTCACAGTATTTCAGCTGTTCTTGGAATCCATTCTTTTGACCAGAGATCTCCAACATTGTTTCCTTGAACCACTTTCTCAGTATGTGGGTCACACCACAAAATCCTGTGATGATCACTGGCTCCATTAAGTTAACTTTCCTCTTTCAGCCCTTTGCATGCCTCATGGCTTCTCAGGTTCTTTCCTCTCAAAGTTACTGTTGACGGGGATAGATACATCTATTACTACTGCCTTTTTCTGTTGTTTGTTGACCAACACTATGTGTGGCTGATTATCCAAGTCTCCCAGTAGCCCTGTCATTCCCCAACTCTCTTGATGAAACTTCCCACTTTGACTGAGAGATTTCTTGCTCGTTCTTGACACAGACATCCTTGTACACTTGTTCAGTCACTTGGTTAAGGTAATCCATGCACACTTTGCCTACCTATGTCCCAAATCTTGCTGTCGTGTGCTGTACTGTCTCAGAGCTGTCTTCGCACAGCCTGTAGCTTGGATCCCATCTGGGATGGTAGACCCCAGACTCTATTGCTTTTGTACTGCTTAACACCACTTTGCTGTCCTTAAGTCCAGCCTCCTCTAGCCACTGGTAGGATCTGGATATGTCAGTGGATTTATTAAAACCAAAGAACCTTGTTTTTGGGTGTACTCCAGTTTATCCCGTGCTCATTTGAGCTGATTGATGATTCTTAGTTATAAGCATAATTGTAAATGGTAAATGTCCTCTATTTGTATAGATCGTTTCTATTTTTGTTGTCAGTTTTTGTTAGTGTTCAATTTAACAAAAAAAAAAAAGATTAAATTCGTTTTAATAACATTAGAATTTAAAATTGTGGGATGTAAACCAATAGGACAGATCTTGGTATGAAAACTGAAAGGTCCAAGTGTGAACTGAAAGCCTGAAAGCCTTTAGACATGCAAATCCACACAAAGCCTGCTTGCAATATTCTAATAGTGATTTTCCTGTATTCCCCGTAGCTTTTTGACAGCCCGTCTTCATCGTCTTTTGGGGGCTTCTTCTGGCACCAAGAGATTTGAGTCACTACCACGGGGAACACAGGATTGCTTTTCCCAACAGCATATCATTAGACCAAAACTTCCATCAATGTGTGTGAAGTAGCTGAATGCAGGGGGAACAGACTATTTCTGATCAAAGAGATTCTTACTCAAACCAGTTCTTGATGCTCCCTTGTCTCAGTCTTTCTACCTCGGAGTAATTTGTTTGTTTGTTTTTTCTTTGTGTGTTTTTGAGAGCTGATTGTGTGATTAATCCAAAGTGGCATGAGAGCCAAAAGCTCATGGCACTCTGGTTTATGAAATATTCATATTTTTTCTCAACATACTAATTTGAAGCTTGTCTTCCATACAATGTGGGATGAAAATTTGGTTCTGCCTCTCAATTGCTTCACCAAACAGCAAGATGAGCTTTGAGCAAGTTAGAGGTGAAGGCAAATAGAGGCTTAAGTGTTACATTTCTTTAAACCAGTGTTCACAGAAAATAAGCCAAAAAATAGTATTTAATCTGAACAAATCACTTACAAACTGAATAGGATGAGTGATTAAAATAGCAATGACAATTCTGATGAGGCCGTGTCACATTCATTCAACTTTTTTCATTTACTCAACTGGAAAAAAGAAGAAAGAAAATTGTTTGTTCTTACAGTCCAATCAAATAGTTTCAAGCTTTAATACAGTGTTTAGAACTTCATTCTTCAAATACATGAGAAATGAGTGGGAAACATCAAAATAAGGCTTTGAGAGAATTATAGACCACAATAATTAGACCATGTGTTATTTGGAGGATCATCCACCCCCAGTGCATCTCATCTCCACAGCATTTCAGCTTTGACCTTGAACTAAAAACTATCTGCAAAGAGAAACTTTGCAGAAATTGGGTTTTGAATCAATCTTTTAAAATTCTAACCTCTTTACCTAATTATTTCTCTTTGCGTAACTTCCTAAAGCTTTGTGCATTGGCTATGTCTGCCCTGTCTTCAGACTCATAGCTGCAAACAGGGTTTGACATTGTTGATCATGAATTAATGAGGATGAGTTCATAAAACGATTTTACACAGGTCTCTTCTTGAGACAGTTGTTAAATTAAAGGTAATTGAAAGTTTCAAAGGAATGAAATAATATATTTGCTCGGATCATCTCATATATTCTAAACTCAGTTCTTTTACCTAAAATAATAAAGATTAAATTGTCTTTTTAGTGAAATGCTTTTAAACTGTAACAACATGACATAGCCGCAAAGGACTGACTATTTATTTTACACAGTTTATTAACTTTATAATGTCACAACTGACAGAAAGTTTAGAAGATGTAAAGGTGCAATATGGAATAGTTTCATAAAAGGCAATATTTTTAACAAAATAATGCCTCTATGGGGTTTAGAGGGTTGTAGAATCAAAATACACTATTCTCTTTAGCAAATATATTTGAAGTAAAATATAATAAAATATTTATTTTGACAGGCACAGTGTTGCCATTGTGTTTACATTTATCAGCCAATGGCTGGCAGAGCAGCGGGCACCATTATGGTTTGCCTAATACGGTGAATAGTCCAGCACAGTGAGGCTGGTACTGTGGAGTCTGCAGGTCAAGCAGCCGGAAGCCCCTGGGATATGTGGTGATTTTTCACCTTAATTGCTTCCCACATGTGACGAGCAGGGTCATGTGAAAAAGTCTTTATTAGCAGCTCGCGCTAACACAGAGCAGCAGATGACTGAATTGTGGCAAAGTCTGGGCTGTGGGTCCAGTTGCAGGATGTCTCAGAGGATGTTGTGGCTGGTTGGAGAAGAGAGGAGTGCAGGATGGCATTAGGAGGACAGAAGATCTTAGGAAGGAACTGAAGAAAGTTTTGGTTTGCTCGAGAAGAGCCGGGGCAGCTATGTGAGGTCTTTGCCATGGATGAATCGATGACTGAGCTACAGGTATGAGTCTTTTTTTATTAGCAGGGCTGGAGAGCATGATTAGTGAACTGAAATCATGATATTTTGTTGTCCTTCTCGGATCGGAGATCAGAATGGGTTTAGTGAGGAATATTGGTCGACCTCAGCATCGGAGCGCATGCGGGGGGTCACAAGCCTGGCACCCAGATGGCTGAAGGTTTTGTTCTGTTTTTGTGGTGTTCATGTTCCATATTCCACCTTTAAATTCTAAAATCAAGCTAAAATTAATATCTTCATGCCACATGTTGTTGCAATTTTGTTTTAAATGTGAATAATTGTATGCTTTATGTGCTGCTCACGGTTTAAATTTGCACCTTTTGGGTCTCATTACTTGTTTTGTGCCTCTCTACTCAGTTGTTGTGCTGAAGCTATTTTGAAGCTATTTTGTTTACCCATAATGACAATTGCCACTCACTGCCATGACATTTTGATACCATTTCAGTTAAACTCCCTTATGAATGTCTCCCATCCATCACCCCCTCGAGCCCAAATGTGCTGTCCCACATGCTCTAACCTTTAAACAATTACAGTAGTACTTGTTTGAAATCCTGCTAGATTTTGTTTTTCTACCTAATTCTAAACCACAAGCAGCAGAACTAGATTTATCTAACATCTACTATCCCTCATCAACCTCATTTAATGTGTTTTTGTTTGGGGGATCCTGTATTTAATATTTTATGGTAAAATTTGAAGTAATGCTGTTACTGCTGCCTAAAAAAATAGCTTGAACAATTTAAACAATAAAATATTGTCTCAAGAGCACAGCACTTCTTTATCCTGCATTGTTTTTGAAAAAAAAATGGGGAATGAGAGTGTTTAATAAATATTTCCAGTAGTAAGAAGACAACGTTACTTTTGAAGGTATCTAAATGTTATGACATGTTACTGATTTTAAACTCTCTTTTTTCTGCTTTTTTTCAAGCAAAATTGTTCTTTGTGTTTCATGTTTTACTTTGCCTGTTATTTGTTCATTTGCTTGTGTGTACCTTAAATGCATTTGCAGATGTCTCAGTGTCTTTTTAGCTGCTGATGTGCATGGCAGAGGTGAAAAAAGGAATTGACTCAACACAAACAATAAACAGCAAATCTACAGAAAAAAATGAACTCTGTGAGCAGCTGTATAAAAGGCATTAGGGAGGTGGCAGAGTCGCAGGGCTTGAGCCAGGCATAGAATATTTAAATTTAAGAGCACTCAGTGACGTCAGATAGGCACAACCAATAATTTGCTTTTCATTTTGATGCGACTCTCTTTCAATTAACACACTATCAACACACCACTGCATGCTGGTCTGAGATAAATGTGAAGGCAGTTGCTTCACAGGTGCAGCAAAAAGATCCTTAACTCTCTGATGTCCAATACTTCACTCTGCTGTTCTGTTTCTCTCTCTCTTTCTTTTTCCCCTTCTCTCCTCCTTCTCTAAGTAAATTAAATGTTCATGCTATTCGCTAACTGTCTGAGAGACACACGCAGCAATCAAACTCCAGCTAGAAAACTCAGCTGATTCCTGAATGTATTTTTGATCTCCCAACTAGTGCTTTCACACAGATTAGATATTTGTGCCCTTCAACCATGTTTTAAGTTCAACTCAAGAGAACAACGAGAGTAATGCATGCTGTGTCCAATGTTAAAAGGCCTTTAAACTCACTCAAACTATCAAATCAGCTATGAAACAAAGTATATACAGTGGGGCAAAAAAGTATTTAGTCAGCCACCAATTGTGTAAGTTCTCCCACTTAAAAAGATCAGAGAGGCCTGTAATTTTCATCATAGGTATACCTCAACTATGAGAGACAAAATGAGGAAAAAAAATCCAGAAAATCACATTGTCTGATTTTTAAAGAATTTATTTGCAAATTATGGTGGAAAATAAGTGTTTGGTCAATAACAAAAGTTAATCTCAATACTTTGTTATATAGCCTTTGTTGGCAATGACAGAGATCAAACGTTTTCTGTAAGTCTTCACAAGGTTTTCACACACTGTTGCTGGTATTTTGGCCCATTCCTCCATGCAGATCTCCTCTAGAGCAGTGATGTTTTGGGGCTGACGCTGGGCAACACGGACTTTCAGCTCCCTCCAGAGATTTTCTATGGGGTTGAGATCTGGAGACTGGCTAGGCCACTCCAGGACCTTGAAATGCTTCTTACGAAGCCACTCCTTCGTTGCCCGGGCGGTGTGTTTGGGATCATTGTCATGCTGACAGACCCAGCCACGTCTCATTTTCAATGCCCTTGCTGATGGAAGGAGGTTTTCACTCAAAATCTTACGATACATGGCCCCATTCATTCTTTCCTTTACACGGATCAGTCGTCCTGGTCCCCTTGCAGAAAAACAGCCCCAAAGCATGATGTTTCCACCCCCATGCTTTACAGTAGGTATGGTGTTCTTTGGATCCAACTCAGCATTCTTTCCCCTCCAAACACGACAAGTTGAGTTTCTACCAAAAAGTTCTATTTTGGTTTCATCTGACCATATGATGTTCTCCCAATCCTCTTCTGGATCATCCAAATGCTCTCTAGCAAACCGCAGACGGGCCTGGACGTGTCCTGGCTTCAGCAGGGGGACACGTCTGGCACTGCAGGATTTGAGTCCCTGGCGGCGTAGTGTGTTACTGATGGTAGCCTTTGTTACTTTGGTCCCAGCTCTCTGCAGGTCATTCACTAGGTCCCTCCGTGTGGTTCTGGGATTTTTGCTCACCGTTCTTGTGATCATTTTGACCCCACGGGGTGAGATCTTGCGTGGAGCCCCAGATCGAGGGAGATTATCAGTGGTCTTGTATGTCTTCCATTTTCTAATAATTGCTCCCACAGTTGATTTCTTCACACCAAGCTGCTTACCTATTGCAGATTCAGTCTTCCCAGCCTGGTGAAGGTCTACAATTTTGTTTCTGGTGTCCTTTGACAGCTCTTTGGTCTTGGCCATAGTGGAGTTTGGAGCGTGACTGTTTGAGGTTGTGGACAGGTGTCTTTTATACTGATAACGAGTTCACACAGGTGCCATTAATACAGGTAACGAGTGGAGGACCGAGGAGCCTCTTAAAGAAGTTACAGGTCTGTGAAAGCCAGAAATCTTACTTGTTTGTAGGTGACCAAATACTTATTTTCCACCATAATTTGCAAATAAATTCTTTAAAAATCAGACAATGTGATTTTCTGGATTTTTTTTCCTCATTTTGTCTCTCATAGTTGAGGTATACCTATGATGAAAATTACAGGCCTCTCTGATCTTTTAAAGTGGGAGAACTTACACAATTGGTGGCTGACTAAATACTTTTTTGCCCCACTGTATTTGATCAAATATCAGATACTTTGGGCTGCACAGTGGTGGCACAGTTGGTAGAGCTGTAGCCTTGCAGCAAGAAGTTCTTGTGTTCTATTCTTCTCTGCAATGAGTTTGCATGTTCTCCTCGTGCATGCGTGGGCTGTCTCTGGGGAGTCCAGTTTCCTCCCACAGTCCAAAAACATGCAAGACGTGAAGTGGCAACTTTAAATTGTCCCTAGGTGTGAGTGTGTGTGTGAATGGTTGCTTGTCTATGTGTGGCCCTGTGATGGACTGGTGACCTGGTGTACCCTGCCTCTCACCCCATGACCAGCACTGGAGGTAGGCAACAGCTCTCTGCAACCCTGAACAGGAAGAAGCAGGTTCAGAAGATGGATTGATGGATCAGATACTTCAATTTAAATGTATATTCCTATTTGAATTAATATCCTGTTTTTTCTCCATTTTAAAGATATCTTCAATAAGTTATCATAGTGATAACTTTCATTGGTGTTTTTGTCTTACAAATAGATGCAGAAATTGTGCTCTGGAAAGGGGATAAACTTTGAGCAGTGAGGCTAATAGGAGTGTCTGAACTCACTACTTGTACATTCTCAAGAGTAGCATAAACTGCAACTTAAATAGGATTTGAAAATGCTAATTGGATGGCTCTATCTAGAAATGAGCTGAAGTTGCAGACTTCTTACCAGTGTAAAAGAAAAAAAAACAAATGCTCAAGTTGCCACCCTTTAGTATAATAAATCAATAGCATTTTCATGAATACTAATTGTAGCTGAAGGGATAGTTGGAGTAGGCGTAAGGGAGAATTTGATCAGTTCTGTGGCACAATCAGGCTTTTGTCTTTCACAGCATATATACTTAAAATGCATCTTTCCAGGAGAGATTAATAAAAGCAAAACATGTTAATTTTCAAAAGAGCTTCCTGTCTATAATTGTAAATAAAAATGTTTGACAAAAATCATATTTGTTAAGTCTAAAGCTTTGCAAAAGTTGATGCTTAGTGGGTTTCATAACCATGGCTAGAAAAGTAAGCAAAAAAAAAAAAAATATATATATATAAAGATGCTAACAAATGAATACATACATCTATGTACAGAGTGTACCCTCGGATATGGACCTTTGTGACTCTGAACCATGTACATATTTCCCACACAAAGTCCAAAGGGAAAATATATGAGAAAATAGTCAAAGAATAGATAAATACATTTTTAAAATTTAAAAAGTAACTTGATTGAGGGGGGGAAAGGAGTCAGTAAGACAGAAGAACATCTAAGCTCTTTAACCAACGCTCCTTTGCATATAAATGAGAGATTAGAAAGACACTATATCTTACTGCCTATTAGAATACATCTGCCCAATTACAATATATTCATAAAGTCAGAGTGTAATTTCCACAAAGGAGATTATAAACGAAGCGCAAGGTCAGGAAAAGCCCTTTTTGTTCTCTCGTATCATTAGGACGATGATGCTGATGCTGCAAAGAACATGACTTATGCTCATTGGTTCTCCTTAGAGATTATGTTTCTTTAAGACCGAATAGAAAAGTGGTCTAATTGGAAGATGAGTAAGAACTCGTGTCTTGTATGTTCGTAAAGGTAACAATAAATGTTAAATGAACACAGTTTATTTGAACTTTGAAATCCACTCATGTTAAGAGTTATTACGATCAGCCTTGACTATGAATTAGTCACTCTCACAGTGCAGAAAACTTCATAGTTATGGTTGTTTAAATTTTATTCTCTCACTATTTCAATAGGATTTTAAAAAGTATTTTCAATTTTTTTCAGTTTAATTCACTTTTTATTTAAATAATTTATAGAGAGTTTCAAAACTAAACATTTCTTAAAAACTGAAAAAATACAAAGACTTTTCCGTCTTCTAATACACAGACTAAATACAATAGAGGATGTACAGAACCTCTGTCAACTTCTTTTGTGCAGAATTGAAGACATATTATTTAATTTACAATTGCTGCCATATTGTATGTTTGAAACAAGTCTGAGCACTAAAGTTATGACTGAATGTCCCCCACACTTTATGTGCTTTTTAATGTAATAAATACCTAGTTAGAACTAAATATATTCTAAAGATGGAAATGAAAAAGACAAGACAAGGCACAAATCAACAGATGTCAACATCTGCAAAAAGTTCTCACAGGTGTACGTTATGATTAAATGGTAAAGGGAGACAGCAGGAAAATGTTTACTGCATCCGCAAGTAGGGGGTGCACATTTTGGTATGGCCTCAATTTCCAAGAGTGTTTCATTTCTCCATATTTTTCTTCAATCTCACATCTAGAAGAATAGATTGAAGACACGCTCAGAATATGCAATTTTCTCTTTAGCTAGTATTGTTAGTATTTGAACCCCTACGAGTTAGTGAAATATAAAATATACAAATAAAGACACACTAGAGCACAAAGTAAACACAGTGTACGTTTTACTTTAATAACCTGCAGCAACATAATATGGGTCAATATGTTGCAGCCCTCCGTCCCAGCTTTTTTAACACCAAGTGTTTCCAGGAAAGGTTTGGGAAATTCCTTTCCAAATTAAAAGCGAGTGCCTAAAAGCTCATATTTCTGGGAATACTCTACCACAGTGTTTCATTTGAATTTTAATGGATATTACTTATCTCTGTCTTGTCTTTTAGGTATTCAGAAGACCCTACATAAAATAAAATAATCCCCACAGCCAGCACAATTACAGGTGATTACATTTTAATTCAGCCAAAAGGTGACTTGACAAGAGCCATTTTGAATGTCAGTACATTAAAAAAAAGAGGTTTCAATTATGGAGCTAATATGAAGGGAGAAACATCTTGATTAAAACTGAACTGTTTAAAGGCCTGAATGCTGTTGGAAAAAAATTGTCACATACAAGCATTGGCTGTTTTTAATTCGTTTTTATAGTAATTCATTTCTTACTTATTATTTAAATAACTTTAATAAATGTTACATTTTCCCTACTTTGATAGTTATGATTAGCTTATAACTTAACATAATAGTTTTCCTTTCCTGCATTATTTTATTCTTATAGACATTCATTTTCTTTTCCTTCCTTTTCCGGTGCAGGGTCAAGAGGGTTGGTGCTTATCTACAGAAGTCACTGTAAAAGGTGGCGTTACACCATGGACATGTTGCCAGTCCATCATAGAGCCACATAGAGATAAACATCTATAAAGAGACCTTGTAGGAATTAAATTATTCTTGCTTTCACAGCATATCACAGTCTCTTAAGCATTATGTCATAGTCTTGTGTGGATTATAGCGAAGTCCCCACCTCTAACATAATCTACCAAACTAATAACCAGGACCTATCAAACTCATATACTTTGCATATCAAACTCATAAACTCATTCCGCATTCCTTCATGATGACAGAAGTCCATTACTTAGTTTTGGTCTTTAACAGTGTAGGTTTAGTTTAAAGACTACTTAAGACTTCTTGGAGTATATATCTACATTTGTAAAATTGCAACTGCTCTGCCAAGACAGTGAGACATCTCCATTTAATTCTTCTACTGTCTTCATCAGCAGATACCCAATCAGAAACTGAGAATTCAAACTCTTTCACACACAGTATTATTATTTTGCATGTGTATTGTTACATAAAGACAACTTGTCTAAAGCATGCAAAATCCCTTTCTCAAAAAACACCATCAGACACCACCTTCTGATAGGGAATGTGGATGTGACAGATTATGTAAATAACAAAGATAGATAATGGGTATGAATTTGATAGGAAGTGGGTCTATTATGATGCATGAGAGACTCCGAAACATTGTATAAGTGACTGTGATATAATGTGTGAAAGCAAGAATATTTTATCTTCTACAGAATCACATGTGAACAACCTTCCACACTCACACATAGGGCCAATTTAAATTTGCCAATTAACCTAATAGACACAATTTTGGTCTAAGTAAGGACTCCAGAGATCCTGGAGAAAACATATGTGCACAGGGAGAACATGCAAACTCCATGCAGAAAGTTTTAAGACAAATTTCAAACCCAGGACCTTCATGCTATAAGGGAACAGTGCTGTATTGTTTATATAGTTTATGGTCATTATTTGTTTAGGCTTTTTTAGTATATCTTTTCATATCTATTCAACTTTAAGTTGTTCAATCAATATTTTCTAATACTCAAAAGTCTCATTTTTGGATTTTAATGAAAACTTTGACAATTAAAGTGTTTGCAACTATTGGCTTAGGAAATGTCATAAAAATGCATTTTTGGTCACTCAGTTCAGCTGTGTTAAATAAATTATTCTAGATATTAAATCACAGTCAAAACACAATGTGTTTTATCTTTTCACCTCACATCGAGATCAAGATCTTTTTTTATGTGTTGGAATATGTTTTTCTTTTTGAAATTTTCCTTAATTTGTATCACTTTTTAACTTTATTTGAGTAGGAAAACAACAATCAAAATAAGAGTCAGTAATTCTTGATTATGTGAGCAATTCATGCTTTTCTTTTTCATCTTTTTCCTCTTCTCTTTTCTCATTTGTTTTTCCCTTTTTCCTCTTTTGCTTGTGTGTGAGTCTTAGTAAGCTCTGTTCTTCCTGAATCCCACCCACTGGCATACTCTTCTGCTGCTGCTGTGTCACACCTGTTCTAAATCTGCAGGTATTTCTATCTGCATTCACAAGACAGTTACAGTCATAGTCTCAGCAAAAAATCACTCTTGTGATTATATTTCTTAGTAATCCTGTTATGTAAAAGGAACTTATCTGTCTCTCCCCAGCAGATCCACAACATCCAAACACAGTCCTCCTCTCTGGACACCTTCAACAATTTCTGTGAAAGAAAGAATTCACTTTTGTAAAAAAAAAAAAAAAAAAAAAAAAAAAAT
>SSNP01000050.1:259124-283392 GCA_006937955.1 Pachypanchax playfairii | reverse complement strand
TCACTTTTTTAAAAAAAAAAAAAAAAAAAAAAAAGTGATTTTGTTCCATCCATGTGCTAAAACCTGGAAAAAAATCTCATCCGAACAATTCTGCCTCACCTGCTCTCTAAACTTACCTACCGCATTATCATGTTCTCCTCTTCCTCCTTGCTTTGTAGGTTCCGTCACCAAAACCTGCAACAGACGATCTGTTAAAAGCTCAAATTACAGCAATTAACAGTTTTCAGTCATTGAGCTATCACCAACTTATTCTACCACTTTTCTGGCTCCAGATCTACACCCTCCTCCACAGTTGTTAAAGCTCCAACATCTTTTACAATAACCTTTTACTTACCTTTTTCTCACTCAGTCTCTGCTTTGGCTCATTTGGATCCTCTCTTGTTCTGACACTGGCTGTTAGTTTCTCACTACACTGAAGCTTCCTACTGGGAGTACGACTTCAGTCATTACGAGTTGCTGCAGCGAAGGCAATACCAGGTGAGAATCCAACTGGTCTACAGCCCATTTCACCACACTGTTTAAAGAAAGGTGGTCTTGACAAGAATCCTTTTCAGATTGCTGCAGTGGACATGGATGTGTACTATAATGCACCAGGGTTTTTACGATGTGAAAAGATTGACTACAGACTCCAGAGGTTAATCAACAATCCCAGTCTGCTTTCTGTCCTTCATCTCAGACCTCTATTGAGAACTCGGGCCTCATCTGGAGGGAATATTGGCAGAGTGTTTGTTCCTTGATTGGCTTGCTGGAGCAATCCATACAGATGTGTCTGTTTTACCCATGTGGATCAAATTTCTGCATGGACCAAGACAGACATGAAGACATCAGATCTGTCTCTAAATGGCCTTAGTTTCCAAAGAATTGCTGTTTCACAATTGGTGCTCTCATTGATTCTCAGTAAGGTGTTAACTCTTGATGAAACAATCAAAGGTTTCTATTTGTGCTTTTACGAGCTGTCCGGTTTTAACATCCTCTGCTAGATGTGACTATGAACATAAAAACCCCAATGGAAAAAAGCAGTTACAAAAGAAAAGAAGGAGTTGTTTGTTACATTGAGAATTGTTTTTAAAAAAATTGAGTTAAACAAATTTAAAATATTTTATTTTTGCATTTACATGTAGAAAGGCAGAGAACTCATTTCTGATGGTTAAAAAAATGCTTGTAATTGAAAATTCATTGGTCATGAAAGTAGAAAAGTCAAATATGCACCTTTTTAGGGATTGTTTTATTCTGTGTGGGCAGTATTTTTTTTATTATTTGTGTACACAGGTAATTGAAGGTTGTTACTCTTTATAGATGTTTTGAGCCTTATAATAAAAATCCCATGTTTATGTGATTCATGCTATTTTTCTTGAGTTGAATCACACAAATATTATTTCTGCAAAAATCAGAAAATGTTAATGAATGAAGGGAAAAAGAGCTACGGATCAAGCCTATCGTTAGAACTGGTTCAGAAAACCTTGAAACAATTTTTACTTGTCTTACTTTTGGCTTGGACTATTTCAATCATGTTACAGTTAACATTTTAGCTCAACTGTTTTTACTCTTTTTCATTTTTATTCTCCTTTTCTAGCATCGGTTAAAGTGTGGATAGTGTTCAGCAGCAGAATGTTGAGTCAATATTTTTCTGTCACGATGTTATATCAGCCTTCATACAACCAAAATCGTTTTAATGTCTCTGTATGTTTTGGGTGGGTAACATATTGGAGATTTATCGCTGACCCTAATGGAGGCAGTGTCTTGATGTTTTTTTTTTCCTTGGATATAATTGGTTAAAACCACTGGAATTAGACAACTCTTTCAGGGGCTTTCTTTAAAGACTTTCACTGTAGCTTTAAAAAAATTAAAAATAATAAAATACATTTTGTTTGAAAATTTAATGGAAAGATTTTTAAATCTTCTTTGGACTATGTAATGTGCTCACCAAACATATTTTGCAAACTTTCAGTAAGAAACATTGATTTTAAATTGTTCTAAAAGTGCATTCAAGATTTTGGATATGCTGTGCCAAATTTCACCTTCATAATGAATAATCTAACTCTTACTTTTAACATATTAAAAAACTGTGTTATGGGTAATCATTTGTATTTTCTTTAGTAATTTATTGTTACTTTTCATAATTTAACGTGTGGATTGAGCACATTCTTACTTTTTATTTTTCTATCTATAAGGTATTAATGGTTTGGTTTTTGCACTCTTGTTTAATTTACTTGCATTGTCTCTTATCACACCTGCCCTGTGTTTGTTAAACAGTTCCAGATGTTTCTGTCTTTATTGTCATGCTGTTGTGTGTGTTTTTTATTTTTGTTTGTCATATGATAAAGTGTTCCTACATCCATATTTCTGATGCTGGTAAAATAAGATTTCAAGAATAAGTGGATGCATGTTGTTGTTGAACGAA
Organism: Pachypanchax playfairii; assembly: GCA_006937955.1. Classification (NCBI taxonomy): domain Eukaryota; kingdom Metazoa; phylum Chordata; class Actinopteri; order Cyprinodontiformes; family Aplocheilidae; genus Pachypanchax; species Pachypanchax playfairii. The sequence goes on along the minus strand of SSNP01000050.1, from coordinate 280,991 downwards.
CACTTTAGAAACTGTTGATGCTGTCATGGTTTGACTCTGTGGACCGGAGTTAGAGGCGTACCCTCAGGCTATTTTTATCAGACAATTGGCCATTTTTTAATGTGAACTTTTACATGCACAAACAATCATCAGAACTTTTGCAGCACAAGTCTCTATTTTATATATAAAATTATAGGAAACAATGTCATATTATGTCATTATGTCAGTAGCAGTTGTTGTTGTTACAAACTATTTTTATTTTTATTTTTTTGAAATGGGTCAAATGCAGTTTCAGATTTTTTTTTTTTTTTTCTTTAGACATCATGCACACTTGCATCATTTTCCAGAATAGAATCTAACATATTGCTCCACTTTTTAAAATGTATCAGTTTTCACATATCTACAGTATAGCTATATAATTATAGCTTTTTGGTGGGTCAAGTTTGGGTAACAAATGATGACAAAAAAAAAATCAAGCCTTTTTTTATTTCATCAAACATTGCCTGAGAATCAGTGTTTGTCTTGATTTAGACTGTGCATGAAAGTATTTGGATTAAAAAAATAAATATACATGTGAAACCTTGTTCCTAATGCCTTTTATGACCTATATGTCAGATTTTATATGCACTGTTTTGAGTGCAGGATATGGCTATGCCAAACCTTTTTTGCACAGAATTCCTGACTGTTGCTGTATAAGTAAACTGTATATCAATCATGTAAGCAAAGATGATCTGCTTTCTAAAATCTAATATTAGCAGTGACTTATGTATCTAGCAAAATTATGCTCTTACACAATAAAAATCTACCACCACAATTTATTCTATTGCCCAGGAAAGATCATGTCAAAGCTTTTATATAATCCTGTTTGCATTATTTTCTGACACAAAAAGTGGACGTTTAAGGCATTTTGGAGGAAGATTCGGTATTCAGCTTCAACCTGTACTTCACTGTGACCTCTAAAAATGCAATAACTTAATGATTCCGATTTGTAATTTAAGGTCAGAGTCAGAGAAGCTGGCCAAGCTGCAATTTCTCTTTAATTTGTCATAGTTATGGCATCGGCTATTGCATGACAGTTCATGTTCTCTCATCTTCCTCCCCACTGACCTTCATGTTTCATTTAGTCAGCCAGCTTTTCTCAAGGTTTATAAATGTAATACATTGTGCTGTTTATTTAAATAGACTCTAAGGTTAGTTTTAAACAAGATGCATAAGCTATAGTTATTTAGAGACATTCTGGGTTCTTAGGGTTGTTATTTCACACCAGGCTGTATGTCTGAATCATTTTAAATATTACATACCTGAATACACACGAGTGTTTACTGCTTTCAAGAAGTCAACATTTTGTGTTTGCTCAAGATTAAATAATTTAAAATTTCTTTTGAGACATGTTTACATTTCAGTTATTTCCATTCATACATTTTTTATATGCCTATTTATTCTTGTTCAGGACCTCAGAGAGCTGGTCCTGACCTCCAGGGGTCACTGGGGCAAGAGACCTGTGATAGGTGACAACCACATCAAAAAGCCACACAAAGAGAAAAAATAATTCACAACCTGGAGTACCTAGGAAAACACACACACAAGGAGAAATACAAACATGCAAAAAGGACCCAGCTGGAAACTGAATCAAGGACCTATCAGTTGGACGTTTTAACACATTGTACTATCATGCAACTTATTTCAGTAATTCCCCTGATACATAATATTTGAGGTTTTAAAAATTGTATTAAAAAGCACTTGGTTACTTGGTCAATGAATGTTTGGTTGAAATGATGGAACCCTATAAAATGTTGATTCATTTCAGCAAGTAATGTAGATCAACTTAGTTAAAACCAACAGTAAAACAGACATTGATTTGACCTCAATAGATTATGTTGAGTCAAAACAAACCAAGTTAGTACATTGAAATAAAACATAAGTTAGTGGAAATGTATTCATTTTCTGTCTTTAATTTATTTTTAAGTGTTAAGACTAACATAACAAAAATAAATTTTTAACAAATATAATCTCAATATACTTATGTCTAGCAATCACTTTTATTTTAAGTTAACATTTGCCTTGGCTGTTTTTGAGCAGAATTTCTTCTGTCTGAGTTTTGTTTTTTTATCCCCCTTTCACCATCTCTTAAGTAAAATCTACTGAGAAACATCTTCCCATCAGAGAGCATTTTTATTGGTTTGAAATTTGACCTCTTACAGAACTCCTCTTGAAGAGTCAAATGCATGTCTAAAATGGCATATAACATTTAGGTTTACTTTCCAGTCTCCTGGGTTGGTTGAAATTCAACCTAAAACATCCAATTGGCAGTAAAGAAAACAGTAGAAAAAACTGTTCAAGCAGTTAGGTTTTTAATTTAAACTTAGATTATATTTAAATGCACCCTTGAATATTCAGATGATGTTGTTTCTGTCTATTGTATCTTTGAGGATCCTGTCTGATGTGTGCAGCATCTCTCTGTGACTGATTTCTGCTTAACATTCACTTTTTTCCACTTTGTGCACAGAGGATTTCTTGACTGTAAAAAAATATTCTCAAAGCCACAGAAGAAGAAAATACGATTGGGAACCTTTTTCTTGGTTGTGGTGTGACACTAATTTACTTCCCCTCACACATCCAAGGCAATTAGCTTTGAAGCTTCTCAGAAACTATTCTTGCACTAGTCAGTAGCTTCCATGGCAAGTTAGAATTTAAACTGGTCCAATGGACGACAGCTGATAAACATTTCAAATGAGGTTACGATGAAAAATAAAACTAAAAAAAGAAAATAAAATTACTGTGGTTTATTGGGCATTTTAGCCTTAATTACTTGGGACTTGGCTATGGTTGTGATTTGATGACCAGACATTACCATATTTTTTTTTCAAAACATATCTAATATTGCCAACAACTTAAATATGTTGTGGGTCATTTTTTTCATTTTTTTTAAAGACACTTATAGGTAAATAAGAGTTCATTTTTGCTAGAAGTTTTACAAATTATTTTTTGATAAGCATAAATACAGTCAAGAATGTAACATTTTTAAACGTGTTACCATTTGTAAGTAATCAAAGTTGTTAAACAGTAAAACACCAATGACCATACAATAACTTAAGCATATCAATTACACAAAAACAGAAGCAACTTACTTGCCATATCCAGACTTCTTCCTGTTTCATGTAAATGTCATATCAGTTACATTTCTGTAAGAAACAGCAGTTTCATTTCTAGCAAATAAATTGATAGTTTACCAAAACCAGCAGGACCAACAAGCAGGACAGTGAAAGTAGCTGCAAGAGAAACTGAATCATAAAATAGTACATTGATGTACATGATCTAACACCTGAGTTCAGTTTTTTTTTTTTTACAAAACACTTGTTGACTGATGTTAATGACTTGAGTTTACTGAAAAAAATGTATCAACTTTTCATTCATTTTCACAAATTAGTGATATATTTGAGTCAAATCTTGATGAGACTTTGAATAGATTATAAATACTCTGCAATGATAATATTCAAAAGATTCCTAACTCTACTTATGAAATTACTTTGGAAGTACTAAAAATCAGTAAGATTAATATGGACATCCCTGAACGAGTGTTTGATGCGTGTGTCATTTCACAATTTTTCAAGCATGAAAACTTTTTCAGTTTAACGAGCTTCAACTTATTGTGGTGATGTTAAATATATTTCTCCAAACCAAACTCTACAAATCAAAATAAGCAATAAGTTATAGGTTCTCTTTTTAATGGTCAAACTTGTTGTGTTTCCATGGCAACCCTATTTCAGAATCTTAACCTTCAAATACTAGTCTCCCTTAGGATTAGTTATTGCGCTGAAAGGTTTTGTTTACGCCACAGTGACCTGAAAGAAATGCTTTTGAGAAGCATTGTTTTCTGTAAGGACACAAAATGCTAAATAGGCCAGAGGAGCAATTCATCAAGTGGACACACACTCATGGAGAATGTTTAGACACATCTGTTTCTACTTAGTTCTCTTAACTGTGTCATCTTTTTTTATTGGGAAAATATATGTTAAGTAGAGTTAAAAAGAAATAGGGGAAATGCTCCATCTGGTTTATGTGAAGGGGGAAAAATGTACTCTAATTAGACTAAAACCTGTACCTCATGAAAGCAATGCTTTCAAACTAAATTATGGGTCTATTTTATGATTCTGTACCAGATTTTCTAAAGTTGATGTATGCATTTTTGAATAAAAGACACAGATATCCTAATGTAACCATCTTGTACTCAAATTAAGCATACGCATATTTAAAACATTTATTGCAATAGCTTTATACCTGTAGAGTAGTAACAAGGATTAACTGTTTCAGTATGTGATGTCAAACACCCTCACAACTAACAAACATACTGCGATAAGCAAATCACTCCATCCCACTAAACATTGTTTTTATACTGTGACATAAATATGAAAGTGCTTTACAAACCAAATTACTACTTATGAACAACTTAACTCTAGTAATCCTCCACACCATCAATGCTTCTTTCAAAAAAGAGAAAAAAGAAAAAAAAATGTAAGACACAAAAATAAACAAAGTTAATTGTATAAGCTATATCTTTTCGCATGCTATGCCATTGTGTGTTTGCCGCTCATGCTTTAAAAATCAGTAATTTTGGACAGTGTAATGACGGATGATCTTTCATGGTTGGCTCATAACCTGTACATGCCTTTTGTGTTTTTTTTCAGATTCACCAGCTTGATTTTGCACTTTTACATCTGGCATGATCATGTCTCAGAAATTGGCAAACATTCAAGGCATAAGGCGTTTGATTATCAGACAGGATTTTCTTTGCAGCCAACATGTTCTTGTCACTTAGCCCCCCTTCACACACAGAAAAAGATCTCACTATGCTCTCCACAATCGACAAAACACATTAAAACATGACTATAGGCTCTGCGGTCTGATGGCAATCTAAAGCTGCTATGTTCTTAGTGCACATCTAATAGGTTTTCTTCATGATGTTTTCAGTATTCCTGCAACAATCTCCTTGCTCTATAAAGATTCTACCACATACGCCCCTGATCACATCACACCCGAGACTCCATACTTCTGCAACTCTCAGATCATTACATGGTCCAGCTATCTACTATAAGATGCTCTCACAGTAGAATGACGCAACTGCCAATGGTGTGATGTCTACACTTGTTTATTTTTACCTTTAGTGAGGTATGAGTGTGATAAGATTTTGTAATCAGTTTTGTAGACCTACTTCGTGTTCTTGTTTATGGTGCATGCAGGCCTGATGTTACAGTATGGATCTGCTGCTCCTGTTGCTACCCTGCTCCACCCAGGACCCCATAGAAAAGATGATAAACCACCACGACCTTGCTAAGTTTTATGTGTGCCCAAAACCATTGTTGACCTATTTTGTGTAATGGGGCGCTCCCTGTGTTCTCAGTACACAAGAGAAGACCTTGCCAAGTCCCTGCAAAGACCATCAACATGTTTTTATGCTTTAGCATGATCCAGTGTGAAGGGGGTCATAGATGAGCACAATTCAGTGTTTGAAGAAAGATCATGAAGGCACAGTGATTTAAAGTGTTACCCTAACCTGTGTTTTCTCATGAACAAAAAATAATAGCCATGTGGAAAAATTACACATATATGTATATGTATATACATATATCAGAAAAAATTGTGAGTACTACTGAGAAATTGTACTCAGTTCAAATGACATTATGAATAAAATCTATACAGTAATAAGATCAACCTTAGATAAAACATTTAGTCATTTACAAATATATTGCTATTTAATTGTACTAAACACTTTCAAATTCAGTTTATAGAGGAGAGTCTTGAGATCTTTGCATTTTTTATAATGCACATGTTGAGCACTGACATCCTTCATACAGCTTTGATTTGTTTTGTGTGTGTGTGTGTGTGTGTGTGTGTGTGTGTGTGTGTGTGTGTGTATGTGTTTAACAAAAGGGGGAAAAAGTTCATTGTTCTTGGGACTTTTGCAGTAAGTGAACAAAATTATAATAGGATATGGGCAGCAATGTATAAAATACATGTTGACGTTTTGTTTCAAATGAATCTTCAATTGTTTGTTTTTTCCTTACTGATTAAATAAATGCTTTCTTGACTTACAATATACCACATTATTAATCATTTTCCAGTTGAAATTCCAAATCCTGATGACAAGCCATCATAATGAAAACAGCCACAAACTTTTCTACTCACTGTGAATATTACAGATACATGATTGTGGTTAATAAGTCTTATTTACAAACACAGAGACAATGACAGAATAAACAAGTGTCTACAAACAGTGTTATAGAACAACACTTTCGGAAATGTAATTAAACTTTCTCTGACTGTGTCGATTAATATAGTCCTGAACAACTCAATAATAATCACACCACAAATATTGGTATATATTGGTCAGCCAGTATTTTTTTCCTTTTTTTTTCAGTTTTATGCAAGTCTTTCCTCCACATGTCCAAATCAAATGGAATGGACAGGAAAAGTTGTTTAGCGATGAAGAAATCCACAGAGTATCACATAAAGATTTTTTTTTCCTTTTTTTCTGTAGAGCAGTAGTAACAGTTCATCATGGAGAACAAAGCATCAGCGCTGACTTTTTTTTTTGTATGTTTTTTTTTCTGGCCTTCAAAATACATGTGGCTATTAAGACTGCAGAAGCATCAACTTAAGATGGAAGATATGAGACAAGGAATGAAGCAATGAATTCAAAGATTAGGTGTTTATATCACCTGTTTACTGTGTCCACATTTGAGGATTCCTAACAGCACAAAAGCAAAGTCCATCTTATAGTTGCTGGTCCTTTGGGCTGTCTGGGCAGGAGGCTGACTGGCAGGACTTAAGACTCACCAAAGGGATATCAGCAATGCCACTGCTGCTGAAGTGTCCCTCTCCACTGCCAAACTGCTTTCTGTCACCAAAATGCTCTGACCGTCCACTCTCATTTTTCCAGGTTCTTGACAGAGTGTGTCCATTGAGGAGTTTGTCCTTTGGACCCCACTCCCGCTGAGACCCAAAGCTGGACATGGGTGACTTAGGCTGCTGATACGTTCCTAATGTGGGTGGCATCCAGCAGTTGTCTGAATGTCCTAGGACAAGGCACTCCTGTGTGCACATCTCCGTAGCTTCCACAAGTCCACGTGGTCCCAGGGGGCCATCTGAAACAAAACAAAAAATAATTAGATTTGCTTTAAGACATTTTTATCATAGCAAAAAGGTAGAGACATCAAAACTGATGTGAAATTTAATAAATTGTGGTCCTCGTTTGGCTGCATATTTCAATTTTATGAGGCAGGAGGACAAACATATTTCTAGTCGCCATTTTATTTTATTTTTCTGCATGAAATAATTGAGGGATTCATGTTTCAAACTATAATCCCACAGCTGTTGTCACAGTTTAATCATAGAATTGAGGGAAAAAATGTTCTAAACTGTAATTTTCCTCCTCAAAACATGGCTTTGAGTCATGATCTTAAAAATCAAAACCTACAGAGAAAGTCTGTTGTTGTTGTTTTTCTTGTTGTTGTTGTTCCACTTGAATATGACGTCAATGACAATAGGGATCTCTTGCAACTGGCATGAGGGGTCTCACTCTTATTATCATAGTAGCAGTCCACAAAGAGTAATAATGCAAAATACCCCAGAGACTGACAGATAAAGTTCTCAAATAAGGATGAAGATGACTGAGTAGGCATCTAGGGACCTGTTAAGAAAGACAGATAACAGGGAAAGAAGACTGTGATCATGTGCAGCGCACAGGAACTAGTTACAGAATTGCCATTTATGTGACATTTTGCTTTTTAGTATTTTTAGATAAATGGTTATTTTGAAAGCATGACTTTCATGATCTCACTGAAGGCATTCAATTCAATATGAAAATGTTTGAAAAATAACAAAAGAGTATATGATGCATCAAATTTATAGGTGCATGCTGCAATGTGTGTGTTAAATATGTAATTACAAGACTCTGATGTCTGTATTTTACTCTCTTTCACCAAAAGAAAGCCAGTGATTACCAAGGACATATTTGCTGTGCTATTTTCCCGGAGTAATAAATATGACCATTTGCATGTAGAATGGTACAATCAGTGGCCCCAGTGGGCAGCAGAGGATAATTTGAATCAGCTATTTCCCCCTATTAATCTCTACATATCTACTCTGTGAGCAAATCTACAGATAAAAGCTGATTTGAAATAACATTTGAGCTATTGGACTGAGAGGACAAAATCAATACACCAACAGCAGAACTTTTAATCGTGTCCACCAAACAAGCAAATGATGAGAGAAATCTATATACAGCAGGTTGGCAAACATGACTTAAATTCTAACCTTTCTCATCTTCAGACTTCTATATGAAACACTAGTCAAATCTGGTCAACTAAAATGTAATACTGATTATTTGTGTATTTAATGTTGTCATTAGCACACAGTTCTACAACAGGTTTAAAATGGAGCAATATTAGCAGTTTAGGATATCTCCTTTTATAATACACTTTACAAAACATTAAACTAATGCTGCTTTTGCTTGATAATACATGTATTCAAAATGTCATTGTTTATGAGTCCAAGTTGACCTGCTTTTTCTGCTTCCCACCCAGCCAAATAAACAAAACTTAACTAACCCATAACATTTTCATCAATCTTTCTTCTATGGCTCAATACAAAAATAAATAAAATACACACACAAACAACAACTTATGGTCCAACTCAACCAAAATTAGATTAAAAGGAGACTGTTGGAGGTACAAGTTTCAACAATTAAGCCTCTTCCTTTTGAAAAATACCTTTTGACGTTAGTAGAATCAACAAGATGCAATCTAACCTAAATTCCTAATTGGTCTGCATGTTATGCTTATTCATTTTTAGTTTAAAAATCAAATGTTCTTGTTGTGGCTTGGTCTGCTGCTGTTTGACTTTGACATTTATGAAAGCCAAGTATATGTACACACAAATTATATTTTACCTGCATTTTTTTCTAGAGAAAATCAAGATTTTTTGCCTGTTAATGAAGGAAAATGACCACCAGAAATGATAAAGGTCTCACTATGTCACAATGTTTCCATCTCTGATAGAAATAACTCATGACATGAATAAATTCATGATTGTCCATGACATTAGTGGTTAGAGTTGCATTTTCCCCTTTTATTCAGTTTCTTCAACTGTAATGTAGCTGCACATTTGAATTCATTAATTGTGAGTCAGTCATTCCTGTAACCTTGGGAAAACCCCAAGGAAGTCTAGTGACGTCCTGCTACTTCGAAGAGCTGAGGACGGATGATAAGCAAAAACACACCATGACGTTACAGCTGTAGATAAGAGGCTGCTAGGCATGAACTCCATTGTACTCCCGCTTGACAAACAAACCCGTAAATCTGAAACAGATTCAGCTTTGGCTCAGGGGGTTTAAGACAAAAATAAATTATTTTTGTGAGTTGTGAAGTTTCTTTTGTAGAACTAGACCTTAAATATATTTCTTAATGATATATATATTTTTCAGCTATAACAAACATACCTTAATACAGCACATTACATATACATTGTGTGAATATTAAGCATACATGATATTAATTTTAATGTGCTTGTCCCTGCATTTATTTTGATGCTATGATGGTTTCTGTGTTAAAAAAAAACATAGATCATTATGTCAAAATCAATATTAAAATTTAAGCAAAAACAATCTCATTTGTGTTGAAGTACACCCAAAAAAAGGAAAAGAGAACAAATCTGAGTACATTAACACATTCATAATTTAAAAATCATTCCCATGTTGTTTAGTGCTTGCTTGTTTGTGTTTTGTATGTTGCAACAATGGAAGTTCTTCTCTGCACACACATGGAAACACGCACATTTTACACACAAGCAAATAGCCGGTAGCTGGTGTTTGGTGCTGAGCCCCTGAGTGCTTTAAATAACATTGAGGCACAGGTGTTGCGGAATGCCAGGGATTCAGAAGTGTGTCAGATGGTGCTGAATTTTGCTTACAGCACAGTACAAATAATGCAGATGCCCACAAAGACAGATACCTTGAAGACAAAGAAACCATTAGATCGCCTCCTGATGCTGTGCCATTAGGATATGCTGGAGGCTAGCCTTTTACGTTCTGCAGAAGCTGTGGAAAAAAATGTGAGCCATGAGGAATAGCTGTTTAATGATGGACACTTTGACCAAGCAGCATTTACAAGCCTTGCTTTCTGTCCTCCTACTAAGCATCAACAGATCGCAAAGGTTACAGAGGAGGAGAGAATCATCCTCGCTGCTGACCAGAGGTTGTTTGCAACTGTAAGGGAGTATTCTTGTTTTAGTCTTCTGGCTATTACTAATGAGATAACGTTTGGCTAATTAATTGGATGCACACTATCAGTGCTGATGTGCCAGTCCCACACCAACAACAGCCTTCAGAATGACAAGAGAGAGTGGGTAGAGAGGGGGTGTGAGAGTGATTGAGTGTGGGGGGATTCAGTATCCAGAGGGCTTGTTTATTTATCCATACTGTTAAGCAGGCCCAGATGTTGTTATTTGGGGATATATAAAGCTTTGTTTTGTCCATCATGAAGGTTTAAAGTTCCATTCAAATGTTTGGCCTTAAATGTGGTAGATATTTCCTTTGATCCGCCTCCACAAACCATACAGAGATATACAACCAGGCCATTTCTGTGTACTGTGTAATGACACACGGTAATATGACAACAGCTTGTATAAAGATCTGTTTCGTGCCAGTGGCAAAAATATCGTAAATAGCTCAGGGAAATGTGCGATTTCTCTACGGTAGTTGGTGTCCAACAAGGCATACAATTACAACTCTGCACAGCTTTGCAAAAAAATGTGAAAACAGAGCCTGTGATCTACAGTAAAGGCTATCTGGGGTTGGATAGATATAATAGTGAGCGGAGCAGAACAGAGCAACACGCTGGATGCATTCTCCTGAGAATATCAGTCTCGCTGATGGATTCTTTCTAGTGCTCCCTTTGAGGCCAGGCAGCAGCTTCTCATGAGAGGAGATGAAGGGCAGAAGGGAGTCAAAATAGAAAATGAAGACAAAGCTTGAGTTTGGGAGTGAAAGTTGTTTGGAAAAAAGGAAAAAAATCAAGCAAAATAGAAAGGAAGAAAAGAGAAGTATAAGTGAGGAGGTACAAGGAAAAACAGCTCTTCTACGACCAACATCCTTTTACTCATCACTGATAATTTGTATTTGCTTAGACTTCACACAGTAAATTCTCAGATCTATTTGAAATTCAAATTTTCAACTAAAGGTACTTTTTGGAACCTTTTTTTTTTTTTTTTAAGCAAAAAGTATAATATTATGAATAAGGAGATAGGTACCTTAGGTCCTTGTGTTTTTCAACATATCTGCATGAAAAAGATATTTTCCTTTTCATGAACTAAAGTATCGTTGTAAGTTATATGTTGAAAATTATAAACATTTGAAAGTTACGCCATTTTTACCTTTTACTATAATGTGTTTCATCATAATTTATTAAAGTCTTGTGAAGCAGTAACTGCAGAATGAATACATTTCTGTTTGGCCCATGTAGAGTTTCTCAGATCAAGTCTGTCGAGTATTCAACTGGAAAAAAAATCATAAAAAAACATTCAGTAGGTTTTCACGTTTGTGCTGAGTTTTCCTACAAACATCACAGTAATACTCCGGGGTTTGACTTCCCATCCACTATTAATGGAATGTTCTATGAAAGTTGATATTTTTGTAAAGCAGGTGATGTTAACATTTAATCAGAAGTTGTGGGGGTCAATGTACATTTTTACATTTAAAAACACAATATCACTCAGTGGACTTTTAATTCATATTTAAGTAACTTGTGTAAGTTTATGACAGTAATGCCATTATTTTCAGTTTGGTCAGTTTGTTTAAAGCATTTTTTACACGATACTGCTCTGCTGTTTCACTCAGTTGCAGACAACAATATAATATGGAAGAGTGAAAACAGCAATTTTTTTAACCTAGCATTAAAAATGCTAATATAATAAGTAAAATCTAAACTCTACCTGTATTAATAGCCAAGGGAATAGATATTTCCTCAGACTGAGTGCTACGCATCTATAGAGGCAGGTTGCTCCACTGCAGGGGAGCAACCTCAACAAATGCTCGATCACCTTTTGCTTTTTTACTTACTTCTGGGAACATTCAGGAGAACCGGCCTAGCTGAATGCAGAGCTCTAATGAGACCTGTGTTCTTAATATCCTTACACAGGCTGCTAAATGTTAGCAAAGAGGTGTGAAAGTGTGAACTTTAACAGCCAAACAATTGATGTGTAAGCCAGCTTTATTCTGACATTTTCTTTTTCCCAACACATTCATGTCAAAAATGTCATATGGTTATCCCCGTTCCTCTTTCATTTGCAGAAGAAGGGACAATTTCATCTTACAGCTCTGTGTCATAAATAAATTCTTATGTCAGTTTTGTGTTATGAAAAGTAAAATGGGTTTGTAAAGCTGTCTTAAGATTATTCATGATTCCAATGAGTAAAAGACTAAAGTTTTAACCGAATTTACTGAAACAGTCTGTATTTATCCAGGTAGCAGCAGAAATATATTTTTTTATAACAAAGTAAATATCTGACCCCTAATTGACACTTTGGTTTGACTGTATGTAGCAAAAAGTGATTACAGAGTGGACAATGTTCATTTTATATTGAATCTCAAGTTAAACAGCTGCACAGTACATGTGTTTTACTCCTAACATGGGTCATTGAAATGCACCAGTGCTCACAGACATATTAGACTTGTTCAAACACAGAGCATTAAGAAATGATTAGGTGGCTCAGCTGGGCTCACCCGCTAGTTTTTCAGAGCTAGAAAACAGAGGGCAAACAAACATAAGATCCAAAACAAATGAGGTGTAACTTAGTTTGAATAAACTCCAAATCCCAGTCCCAGGTATCTGCAGCTGACATGGTTGAATAAATCCACAGCTACATTCACGACATCAGGAAGCAGGATGGAACTGTGGTGAAGCTGCAAACGTGTCTAAAATTTTGCATTTAGAAAAACTGTACTTGACTGATAATGTGGAAGACAGGGACAAGGAAGGACAGATTAGGCTGCTGTTTTCTGGCTCTGGTCTTTCAGTGCATGCAAAACACCACTTATCAGTTAAAGGAAACTAGTATTCTGTTCTTGTGTAGGAGAGGAAGAAAAGTATGCTTGATTAATAAACTGTTGGGGCGCTGTTTTGTGACCGGGAGGAATCAGTTAGTGATTTTGCAGGACTAAACATAGATTTACTCTGGTAAACATCTTCCATCCCATTTCTAGTGGCATGCAAAACATATATTTATTTTTTGGGCCACAGGATTAATACCTTTGCCAATAGCCATTATCTGTGAAATCCTTTGTGACACAACACTACCAGCCTACACCAAACACAATGGAGGGTAGGGAGAATGTCTGTACAGCACTGCAGAAGCTAAACAAGCCACCACGGACTACTCGCTACACTCCAAAAACATTTTTTAGTCTTCTGCTGTATTTTTTTATTTATTTTTTTTATTTTTTTATTTTCTGAAGACATATCTCTGCATGACATGAGTTGGCAGAAATCACAACTACTATGTTACTTTGTGCACTTTTGGATGTAACAGTTGAACTGTGAAAAGTAAATAATGAACACACATTGTTTTTATTTTATTTTTTCACAGCAGCTCTCCTGCAGCTGAAAGCTCTGTGGTGCCGTACAGGGGAAGTGGATGTCCTGGAATGTAAATCAGCAGGATCTATTGTAAATACAATGTCAGGTTAAACATGGTATGTGGCAGCAATAATGGTGTTTGAGATATTGACCTTACATTTTTGTGAGCATGCAGACCGCATGCTAACAGACTTTCATTCTAATATATTTGTGTTTTTTTTTTAAGTCTAAAATACAAACTTATTATTTTACATATAAAATCAAAGGCAGCTATTTTTAGTAGACTTATTTTAAGTGATTTGATGGAATCACTGTCTTTAACTTAAGAGTCTAATTCTCTCAGTTTTAGTTTCTCTGCCATCATCTGCTCCTCAATTGCATTATGAATTTCAACTCATGATGTGGAATTCCAATGTAAAACATTTAGTAGCTTCAGTCATGAAGTGATTTTTTCCATAAATGCATAATTAATGTCTTTTAGGAAGATGACCCACTAAAGACTTTTTTTCTATACATTTTTTGGATTTATTTTCTTCTAGTCTACAATTACAACTGGATCTGTTGAATCTAACAAGATCTACACAACAACAAAAGTAAAAAGCATGGCATAAAAAGGAAAAAAAAAAAAAAAAAAAAAAAAAAAAAAAAAAACAAAGCAACAGAAGATGAAATCTGTAAATGAGCTGCAAAATAAAAGTGTTTGGGGACAGGCCTTGTTTAGAACATCATGTGCAAATTTATGGTTAAAAAATAATTAGGCCTATATGGCCCAATTTTAGTCAGAACTGCATATTAACTAGCAAAGTACAATTTATATGCTGGTTTCAGAAATAAACTATTAAGACCAGCAAACATACTAAGAGTTTTACAATCATTTTTCATCTGTCCTTACATTTATTAAGATGATTTTATCACCTCTTGATATGTATAGGATTAATTTCACAATCTGTGGTTTATTTCTAAGATACTGTCACCATTAATTATGTATGTAAAAAAGAAAAGGTAAATACTTTTGGTAAAACAATTATTAAAAAAAAAAAATGTGTGTGTGTACGTGTGCGTGTGTGTGTGTGGGTGTGTGTGTGTGTATACATAGTACTTTTAAATTTTTTGTGAAAGCCACTAAAGGAGAAAAAAAAAAGCTGACAGCATAAAGCAACAAGAGGAGTACACATATCTGTCAGGGTTTCAGAGAAAATATTTTGGAGTACACACTGGTCATGTGCTTCTGTGGTAAAACCCACACAGACAATCAGATGTATTATATGTACGCTTAGAGTTGAAGAAAACACGGCAGGTATAGGAACTTATTTCTTGCAGAGGAATAGCAAAAGGGTAATGGAGAAGAAATGAAAGAATGATATATGGAAAAGGAAAGAGAGGATGAAACTGAGGGATAGATACGGCCGGTGGTGACAGAAAGACAAAACTTTCTGTGTGGATCATTACCATGAGCCTGAAGGAATCAGATAATAAAACAGACCATTGTTAATCCCCTGACAGTTCTGTAATTGCAATATTGAAGTAGATCTCCTCTCTGTTAATAATTGTAATTTCAGACCATGCTTTGCCTAAATATACATGTATTCATAATTACCTTAGGGAAGGGACAGTCCTACACTCTCTTTTAATTGTGTACCGAATTAAATTGACAAAAGGAAATTAGTTTAGGCCATTAATCCTCTGAAATGTTGAAGAAAAAAAAGTCTTCAATAAGATTTACTTTTAAAGTCATTTTGTTATTGCTGGAAATATTTTACTCTTTTGCAGAGTTTCTAGGTATGTCCAAATTTTTGGACATGTTATAATAATAATAATAATAATAATAATAATAATAATAATAAACTTTATTTATATAGCACCTTTCACAGATAAAAATCACAAAGTGCTTCACAATTGATTCAATAAAACAGCATAAACAGTAAAAAGATAAAAAGAATAATAATCACACCAAAAGTCCAGTCAACCAAAAGCTCGCCCAAATAAAAGTGTCTTCAGCTGCCTTTTAAAAGAATCAACAGTGTCAGCCTCACAAAGGGGCAAAGGTAGGGCATTCCACAGATTTGGAGCCACGGCCTGAAAGGATCGATCTCCTCTGATTTTAAAGCGAGTTTTTGGAACCATGAGGAGGTTCTGGTCTGAAGATCGGAGCGAGCGACCAGATATGTACGAGTGAAGGAGATCACAAATATATTTTGGAGCCTGCCCATGCAAGGCTCTGAAGGTCAAAACGAGAATTTTAAATTTTTTATACTTCTGCCATCAACAGTTTTGATACTTTTTTTTGGTCTTTCACAGCATTACATTTATCATATAGTTTGGAATGATCTCTTATCTTAAATGTGTCAAAATGTACAAATTCTTCAGGGTTCAAAGTAGAAATAATAAAAAAAAGACAACATTTCTAACTGTGAGAAGAAGTTGCTTTGGTGGTAGAGGTGTTGACACCATTAGAAATTGGTAGTAATCTAATTTAAGGTCTTGGATCTCATGCATTGATGAAAATTAGTGTAATAAGAACAGAAAATGTTGTTAGATTGAACCTGAAACCCTTCTTCAGCAAAGTCATCCTGAATTATTTTAACCTTAAAGCTTTATCCCAACATCTCCTATGTAGATTTTAAATGAGGAAAAAAGCTATGCAGAGTCATTACACCAGTGAAAATGTGCCATTCATATATTAAGCATTCAGTGCATGTGTTATCTTTAAAAAAAAGTGAGAAAGAAGGAAAAATGCTAATGATTACACAAAATGTGAGTAACAGCCATATGCAAAACTCTGCTTTGTGAGCTGCTGGGTACAAGAGGAGGAAGTAGAGGTCAGGGTCTGGCAGAGACCCCTGTTGGGTGCAGGTGGTGAATAACTTCTGTCAGCCAAGTAATTAAGTGTCCATCACTTCTTTGCAGGAGGGCAGGGCAACCCAGAAGCTTCCTCCGATTTCCATCTGTGAGATGGAATGGAGCTACAATATGCCCCAACATATGACCAAGACATCCATGATGTCTGGAAAAGTGAAAAAGTGCATGTGTCAGCTACAATTATCTATGTGGGGAAAAAAGAACAAATAGTTCCACTATAAAGTAAATGTAACTCTTTTAATCACCCATTTTACATATTCATCACACTTTAACTATTGAATAGTTTTCATGATCTGATCTCATATTACTTTTTGTTTTTATAATATTTTTTGTTTCCTGTTTTAAATTGATATCTGTCTATATCATTATGTGCTGGACTTAAGCCAGCTGCAGTTGTTTTTATATGTGCTTTGCAAACAAATTAGATTTGCAATTTAATTGATTTGAAATACAATGTTGTTTTTACTGCAGAAAAAACATCAGAAGAAAACAATAAAGGAAAAACACTATTATAATAAATATGAATCTGTCTGTCTAAGTTTGAACATGTCAAACGTTTAGGTAACAATTTCATATAAACAAATAATTTAACCCTATTAAATAAATAAACTGTTCTGAGAGAGAAAACCTGCACAAACTTTGATTTGTAATGACATAAAGGCAGTTGGAGACATTCGATGAATGAAATTACATTCGTAAATAAATTAATCAAATGTTCTATTAAAATATGTTAATGATGAGCATTGATTTGAATTTATATGGATGAGTTCCATCAAACAGAAAATATGTATTAATGTATGTAAATAACTGCATTTCAAACAGTTATTCGTCAGGTTCAAAGACCAAAGCAGCATTTCAAGTTTGAAATCTTCATTCTGTTACAGCAGATCCAAGTTCAGAGTATTCAGCACATTTTTTCAGTTGTTGAAAAAAAATGAAAAAGAAAGGAAAGTACGAGACAGCTGTCTACATGGTGGTACAACATTTCGCTGGCAGAGCAGACAGTTTTACATGTGGTCATAGCATATTCATTTTGCAACATTTGTGAAAGTAATTTGTTGTTTTTGAAGATGGCAGCAATTAATCTCTCAAATGACCTGGCTAGATTAAATCAGAAGACAGAGGGGATGCTAGGAAAATAAATGCCAGCATTAGGGAAGAAATTACAAGATGACCTTACTGAACAATGATTTATGGATTCCCCAGTCAAGCAATTACAGCAGGTGATACCTTTGAAATTTCAAACCATGGAAATTAAATTTGCTCCTTTGCAAACTGCGCACTTGTCAAGGACATTTAAACTGTTGCCTACACTGAGTCTCTCCAGACAAATTTCTCTTAACAAATCATACAAATTTAAGAGCAACAGTGTACAGGAAAAATAAAAGTAATACTATGAAAAAACAGATATGAAATCAAAAAAGGCTTGAAAATGTTGTTTATAGAAATACAGGAAATGACTGGAAGAAAGAAGTATCTACCTTTAAACCCTGATTTGGTAAAATAACATAACCTCGAGTTACAGTAGGTACATTGAAACAGACCAAGAGACAAAGTATTTTTCTTGATACCTAGAAAAGTTTATGAAACAATTAAATTGAAAATCAAAGTAATCCAACTTGTTCATATTGTGTGTGTATCTACATATTCCAGTCTTTCTCATCAGGTTTTGTTTCTTTACCAGGCAATTAGAATACATTCATTTTACAAGTTCTATCAGAGCAATAAGCATAGATGTTCCTAAGCAAACATTTGTCTTTCTCAATTTAGCTTTGACATTTAATTGTGCCTCTCCAAACTTATTTGTCACTGGCAAATGTGACTGTAGTTGTAAATGTGGAAATTAGAGCCTGAAAATGTAAGCCTTTTGTGTCATTGCTACCATTTCTGATTCAGAAGCTCTCACATTTTAAAAGTAAGTATCATTATGATTCCAGTGTGCTCCATTTTTCATTTCACTTGATATAAAAAAGAAAAAAAAACATAATAACAACTTATCTTTTAGAATCCTTTAAAAAAGAAAGAAATCAATCATACTAATCTTAAGGATTATGTTCCTTCATTGACTCTCTGGGAAGGCGATAAGAAAATACTTCTTTAATAAGCTGCTTTGTGTAAAAGCTAAAGATCAAGGTGCTGGTAAAGCAGCACATGTTTGCCTGCCACCATGACTCCCACCATACACTCCTGTTTCAATAGCTCTTTCCAGCATACAGCTGCTCAACATGATGCATGAGGATGAAAGCAAGGTTGCAAACCACTCAGGTGCATTTGGCGGACATGTGTCAGCCACACCATATGCTGCAGTAAGATAAAATTACTAGGCAGACAGGAGCTGACAAAATAATAAAAAAAATGAATTTATTTATTTTTAATAATGCTGTGATCAGGATAAACAATTGACTTTTTAAAAATTGATCACACTTCTGTTCATGGTAACATATATGTATCTAAGCTGACAGAAACATAAATTAGGGTGCGAGGGTAAGGAATGCATTAACCCTTTAAATTCTGAACATCTAATAACAGAAAATCATATTTTACATACAATTCTACAGTTTATCAGTAATGTTAGACCCATACTGGAAATAAGCACGATGAAATGACACTGACATATTTCATAAGGATATTATAATGTAATTGCATAAAAACAAATATAAATAATAATAACTGACATCTCCCACCTCTTGTACTTAGATTCTTCACAAGAGGCCAAAAGACATTTGATAAGGCAGGTTTTTGAGGAGGAAAAAAAAAATATCAACATAATTAAATTAAAATGATTAAAGCCCAATTCAAAGGCTGCTGTTTTGCACTATGCATGTATGTATGTTCTAGATTATATAAAGGGGAAACTTGTTAGTTTTTTTGCAATGATGAAAGAATATCAGGATGTTGTAACCACTCACTTTAGTCTTTAGTTTTAATATTTACGTGGAATTTTTAAATCAGTTTCTAATGTAATCTGTTCCTAATTAAATATGAAAATAGAGTGTTTGAGATACATTTTGTAAAACTGCTCAAAATAGTTATGTTGACAACACTTTGACAAAATGAATGACATCAAGAAAGCCTTCAGCAGTTGAAATAGCAAATAGCTAGTAAATTGTAAGTGGCATTCTGTCAAGACCAATCCCTCTGACAGTCCACCCCAGTCATTGGATATTTGACGAGTGGCTTTGTCTGTTCCCCTCTCAATGTCAAAAAATCAGCAGGCACTCTGACTCCCTGATGGGGTCGGAGACCTCGGCCATGGTAAGATGGTGACCACGTTGAGTTGAGGACACACTGTCATCACACGCAGCTATACAAGAACACGCTTTTAGACACAAGAGAACAAACTGTGCCAGCTGGGGAATTAAAAGAAATAATAAAATAGAAGAAATGTAGACAAGATAGAAACATTCAACTTGCAAACAGACAAGTGGTGTCATTGCTGTGAACATCTATAGTTATTTTTATCTTGCTATTGGATGCTGTGACACATTAAATAATGCAACTCTACATTTAGTGACAGAGGAGTAGAAATGAAAGGAAAGACATGCACAGGGCAGAAATGGTGCCAGCGGCCTCATCATTTCATTTCTTTTAGCCCATCTGTAAATGGCATGCATTTTAATCCTTTTAATTATGGATCCTCTCTACAATTACCTCAAATTAAATTACTTTGCAAACCTCAGAAGGATACAAAGCTAACTGAGAAGAAGAGGATCCTTCTGTAAGGGATTTAACCTCAGTTTCACTGTGACACACTTAGCTGTCTCCCCCACCTCGTAAATCCAAAACTATGTGAAACCGAAATATCAGAAATACTTAAAGCCTCCTACTGTACCCATTCTAGAACCCAATCAGCCCTCAAACTCATCCAAATCCCTTCTTTCCCAGTCCAACCCTATTCATAAGGCAATAGAGATTACTGTGAGGAACCCTGCCTGGCAGGCACGCCACACTTAAATAATCTCTGGGTGAAATCCCAGTGTTAATGTGGGGTTTCTGGATCATGGCACTGTAGTGTATTGCGGCGCTCTGTGGCACGCTGGTCGCAGACCGAGACTCAAAAGATATATTGAGAGAAGGAGAGGCAATTAGGAAGAAGGAGGGAGATGACGAAGAGTGATGAGAAGAATGGAAGGGGGAAATGTAAAATAGAAACAGAGTGAAGAAAAAAAACACAACAATGTGGCATGTAGCAATGGAGCGAATGAAAAGACAAGGCAGGGGAGGCAAAGAGGGAAGAGAGAGAATGATAGAAACAGGACTGTGGAGGCGAGATAGTCCCCCGAGTGGGACACAAGAAGCTTGCCAAGGTCTAAATGACATTACTCTGCATGTTATATACTTCGTGGCCTTGGGTGGGTGTCTCACGTGCCAAGAGATGCATAAAAATCTGACTGCTATTCTTACCCTTCTCCACAGCTGACCCATAAACACACTCATCTCACACTTGAAGTGTGGCATCAAACCAAGTATGCTCAATGCAGAAAATGAAGTAATTACTTGATGTTTCAATTGCTGCGCAATAATTGCTTTAGTCCACAGGATAACCAAGAAAGTGAGAAGATAACATATGCCAGTGAAGACGACAGCATTATGACAGGATTAGTGTAGGTCTTAAAGACTTCATCTTTCAAAGATACAGAAGGAAAGGGAGGGAGGAGGGAAACTGAGAGGGGGGGAAAGCAACGGGGAAGAATCTTTTTGAAGACATGCTCTTCTTTAACAGCAGAGCGCCAGCAAATAACTGTAAATGCTGAAGCACAGCTCTTTTCTTGGTGCTGAATCGGGCCATTAATATGATGGTGAAAAGAACAGCCCACACGCACCCTTAAGCTCTATGTTCTTCCACTTACAATGGTCCTCCAATCTTGATGATAACTTTGTCAGTACTTCATTACCTGGCCTTGATTTCTTCCCTCTCTGGACTCTTCACCAGGATGAACTTCCCACACAACAAAATGACTCATGACAAGTAGAAAAAAATCCTCTAATTAAATATGCTGTAAACCTATATATGTTCTTCTCCTCACCGTGCCACTCTAAAAGCCAGGAAGGAAAAAAAATTATAACAACACCCTCAAAAACACCTATTATAGTCTTATGTTATAAAAGAAAAATAAATGTATAGATAATAAGAAGGAAAATTACATTAAAAAGCTTAAAAATACTACTTTAAAGTCAAAAGTCAATATTTTTTGTTTTGTTTTATTTTTTCTGTCTGGATAATCAGTGCTACAGTACGTGAAGGGTTTGAAGACCAGAAAAAGAGTTAAAAAAGCATAACATCAAGGTTGCATCAAGACCTTTCACACACTTTAACTCAAGGCTTTTTGTTGTTGCAAGAGGTGGAAGGGCTGACATGGACTAGTGTGTGTGTGTGTGTGTGTGGGGGGGGGGGGGGGGG
>SSNP01000050.1:226990-259114 GCA_006937955.1 Pachypanchax playfairii | reverse complement strand
GGGGGGGGGGGGGGGGGGGGGGGGGGGGGGGGGGGGGGTGTTGGGTAAAAGGAACAATCTGTACCAGTTAATTAGCACACACAAGGGGGCATTGGAAGAGCTCTTTCTAAATCCTCCCCTTCATCTCATGCCATCCACAACAAGGGGTGTCAGATTAACCTGGTGGTATTATCATCTCAGACATTGGTCTTCAGTTCTCTAAAGGCTTGACAGATCCATCTGAAGGGTGTAAAATACATACCTAAAGGATGGTTTGTTGGGCTTTAAATATTAATTTGTGTAGAAACAGGAAATGACATGGACTTGTGATATTAGCAGCTTTAATTCTTTTATTTTTGTATATGAATATTAGGCTGATCTGCCTGATGTCACAACAAAATGGTTAACAGCCACATAGCTTGGGATGCAAATAAAGGTGCAGGTTTACTAGAGAAGGTCAGAAAATTTTTAATGACTTTGCCTTTAATTGCTTATTTACCTGCTGATATGCAACCTACAGCTCGATTAATCATAACAGGAATATAAGATGTGTCACATTGACACAAGACTTATTTTATTCACTGTAAAATTGCTGTTTGCCGCTGATGTAGATGCTTTAACACTGGAGTCAGAGCCAAACATTTTTGAACACTATAATACAAGCAAATGTTTTCTACAGTCTCTCAGTTTTACACTGAGCTGGTTCCCATGATTCCTCAGTTACTTTTCATGACAAGCAAATGGTAAAACTAACTAAAATTCAACACTGTATTTTTTTAGAATAAATAATAATATATATTGTATGCAGTTATAGGTTCCATGCCATCACTGTTACAGCACATATTCTGCAAAACAGCATGTATTTGTGTATATATTTAAAGTTCTAATCATTTTCTTGGGTTTGTTGAAATCTTGTAATAGATCCAACAAAATATTTTAAACCATATAAAGAGCATGAATAGTCTTTTTTTTTTTTTTTTTTACAGTTTTCCTGCCTTACTCTTTTTTTTCAGCTGCTATCTCTTGTATGTCACATATGCTATAGATTTTGTTTATGTTTAGCTATATGAACAATATTTATCTTACTCCATGCAGTCATTTATCAAGTTTGATTTCAATTTTTGAGCCTTGTTAACTGAGCTCAAAATAATGGATAAGTGGACTGAATAAGCTGAGCTCAAGGGTTCACAACCAAAAAAGCATAAGCCCTAAAGTTTGCAACTTTTTTCTGAACACTTTTCATGAATGTATTTCCTGAAGTGCACATTATTTGATGAAACACTGTCAGATCATAATCCTAAAGATTTCCAAGTATATTAAAATCATTCATTGGTTAATATGATGTAACTAAACTGTGATTTGTATTAATTGAACTGCATATTTTTGGCAGCATGACAGATTTATTTTATTTAAGCAGGGCTTATCTTATTACCTCCCAATTATATTTTTTTTCCACTTGCGTTTTAGCCTGAAGGTAAAAAATTAACTTAGCAGTTTGTGTTTTTCATCACAATGACACTGAACTAAAACACATATTTAAACTGGAACAATTAAATAATAGGAACTGAATTAATTGTGCTGTTTTGCTGTGATGTTTTCTTTTTTTTTTTTTTAAGGGGTTATTTGCCTTAATTTTAAGCCAAAGTTTTTCACATTCAGAGTTCTTACATTACCAATGTTCTTTTTCAGCTTTTGATGCCCCAAAGGTTAGATAAATACAGCTTGTAATTTGACAAATTTCACTCAGTTAATACACAATAATTGTGTTCATGATTTGTGTCGCCTTTCTCTTTAACATGTTTTTTGTTCAAAGTACTTTATTTTAAAGCATAGATCATCAAGCTGAAAAATGACTCTACTTTTTTCTCAATAAAAGATAAAGAACATCTTATTACCTCCCCATTAAGGACATAACATTTTGTTAAATGGACTCCTATTTAAAACACTCCTTTGAGCTGTGAGCCAGATTCAATGAATCTCAGCGGCACTTTAATCAACTCGTGCTCTGCCGGTTCCACATAGTGTTCTTGTGATTAGGAAGAATAAAAATTCATAGTATTTGATTATTCCAAGTTCTAAATCAAAGGAGTGTAGAAGTCCCCAAAGGGTAATTCTACATATATTCACATCCAAAGTATGAATTATCAATATTATTTCCATTCCTGGGGATGTAGTAATGACACAGGTAAGAGCTCTGAAGAGCTATCCGTTTTCTCACTCTCAAACATGGGCACACATAAATACACTCATTGTTTAATGATTTACAAGATAGGATGCTTCATTTGTTCTGACACAATCTGGATGCCCAAAATGAAGTATGTCATTGTAGATTTTTTACATTTATGAAAATGACCGCAGATATTTCTTAAGTGTTGTTTTTGAACTAAACTGATCCTCTAAAACTAGGTTTTCTAGACCTACATGCACTCAGCTCTGATCATGAAGACTGTGAATAACAGAGTTTTTGGCAGACAAGGTTATGAAAGTTTAAGACATTGTACAAACAGCAAAAAGTACTTCACAAACAGCTTCATCAGCTGTTCCTTCACAGATAGCTCTTGTGCCCAAAGGAAAGGTCATAGTGGCCCATTTTTAAGAGCCTTAGCTCCAACTGAGTCATATCAGAGCCCATCATAACTGATCATATGACACTCCAGGCAGAAACTGGCAGTTGTCAACATTAGTGAGTACCAGTCCTTAACTCAATTACAAGCCTGTCACGTACTCCTCTTAGCCTGAATCAACAAAATGTCTTTATGTGTTGGCTTTAGCTCTCGTGGTGATATGACTTTAACCGGAACACTTTGATCCCAGAACAGTTAAAAGGGCAGTTAAGTTAATAAAGTCGAGGTTATAAATTATACATCTCAAGCGTATAGTCCTGTCTCCCAAGCTTATATGTACACACACACCCCACACACACTCACATGTATGTATGTATGTATGTATGTATGTATGTATATATATGTAGAGAGTTTTTTTTTTCAATCATTTTTATCTTTCTTCCTCTTCTTTATGGTTCATGTTGCTGCTTTTTAAAAATGTTACAATCTTAAAGCAAACATCTGCTATGTTTACGCACCAAGATTTGGGATGCCATCCAAGGCACATATGGCCCCCCTGATAGGGGAGGTTTACTCATTGTCTCCTCTGTAAGCCCATCTGCTGCTATTGCTGTTACATCATGCCTTTTTGTAAATTTAGACTTTGTTTCCCCTCCAACTCATCATTTTACAACTGGAAAAAGATTCAACATTCTTTAGAATATCAGGTACTATGTAATAAAACATGTTGCAGAAATAGGAAAGTATAAAAGATGTCTGCCAATCTATAAGCATCACACATAGTATCCCTCACCGAGTACAGAAAGAGGAGGCATTAAAATAGTGACTGTTGAGTTTATATTCATTATGCAATATTTGCATACTACATTGACACTACATTACTTTTAAATTAGTTTGAAAATTAAAATATGCAAATTAGTACCTACACAATGTTTGACAATAAAATAACTAGCAATGGTCATGAGTGCTCACGGCTCATTCAGCTTTGTGATGCTTTTAAATGTTGCTTACCTTAAAGTTGTTAAAAGTGCAATTGGCAGATAATACTGAGGTCATCTTACAGTTCAGACTTTGCATTTTATAGATGTTATAAAATGGTTTGAAAGGTGCTGCTGCATTTTTTTATCTGTTGTTTCTGAATGTAGAGAGGATTTTCAATTTTCATGTTTGCATGCATCATGTTTTACAAAATTAATCGTCATCATTTTTTTATATGAACTAAGTTCAAAATAATTTTAAGGACAGCCATTTAAGTCATTGGTTTTGTAGATATCACAATGTTTCAAAAGTATCCATCTCCAAGTATGTTAGAGATGCATTTTGTTAATGCAGCTTCATAAACTGGAACAACTTATGCATTTATACATTTATACTCTTGTCTGTTATGTGTAGATGTCGGTCCATAACAGAATTGAGAAATTTATTGAATCTTTTATTTCTCCTGAATGACTAATGTGTCATCATTAAATGGCTTCAAGAAATCCTCAGAAAGTGTACAATGATTCAACATAAAACATAAAAAAGATAAAAGAAAAACCTGAAATTGAAAAAACAACAACTTTGATCTTGGGGACAGAGGAGGTATTGTTCATGACTACTTTTTAAAGTGCCCAAAGAAATGGGTTTTTGTATTTTTATACATATAAGTATACAAAACATAAAACAAGGAAACTCAAAACTTTAACACAGTTCTGCATGTATTTAGTCTCAATTAAGGAATTTCGATGTGAAAACTATATGGATGTAACAGATAGACAGTGATAGCTGATGCTGAAGAAGATATTTGTTGACAGTCTTTTCCAATGCTTTATTCGCTGTCAGCACAAACAAAATTCAAAATAACAAATGTCAACACCAACACTTTAAAGGAATGGAAAAAGGTCGATCTGACTCTATTCTGGTTTCTTGCATTGCTTGCAGACATACAATACTTAAAGCTTCTAGATTAACTCTCACTCATGGAGTTTAAACATCCTCCTTTGTTGTCCACTGTACAAACATAACCCATGAGCAAACTCTGAAAAATTAACAATGGATTAAAATGTACATACTTAGCATATTTAATCCCTAAAACACTCTCTCTTTGTGGATTTTTTTCCCCCATTGTCTTCTACATATCTAAAATCAAAACCTGAACTTGTCTCTGATGTTCTTGCAGTGTGTAATAGATGCATAGCTTTTTTCACACATTTACTTTAAAATGCTTCAACTTAGAAGGATTTCAGGACTGCATCACCCTGTAGCTGTTAAAGGCAAGTACTCTGTTTTTATTGGATTGTTACGCATTAACATTTGTTTAACATCTAATAAAAATGGTTGATGTGGACACCCTTGTGTATTCACTCTTGTAGATTGATGATGATCCTAATGACCATGTTTGCCTTGCCCCGAGTCTTCAGAAACTCTCTGTGTATTCTGGGTTATTGTATAAATGTTTCATTTTTACTTCTGTGTTTAGATAATGTATTTGTAATGGAGGCATTTTAAATACTTTTAAGCTCAGCTTGTTTGTGTAGCTCTCAGCTGTGATTAAGTACAATCCAAGCAAACCTTTCATTTGTATTGCTGCGTGGGTGTGTGGTGCTGAGTGACATTGGAAGTTGTTCTGAGTAAACACTGAGTGTTTTAATGTTGATCTTTGGCTTGGCTCTTTTACATCCCTTTTGTGTCCTACATTAGAATTTATCTGACCAGATGATCCTGGAGTTTGTGGAAAAAATAGGCTTTTGTACAATTTTGGTCTGGTAAAATATTCAATAAGTCAACATAAGTATGATGATGTCATATGACCGTTATGGCTGATTGCAGGTTTGAACATTTTATTGTACCAGTAATCGAAGTAAAACTGTCCTCTTTTATCTGTTGTGATCACCTGAGCAGAGTGTCTGAAATTTGACTAATTTGAGCAGATATCAGACATCTGGACACATAACTGCAGTAATGCTGTTATGACTGAAAATTCTGGTGGTTTTCTGGTGGAATTCTGCTAGTTTTGGGATAGATCTTTTGTGTTTGGCAAATGTGCCAGATCAATGATCAGCAGAATCGAGCTCAGGATGAGCAGATAACAAGACAGAAGACTATTAAGATTGCTGTGTTTTAAACGAGGCAGCTGAGGTGGCTCCAAATGAGACAGCATGTGATGAGAAGGAATGCGTGCAACTTCAAAACACTGATGTTTTCGTTATACAGACATCAAGCAAGGTGTATGTGGTTGTTTATACTGTATTTACCCAGGATGCCCTGCACAATATAGTCCACTTCCTGCTTTTTAGTGCGGTTCTGGTCCAGTAGCCATTCACACATGCAACTGAACAGCTCAGTTTGTTTCAACCAAAGCTAGATCTACGTTTTTAGGCAGACTCGAGTCCGGTTGTTCAGATCAGAATTCGATTGCCCATTCAAACCTCTCCAAACAAACCAGACTTTCTTGGCAAATGATCTAGAGTTTGATACAAGCAGACTAAACAGTGCTGATGTGAATACACCCTTAGTCAAGAAAGGACACAATGAAAACACTGCAGCCGTGTACATGAACAGCGCAAGTGAAACAGACTGTTAAAAAGACTAAAAATAAAACAAGCTAAATGAACAGAGCATAAGAAAGGAGCAGTTAAACCTGTTTTTTGGAAGGAGATGGTCTGACTGGTTCATTTACACATCAAAGGCATAAGAACAAATGAAGGAATCTTCATTGACACTTAATGAACCCAAGGATCCTAGTGTTAAGATTAGATTTGTACTGTTCACTTTGTAAAAGCACTTTGTACAACAGTGTCTTGACTGTATTTATTTGAAAGGCATGTTTTTATTTACATTTTTATTCTGAAGCAATAATGGAATAATGCTCATGTTCAAATTGTAATGTAATGTTTAATTTAAAGTAACATTACAGAAAATGGTGGAAACTTGTTTATCTAATAGCAACCAACAAGTAAAATGAGCACAATAATCCAGCTGTCAGACTAAGGAAGTATTTATTTTACATTTCCACAAAAACTATCCATGTATCAATCCAAAAGTAACTACTGACAGGATTTTTGGGGTACCCACAAAACTGAGGTAAATCTATTATAAGAATGTTATGGTTAGACCTGTCCAAGCAATGCTGACACATGTTACTACAATTTCCTTAACACTGACATTAAATATTGTTTCCTTTTCCAGGTGGAGTTTATAGAGAAGAGATAGTGTTACAGGCACTCACACATATTCAAATGCAACACACAGTGTTTATCACATAATCACACAAGTACACCACATTTGATCTGATATGATGTAATAGAAGTTGTGTTTGTGTCTTAATCTTGGACAGTGTCCAAAGAAACAGTCAGAAGGGGAGTCGGTAGAGCACATTGAAAGCAGGCCATGATGAATGCTTTGTTTTGCTGTTGACTCATTTGCAAGCTGATTGTTTTTTCTTTTTCTTTTGTTTGTTGATATGAACACAACATGAATCAGAGTGTATGCAGTAAAAGGGAAGAAATGATAAGAAATCAGTGAATTTCAACCCCAGGCTCATTCGCTCAGTAAATTTTCTGCTCTGCTCAAACACAGTTTCATTCGAACACTGTCCAAGCTTTGTGCTGTGGAGAATTAATTTATAAGGTCTTGTTAGTTCTCACATGCAGCTGCTCTTAATAATCCATTTGTATATGAAACTACTGAGCTAAGTTCTTTTGCAAAAACAGCTCAAGTCTGGTGCATCTTTGCATGGAGTTCAATCAAGGGCTATTTTTTTATTTTTTATGTTTTGTCTTTACTCATCTGACTTTTAGTTTTTGAAATAATAGTGTAGTAATTAGGTCAGTAAGTAGGTCTCAAGAAAGTTTGACACATCACAGCTGTGCAAAACTTTCAATAAAACACTAATAAAAGCAAAAGGTTTGTAGCACATTTTACCAATGAAGATCTAAGATGCACCTATAAACATAAACATGTAGTTACATGTCCGTGATTGATGTTGTTACTTGTCATTGAGTTATTTCTCCAGTAAGAATGTCAAGTTACTTTTAAATAACTGTACCATGAGGGTCATGATACATGAGGTTTCTTTTTTTAGTTAATTATTTGTAATAAAAAGATGCTGCTGTATTGTGAAACAAGTCAATACACTTTAATTAAAGTTATTTTATTTACAAGAGAAAAACCTCAGTATGATTTGATAGCAGATAATAATGCACCAGGTCAAGGCATTGAATGAGGAAAAACCAGCTCTGTATAAGTTCCTTTCACCACACACTGACTCGGTCTGATATATACGGCAGATACATCTGATGAACTGCATTGTGTACGCTTATTTGCATTTGTGTGCAAGCTAAAAACAAATTCACTATTTGTCCCTAAGCGTGTCGTGAAGTCTCTAGGGGATAAACACATCATAAAGTGTGTGATTTCTTTAAATCATCAGATATCCTGAGAGTCTCTGTAATAATGTGACATATCCAACAAAGGGAAAAAAAAAGATTTTTACATAAATTTAAAAGATCTTCTTAGTATGACTGTTTTCTTGCCTGATCAAGCATACATTTTATGCACTATATATATATATATATATATATATATATATGTTATCATGTCTCTTGCTTTCTCTATCAGATTCCAAGTCAAGAAAACGGTTCGCTGTCTTTGTGCTTTTCAGTCAAAACTTGTCAACTTTGAAACTGAGTCATAAAATGGAAATTATATAGGAATGCAGGCAGGAAAATAATGCAGAAGACTTAATTTGAACAGCAAGTAATGAGTGCAGAATTCAAACACGCCCCCCATGTGTGAACAACCATAAAACTGTCACAAACAGGGGAATTAAAATAAAATAGCAGGGTTTGTGCAACCATTTTGTTACCGATGCTTAAAATATTTTCTTTACATGGTATGTACGTCTTTACTCTTCAGTCACTTGAGAGAAATCTGAAGCACAAGCCTTCTCATTTGTAAAAGCATGAAATATTCATTTCATCATTTTGAGCTTTGTGCCAGAGTGAGAACAAACACAGCGCAAACAAATATCATTATACAGCTAAGCAAATGTTCAGAGCATTCACCATTGTGATATCAACTCAGGATCTATGTCGGCTTAATGTGATTCCTCCTACTGTTACTTCTCTTGACATAGATTGTTTAGTTTTTGATGCTTCCCTTTGTTTGCATTCCTTTGTAAACTGAACTAACATGTACACATTTATAGTAAAAAGACATATTTGGCTTTACAGTTGTATCAGATGAATATATTTTTAGCTGATTTGGGTCTAAAGTTTGACATATAAAGACTGCAACATTTCAAATACCAAAAGTGTCATTTCATTATTTTGTGTGTTTTGTTTTGGATTTGTTGTTTTCTCTTCTGGTTAACTGCCTCCAGACAATGAAATGAACCTCAGCTGTGTATCAGGGTCCACAGAGCTGGGACACTAGGCAGACAGACAAGCCTTGTATTGAGGCAGAGCCGATAGGCCTGGCAAGTGTGTCCTGTTTGGCATTTAAAACACCTCCGCTCACTCCTGTGTCGTGGGAGAAGTGACGGACCTGACAGGCTCAGTCTCTTGGGAGCCACTGGGCCTCTTTCCAATCTCTGTGGGTCAGTGCGGGGGTGATATGCCAGTGAGAAGCTCCTGGCTAGAAAGACTAATTATCACGGCTGCCTTGCGTTTAGCAGTACTGTGTTCAGCTCTAGGTAGCGCACACCTCCTGGTCACGCTGTCAGATACCTCACAGGACTGTCTGTAATTGTGGGGACTGTAAAGCAATGGGTGTATAGGTTCAGGCTGCCAAAGGCAACTCTCTGCATCACTAACTTATCTAAATAAATGAGTAAACAAACAAGTGTTTAGCGTTCCTCCCCTAGTATACTGCTGCTGCTGAAATTGTTTGATTCTGGTGTCATTTATGATCCTCCTTTATAATTTGAGTGGAATCTTTTTTGATTGGCAAATGTGACAGTAGTCATGTCACAGATCATGCACGTACTTACACACACAGTCATGCCTCTGCCTAAACTCATAATAATTTAATAAATGCCTGAAGGCAGAGTTTGAGGCAGTGGACAAATATAAATATTAATTAACACACTAGGGACTAAAGTAATGCACAAAAAGCTTCTCTGCCTATTGGCTGCTGCCATATTAAAGAGAACTTTGGTCCGATTTTTAATGTGCTTTGGAATATGCATTAGAACTTCAAACATTAACTTTCAAAGTTAACATCTTATCACAGATATTGAAGGTTTAAGTTGTAAAACAGTTAAACTTGCTGTGAGTGAATCCAACTAAAATCTTAATGATTCTCTTTGCAAAGCTTTTTTATTAAAGAACATGTCTTTGTTGAGATACTTGTATTAGTTTCAATGCCTTGTTTAGCATGTAAATAATGTAATACAAATAAGTATTAAACCACCAGAAAAAATCTGTTCTAATGTTGAAGACAATGCATGAGCTAATAACCAGGTCTGTACTTTGTTCTGGCAACAGAACCTCAGTGTTGGAACTCTGAGCATCAATAATGTGCCTTTGTGACAGATTTCAGGACTCTTTGGAGGTTTGTACTCCCACATTGTCTGACTTCATTGAAAAACGAAGAAAGTGGGCAAGTGGGCAGGGGTTGACAGCATGTCATAAAAAAGATAGTTCAAGTTTTGACATTTCCCATTTCTGTCTTCCTCAATAGCATGTCTAAAGCCAAGTAAATATTAATACTACCTGTAGAAAGATGTAATACTAAACTTTGCAGGTTTGGTCAAATTTAAAATGCATAGAAATCTGAAAAAACAAAACAAAAACACGTTTTATTAGAGATATGTTGGATTTGGCCAACAAACATGGTCTAAACACAATGTATTTGATATGGAACATAAATTGCCAACTTCACATTTCAAATAGTTTGAAAATGTTGCCTGTCTGGCATCCATTTGCACATGTAGGCTTCAGTAATATACAGTAAGCCACGATTTAACCAAAGTACTTGGAGGGATCAGGTTCCAATCCTACATTAAAACATGACTTGTCAGAGAAAAACCCCGACGTAAATGAAAGGAATTTTGGTTGAGACTGAACTGGGTCTGGACAGGTGTGCTGGCACATAGGTTTAACTTAGCTCTTCAGAGAGAGAATTATAAAGTCAGACACACACAATAAGCTTGCTCATCTGTGGTAAGCAGAGAGCTGAGGTGCTAGGTGGAGGGAAGACAGATGGGTAGAAGCTTTGCCTGCCAGCTGCCTATAACACTTTGCGATGTATCCTCACCGTTTGGCATAACAAAACAAAGCAAAGAGGGTTATTTTAAAGAACATCCTATACAAGTGAATGTTATGATTACTAGTTGGCAAAGAGCAGTAGCAGCTGAACTGTAGCAAATCAACTGGAAAATAGTAAAAGAGTTATATTTTGAAATGTAATTGGGATGTTAATGAGTAGGCAGCAAATTTATCAGTATGTAATCAAAAACCCAAAGGTCAAATAATAAGTGGAAAAGTATAGGACCAAGTGGCACTATAAGTTTCATCTACAACGACACATTTTTGATGGATGTACTAAAAAGAAACAGGTTTGAGAAGAACATACGTTTGTCCTCTCATGGTAACAAAGTGTAACTGCTTTATCTGTACCATTTATCTGTTTATTTATTCAAAGTGATTTAATTTAATTACACAGGATGTTGGAATATAATATGAATCCCAATTTGTTTACATTGTTTAAGAAAATAGAAATTGTCATTTTTTGGAATTTCCCAATTCATAACCAGTGAGGAGGGATTTTAAATTATACATCAGAATACAAAAGATTATTTTTTCAAAGCTTAGAACATTAGAGATATTTTGTAGCAGTCAATAAAGTGACTGAAATGAATGAGGCTTGCTAAAAACTCAGCAAACGGTTGCACATACAGCAAAACATAATCTATATTGTGCATTCCTATTCAAGTTGACAACTTATTGCTATTTTATGAATTCCTGAGTTAAATGCAGATATTTTAAGTAAAAAAAAATGTTTAGCCCTTGAGGGATTGCTCCCTGTAAATTATAGTCTAAACTCTATAAAATACCTTTTCTGAGTCACACTGTCTACCATGCAAAATTGCAACTTGTAATGGTGGACAGATTAAAAGAAATCACTCTAACCTAGTGGCAAATTCCACACCAGTAAGCAACAAATGGCTTGCCAAGCTCTAAGTGACATTTCCAGGGATTATCTCATAATGTTAGAGGTTGAGGCAGAACCCAGTAGGAGGGACAGCAGCTTAGTAGAACAACATTGTCTATTCTCCCACATAAACTTTCATTCGTACAGATACAGAACAGCCAGGTATTTATCAGAATGAAAAAAAAAATCTGTGAAAAAGTGTAATTTTGATCAACAATTAAGAAAAACAATACGATAGGAATGTAAATGTAGAAATAAAAAGATGCCATTTCTCATCAATGTTGAGCAGAAAAAATGATGTCTGAATGTCAAAAAAGTGTTTCTTCACATAAATTATATCTGGTAGAGAGGGTTTGTAACTAACCAAGCCTTTTTTGTAGTAGTAGAGTTTAGTAAAAGTTTCTGCTGTGTTTCATGAGGTCAATAATTGTCAGTTTAACAATGTTTTTATAGTAATAATATATTTTTTTACCCTTTTTTTTCTAGCTATATCCAGATTTTGACTGGAATGATCATTCAGTTTTGCTTTGATTTTGTACTCCAGTGCCCGGTTCAGCGGCGTGAAGTGAGGGAGAAACAAAATCAAAATAATGCATTGCCTCAATAGCTTACAGCGCCACATAAAGTGGAGAATAAACAACAACCCAACAGCTGCTGATGGTGACGTGTTGTGAGGGGTGATGCATGGAGAGCACTGAGATGTGGATGACACAGAGAGAGGGACCTATAGGAAGGATTTTGCAGCTCGTTTCCAAAATGCTTCAGCTTGGAGCGTAGGCGCAACGGCCATGGCATCGGCTGAGTCAAATACTGTCAATCACCTGTCGGTCTGCAAGAACTGAGTGATGATGAATGACATTTAAATGCTCAGCTTAGGCACTGCAGACTCTATTCCCTGCACCTCTATTCATTTAATTAAAGGTTGTCATATTGCTAAATTTTACATAGAAATCCTTGACTCTGACATTTATTTAGCTGCATGTATAGTTCTTCTCACTTAAGCTTAACTGTTGAGGATAATTACAGTATATTTACGTTTATTCAGTTGCAGAACACTCTTTCTATTTGAAATTTCTTACAGGCCTTGTCCTATTTAAGTGATAAAGCTCTTAATTTACCACTAAATTTGCCTTCGCTGATGTTAAAGACAAGCAATTAAGTCAATATTCCACAACAGCTATAATGTATTAAATCATCAGGCCTCACTTGAGGCAACTGCCAACAACAGTTAAAATTGTCCTTCAATTTTGACTATAAGAAAAATCCCCCCAGAGAGGCTGTTGCCTTCTTTTCTCCTTTGA
Source organism: Pachypanchax playfairii (assembly GCA_006937955.1). Taxonomy (NCBI): domain Eukaryota; kingdom Metazoa; phylum Chordata; class Actinopteri; order Cyprinodontiformes; family Aplocheilidae; genus Pachypanchax; species Pachypanchax playfairii. The sequence goes on along the minus strand of SSNP01000050.1, from coordinate 246,135 downwards.
AACTTGGTTTATTTTGTCAATGACCTTTTCCCTTCTATCAGTTGCAGGATCAGTATGCATTCTTCTCTCAGAGTGATTACTCCTCACCCTGTCAACTCACCTTGACTTCACCTGTCATCCCTCCATCTATTTTCAATGTGATATTTTCTTTCTTGCCACCTATTAGTTGTGCCCATCTGAAGTTTTCTGTTCAGTAGTGTACTCTCTATATCCTGAACACACAAGCAGTTCATGCCATTATTTATTGATTTGCATGCCTTCCATTTTATTTACACAAAATAAAAACTAATGGCTTTACTGTTTGTGGTCTGTATTCTCCAATCTTTGTGAATTGCTTTTGCAGTAGATTGTTAATTTCCGCAAAATGCATTACAGTAGTGCAATTTCACCCTAATGATAACAGCCCCACTGTATAAGTGTTAATAAAATACTTCTAATGTACATATACAGTAGCAATCTCTAACTAACTGTTCTGTATGAAAAGATGAGTGCCACATGTAATGCTTCTTAAATAACATGACAAGTTCTGAGCAAAAAAAACCCACATCTTTAGAGTCTTCATGGTTATATTAGAAGTGTGCACAAATTTCTCGAGAGGCTTATTGTATTAAATTGTCAACACCAAATTTTCCCTTCAGTGAATTAGACTTCAAAGAACTGATATCAATCTACTTTGCATTTTGATTTGTTCTGAAAAATTAAGTGTAACATGTTTGCAAATTTTTTTAGGTGTTGAGGTATGTTTAATGACAAAAAAAGTTATTTACCATCTAATATAAGGCTGAAATAGGCTGCAAAAGGGTTTTTACCGGCTATAAAGACAAAATTGTAGCATATGGTATCATATGAAATCAAGTTATATTCTCTTGGTAGTATAAGTGGTTGCATCAAATTGTGAGTAAAAAAAACATATCCAGACTGTTAGAAACGAAAGAACATTATTTATTTATTTACTTATTCCCCAGCTCATAAAAAGAGATTTCAAAATTAAGTAGGTGCAGTAAGGTTATACATTTCTTATATGTGCACCTGGTATCAACAAGCCCAGATGTTTGGAAGTCAAAATGCAACAAAAACAGAGTGAGGGATAATTTTATAATGGTTGCATTTTCTTTCATAAGTCGGGGTTCTTTATGTTTTTTTTTTTCTCCCCAGTTCACAGTCACATCTTTATTAATCCGTGCAATTTCTCATTCACACACTACATTGAAAATACATGAGCGAGAAGTTAATTTCAATGAGCCTGGTAACATTATTTGTTAATTATGTTACTATTTATAGCCGTGGCATTGAAAAATGATTATACTTTTAGATGACTGCTGTTTTGTCACTTTGCTAATACGCTTGTGGTGCGACAGTTTCCGTTTTGAAACTCCTTCTCTTTGAATTTACAAAGTTAATAATGATAATATGTGCTACCACCAAAGAGGAAGTCAAAACTAAGACACCAAATAAAACACATCTTGTTGCTCTCTTTGATGAGTGTTAATGAGTATCGCAGCAACCTGTTAAGTACAAGTGCTTTTTCTTTGATGTTCTCTCATTGACCCATAGTGCAAATTGCGTTTTCTTTCTTTTTTAAATGATTGAGATGGGTACAGTGTATGCTAAAGATATTTCAACTTGGCTTTCTTTGCATAGCTGGGCTCACAAAATCTAAAATTCCACCAAAAAAACAAATACTACGTGATTAAGTTGTTACTTTGTTAACCCAGGCGTTCAGGTTTTGACTCAGTACATATTTTTGTACAAAGCCATTCCATGTCTTCTCTGCTAAAAACAGCACAAATTGAATAACTGTCACTGAATATTGTGACACTTGCACTGATTTTTCTGAAGTTTAGATTCAATGTTCAGGCTAAACAACTGATTTAATAGTGTGTTGTCCTCTATGACTTTCAGTCCCTGTCAAACTGTCACAATCGAAAATGTCACCACCGTTGACCCTTAATTGTTGACCTGCCTTCAGCTATTTGGTGTCATTTTAAATAATTGAATCCAGCAATGAGGCATTTCTACTAAATTGTGTCAAAAATTCAATGAGTGGTTTATGAAATATTGTGCATGACACATAGAAAAGCAAGAAAATAAAATGCTGCCAGTTCAGTGGTTTCAAGCAAATTTACAGTAAAAATTTGAAACAGCACAATAAAACAGGGTTTCTCAAGTATATTAAATATCTACACAAAATGTTATGTGCATATAAGATTTAGCAACTCATTCAGATTGGTGTATTTGCTTTACTGTTGCATGGCTTTTGATTGTACCAATTTAGTAAAATATATGTAAGTTTCAGCATTTTTCAATGCGTTTAGTATTGATAAATTCTGCATAACATCTTTCTTAAATCACTCAGTAATTAACACTTCCTACTAGACACCTGTTTGTAACTGTCTTTTATGCAAAAAAGCATTAGAAAAAAACTGGAAAAAAAAGTTTTACACCTCAAACGATTGGTTCAGCCAAAAAACACCTTTTTATCTACACAGTAAGAAAAATATGCTTAATGTAGACCTGTGTACACCTGGCAGACACAAAATTTTATATCAATCTTTGATTTTACGGAGACCTTCGAAACATCTGTCAGTGCTGTCAGTGTCAGACTGAATTTTCAATTGGTAAATCTTGGCAATTAACCACAAGACATCAGCCCAGTTGCTGGTGTATAACCCCCACTTCCACCCCACCCCCCAGGCAAAATACCATATGCTTCTTTCAAAAATGTACTCATCACACACACATGCACTAACAGACACACTTACATAAGCAGAGTCTCCCTTTACACCACTGCACTTGTGCGCATTAAGATACAATCCTGGCAATGTTTGAAAGGATTCATCCCTGTGACAGTTCCCCTTCAACATGTTTTCCAGTTTGTCAGAAGTCTTTTTCTTCTGACTTGTTCCTCACTTCTCCCTAGTTTCCTCTGGTGTATTGCTCTGAGACTCGCTCAAAGCCCACGATAGGGGATTAGTCCCTATCACAGTCCTCACTACACCAAGATCAGTTCACCAGGGTTAAGGTGCAGCTTACTGTGAAGATACTATTTTCATTGTCAGAACCCTCACAGCGAGATGCAAAAGTAGACCAGTCAGTCAGAGCGGATCCTTAATGCTGTGATAACCCATTTAAGTTGTGCTTAGTATAAATACTCTCTCCCTTGCACATTCTTTTGTGTCCTTGTCTTTCTGTTCAAGAGTTAGGCCTGCAGGTTTATATTAATGCTTGACTCTGCAGAAGAAACACAACAGTGTTCATTTGCAAGAACAGTAAGGTAGATTAAAAGCATTAGCAAACAATTATGAGATGGATGAGGTGCAATATAATGGTAAACTGACTAACAGACAGTTTACACTACTGTAAAAGTCACTACCTAAAAAAAAAGGTCACACTACTTTTTCGTTGGACCATCTTTAGCTTTGATTACGACACATTCACTGTGGCATTGTTTCAATAAGCTTCTGCAATGTCACAAGATTTATTTCCATCCAGTGTTGCATGATTTTTTTACCTCTTGCATCGATGATGGTTGAGTCTGACTATGTGCAAAGCCTTCTCCAGCATGTCCCAAAGATTTTCAACTGGGTTCTGGTCTGGACTCTGTGGTGACCAATCCATGTGTGAAATTGATGTCTCATGCTCCCTGAACCCCTCTTTCACAGTTTGAGCCCGATGAATCCTGCATTGTCATTCTGGAATATGCCCATGCCATCAAGGAAGAAACAAATTCCATTGATGGAATGGGCCCCAATTATCTGTCCAACCTTTAATGTGTGTTGGACAATTCTTAACCCAATTTCAGTAGTTTCTGCAAGATGTTTTCTCAGCTTGATGCCAATGATTTGACCCTCCTTAGACAGACTAATATCTTTTCCACAATGTCTTTCGACATGGTTGTTAAAGAAATGATAAGCAACTCATTGCACCAGTTGGGGTTAAATAACCTGTTGCCTGCTGAAAGATAATCACCGAGACAGGAATTATCCAATATAGGAGGCTCATACTATCTGCGTAGTTAAATCTAGGAGGTGACTTTTTTTTTTTTTTTGGCCAGGCAGTGTATGTTTGACAGTCAATGTCACAGCATAACTTTCTTACATATATGTTTTTGTTTTTTTACAATATAATTAGCGAGTTTCACAGTGAAAAAAACTCAATATATATATATATATGTTAGATACAAAAATAAAAAAAAAACATGTCCCATACTGGAGCTGTTGAATGTCCTATCTTGTCCTCTTTAATAAAATCAAATTATTATCTCCAAGTTTAGTTCTAAATCATCTTTTGGTCATATTACGTAATAGTTTTAGTTTCTTATACATACAAAAATCAATACATTCTACATTCTATTCCTTGAAACATTCAAGTTCTTATGACTTTTTTTTTTTTTGTAGCATTCAAATCTGTGACTCTGTCAGTCCATAACTCAGTGGCTTTCTTATTATGAGCAAGAAGCTCCTTAGTGGGTTTATTTAAAGCAGCCATGTGAAGTAAATCTCTTGAAGAAAAAATAAACTTTAAAGCAACAATCAAAAATAGAAAAGAAAAATGCTTTATGCAGTTTAACCCTATTATTTCTTTTTAATTTTACATAGTTTTTTGGTTTTCAAAATCATTGTTGTTTTGTTGTTGTTTTTGTGAGATGTTGTTTTACTGTTTGTCTTTTGCTGCAACAAATACATTTATGCTGACTAATAAAGTACATATATCTTTTGTTCCATATTTAGTTTAATGATAAGAATCCATACTCAATGATTACTATAGTATATTTTTGTCTGACTTTTTCTTTGCTTTTTGTTTTATTTTTAATAATCACCATTATTTGATGAATATCTTGGTTGTGCCTTAAATATATGGAGAGGTGTTCCCTTTTCTTCATCATACATAATAGAAAGCTTAAAAAAGCCATCAATTTATTTTTTATCAATAAACATATACCAGTTTAAAGACATGGACAAAATAATCAGTGGGAAGCAATTTTAAAAATACTCTGACACAAAGGGATCAAAATATAACTGAAAGTTGCTTTAATTAGCCACTTTACTAATAGCACAAATAATTCCCGACAGTGTAATCCAACAGATCTCAGATATTTTCTCCTCCCTATTGTGACTAATCATCAGCATTGAGGATGTTCTTCATTAGCCCACCCGTCTGCTCACCCTGGCTGTTGGCACCGACTGCCACGATAATGACTGAGGCTACTCGGAGACGATGTTTACTAGCTGACAGCAGCACCCTGCGCTCTCTGTATGCTCCAGCAAGCATTTCTATTTAGCTCACTTCAGAAGCTCCTGCTTAATTTCTCTTTGGAGACAGAAATCCTTTAAACCCCATTGTATCCTGGGGCAACATATTTACTGAGGGTTGGCTTTCCAATACCTGAGAGAGATTAACACTGCTCCCTGATTTATGAATCCATGCCACCCACCCACAGGCTTGGTCAGGGGCCCTACCTACTCTATCCTGCTACTTCCTCTTCACACAATGGGATTTAGGCATCAGAAGGAACACACATACACAAACTGACACAGCACAGCAGGTTTAAAGTGAGTTTCAACAGTGATTCTGCATATATCTTTCTGGATTTCTTGAAAAAAAGCAGAACTGGCACCTGCAAAACTGAACAATTTCTTGATAAGTGAATCAATCTCCTGACTAATTATTTAGAGGACATTTAATGTCCACAGAAAGCTACAGTTAAAAGATCTGTGGTTTCCATCAAATGTTTTAGCACACTATCCTCTCAGTGGCATCACAGGCTGTCTGTGGCTGAGGTGGTCGGATGGCTGCCAGACAGAGTGTCAGCCTAGTATTTGTTTATCCTAGATCGTCAATTGGTGGGAGCAATCTGTAAGAGCAGCAAAGCTGTTGGCACAGAGTTCAGAATTTTCAGTACAGTTGTCTGTTACTCTCATTTGAATGAGAGAAAGATTTTAAACTGTCCTAATTTTTTCATTAAAGTGTTCATAAAAGGCATATTATATGTCTTTATGTGGTAAACTATGCATCAATAAAATCAGGCAGATATAGAGCTGGTAATATCTTTGCAATATATGATTTATGGTTGCAATCAAAACATATAGTGAGGCCCTAGGGTTTTTAAATATGTCATATGTGGAGGGTCGCTACTGCAGCACAAGCTGGGATGTGCTGAAAAGGCTTGTGTGTACCTTATTTTTTTCAAATGTTTGTTTTCAAACAAACATTTTTTCTCTTCATATTCCATTTTCTTCTTAATTCTATGACAGAACATAAACATATTTTGCTTTGGAACATTTGAGTCACCTATTGTCTGTAAGAGGGCAATGTCTTGGCAGCAGAAAAACAGTATGTGCAAAGTGCTGTAACCATTTGCCCTCTAATTAGCCGCTGAATATCAGCAGATTGCTTTTGTGTCTTTTGTGTTTCTTCTTATATTATTGGTTTTTTTTTTGGTAACTATGGATGTAAGACAACCAAGACCTTCTGACACAGTTTGAGATCCATAGTGGAAAATGGTTAATACCTTAAATAGAACACTGCATGTTTTACATTAGTGCAGTACTAAAAAAACACTGAATCTATGATTCATACTACTCAAAAAAATTAAAGAAACACTTTTAATCCTAGAATTAAGTCAGTTAAACTGACTGGGATACTAATATTGATATTGGTCATATAAGAAGTAGAGGGAGTTGTTAATTTGTATTAGCTCTTTTGGTGTTGATGACATTAACAAAAGGTCTAAAGGCAAAACAAGGAGACAACACCAAAAACAGGAAGGGTTTTTCAGGCTTTCATCTTCTTTTGGCTGCTTTTTAATAATTTTGTATTTGAATAGGGTCAGTGTCACTACTTGGAGCATGAGGCAATACTTGGACCCTACGGAGGTCACACAGGAAGTCCAAATCCACCAGGATGGAGCACTGATATGTGCCATTGTCAGAAAGTTTGCTTTATCTCTCAGTACAGTCTCAAGAGCATGGAAGATATGCAGGAGATTGTCGAGTACTTTAGGAAAGCTTAAACAAGGCCATTGAAGGTTCTTAATTCGTCTGCAGGACTGGTATCAGCTACTTTGTGCAAGAGGAACAGGATAAGTACTGCCAGAGCCCTACAAAGCGACCTCCAGTGGGCCACTGGCTTGAATGTCTCTGACTAAACCATTAAAAACAGACTTTATGAGGGTAGCCTGAGGGTCTGAGGTCCTCTAGTGGGCTCCCTGCTTGCTGCCCAGCACAGTGGAGCTCGATGGACATGTGCCATATATTACCAGAATTGGCAGGTTCAGTAGTGCACCCTGTGCTTTTCACAAATGAGAGTAGGCCTACTCTGAGCTCATGTGACAGACATGAAAGGGTCTGGTCTGCAACATTGTTGAGTATGATCATTTCAGTAGGTCAGCACTAGTTTGGAGAGGCATATCCATGAGGGACACAGACCTGTACAGCATAAATGGGGGCACCTTGCCTGTCATTAGGTATTGAGATGAAATCCTCAGACTCACTGTTAGAGCCTTTGCTGGTGCAGTGGGTCCTGGGTTCCTCTTGGTGCACATTAAAGCCAGGCCTCTTGTGGCAAGAGTATGCAGGCTGTTCCTGAAGGATGAAGGAATTGATACCACTGATTGGCCTCCAACTTTGTCTGACTTAAATCCAATAAAACATCTCTGTGACATCATGTTTCGGTCTATCTGGTGCCACTAGGTTGCACCATAGATTGTCTAGTAACTCAGTGATGCCCTGGTCAGGATCTAGGAGGTGATTCCCAAGACATCATCAATCATATAAGTAACATGCCCCAATGTTGTCAGACACTCATAAAAGCATACGGGAATCATTTTAAGTAGTTGCAATGACATTCCCATAAATTGGACCAGCCTATCGTATCAATTTTTAATTCAATTTTCCTGGTGACTTTGAGTTAAGACCTCTGTAGGTTGATGATTTTATTTGTCATCCAATCTTCTTTGTTTTCTAATGTATTCCATAGTAGCATGGATATCCAGCATATTTGTTTCTCCAGTTGAAATCGGATTTGTTTTGAAAGTGTTGTTTTATTTTTTGAAGCTGTGTACATTCACTAATTTATAGAGAAAAGAGGAGACATCCATTACTCAGGTTTTAATGATTATTTTCCACCAAAAGGACACAATTAAACACATCTCTGCTGCTCAGCAGTTGGTTAATATCTAGGTTTAAATGCTATAGGGATGATGTTGATTGCTCTCAACTTTTATTCAGCATAGCATCATGGTAACAGCCACATATGTTGATTACTTCAACTTTGAATGCATTTAGTGTAACACTTAAGTGTATTCTTCCACTGCAGGTTGCTCATCAAGAGTGCTGCAGTCATTTTATTGTTCAAACAAAATCAAGGGCATCTAAGTTGCAGCCAGTTGTTTAAGAATAGAGCTGTAAGGAAGCTCCACATCAAAGTGTGCAAAAAACAGTAAAAGAACACAGAACCGCGAGCATGCCATCCAAGCCCACATTCAAACCTGTGCCATTTCATTTCTTTACTTGTTTCTCCAGTAAATTAACTTGAATTTAGTGTTCATTATTGGAAAGTTACAGAAAACTAAAAACAAAAACAAATTATTTTTTCTATACACTCTTCTTTTTGTCCTTCAAGCTCAAATTTTTTGAGAAAATGTTCACAGATTCAAATGCAGCTACAGTGCAACATGTCAATACATGTCATACACACAAAAAAGATTTACCCTAAGAGCATCAAATACATATTATTTGATCATCAACATTAATCATCAATATAAATGATAACTAGAAACAGAAACGCCCCCTCCTAAACAGAAGGGACAGTAAGTCACATAGCTCTTATGTTATTGATGTTCAGTTAATCATTTGTCCAATACCTTTAGTTGAAATAGTTATTTAATTCCTGAAAAACACCGACTGTTTGCAGGCACACATCTCAAGTACTAACACTGGTTCCAAAAATAAAGCATGGCAGCATCTGTAAAATTAATATTTTGGTCTCATTTTTGAACAGAAGTAGGCTAGACTATTTGGTCATTATTTGAAAGTAACAAATAATAAATATTTATAAGAATGTATTTGCATGTATGTAAATATGTATTACAGTTAAGATAATGAGATCTGTTTTTTTTTTTTTTTTACATAATTGGTGTTCTCTAAAACCTGTTGTTTTGAATGCTACACAAATCATCTTCACCTTGGTGACAAATCTAATTTCTACTGCGAGACAATTTTACTACGTACTTTATCATAAATTACATTATAAAATAATAATACTAAAAAATATTCCAATTCATGTTTCTAATTACATAATTTATGCTTTTGAGATGTTCTGGTCAAAATTTGATGCCTATTTATTTTAGCCACTTAAATAGAACTGTGGCTGCTGGAGATAGGCACCGGTTCCCTACAACCCTGAACAGGAAAAGTGGCTATAGATAATAATTGAATGACTGATGTAAAACTATTTCTTTTTATACTACATGAAAATCACAATCTACAAAAGCTCATTTAAATCTAATCTCATTGTTACTGCTTGACCTTATACTAGTGTAAAAGTTGGGAATGGAAAGTTTTATGAATTACTATTTTTGTCTTGCAGTATTCATTTTACTCCATATTTTTAAAAATATATAATCTTTAACATTTCATATTGCACTTTAGTTAATAATGGTTATTATCTCATGCCACGCTGTGCTGTATTTTCTGAGTACTCCCCTATATTGTTTGGATAACTCTCTTATGTATGTTTCTTATGTAAATTAAAATGGAAAATAACAATTTTCATTGCATATGAATCCATCAATGAATTATTTTGTGAATATGTGGAGTGGTCATTTATTTGTTATATTACGAGTTCATTATGCAGCAGCTGCTGACAATTACTTTACTCTGTAATTGCAGAGGGACACCCAATGGTCCTTGAAGACATTCAGTGTGTGAGGACAAAATAACCTCTTCTTTATGGTTTATTTTATTTGTTTTTATTAGAGTGAGCTAATAAGGAAAGACACCTCCATTTCAAGTCAAAATGCGGTTGCTAGAAGATGAGATGAAGTTCACATAAAGTGTAATGAAACATGAATACAAAAAGGTTTTTGGTTTATCACCAGTAATTAATGCTGTGTATCCATTATAAATGTCTAAGACATGTTTATTTGCTTATTTTTTATTTATTTCAAATATTATCAGAACAAAATATAACTCCCCAAAAAGTATATTCTTAGTCATAGGTTTTTGCCACACAACATGTGCAATGTGGTGCAGGGCAGTTGGTTTGTTATTTCCCTGGAGAATGCTGTGCTTATTTCCTCTGCTGCAACAGATTGGTGTCTTGGTGACTCTTCATGCAGCAGACTGGGTAGAATGGTAAAACAGAAGGTGCAGCAATACTTTTGCATTGCAATACATGATTTGATGGTTACATTTAATGACATCACATTTTAATACCTTCTGTTATGTGCTATTTTAGCTGTTAAACATTTAAAATATTTTCAAATCAGTGAAATTTTCTTTTTGAGATTAAAAAACTGAGAATTTATAGAAAAAAACAGTATGGTCTGGAATAAGACAGATAAAATGAATATGTTGTAAATGATCAGTTATCCCTGATAGTTTGAAGACTGTATAGGGATAACCTTTGCTAATTAGCTTTGTTTAGATGGTGTGTCTCCTTCTTGCCTAAAGGTCTGATCTGAACAATTGGTCCCCAGCTTCACAAAAATCTTCAACACCTCGTTGGAGCTTTGCAAAGTCCCACCCTGTCTCAAAACTCCACCATCATCTCAGTCCCCTAAAAATCCTCCACCCAGGGATCAAATGAACATAGATCCATTGCTCTGGCATCTGTGAAATAATTTAAAAGGCTGATGTCAAAGATTCTGAAGTTCATCACAGGACCCCTGCTGGACCCCCTGTGGTCTGCATACAGGACTAACAGGTCAGTGGATGATGCCGTCAACATGGGGCTGCATTACATCCTGCAACACCTTGACCCTGCAGGGACGTATTCCAGGATTCTCTTCCTGGACTTCAGCTCAGTATTTAACCCCAAAATTCCAGAGATCCTTCAGTCCAAACTTTCCCAGTTCTCTGTCCCTGCTTCAACCTGTCAGGGAATCACAAACTTCCTGACGGACAGGTTGTAGAAAGTGAGACAGGGGAAAATCCCATCCAGCACCTGAACCATTGGCACTGGTGGCCCACAGGGATGTGTCCTGTCCCCACTTATCCCTCTACACAAACAGCTGCTCCTCATGTCATCCATCTGTTAATCTTAGAGACAACATGATGATCAATGGCCTAATTCACGATAGAAACAAGTTTGCATACAGACAGGAAGTGGGTCAGCTGATCTTCTGGTGCAGACAAAATCATTTAGAGTTCAACACTCTAAGAAATGTGGAGATAACAGCGGAATTCAGGATGAACCCTCCACCCCTGTTTCCTACTATCATACACAATTTTGCCTTCAGAACTGCCTCAATTCTTTGTGGCATAGATTCAACAAGGTGCTGGAAGCATTCCTCAGAGAGTTTGGTCCATATTGACATGATGGCATCACACAGTTGGCGCAGATTTGTCGGCTGCACATCCATGATGCGAATCTCCCGTTCCACCACATCCCAAAGATGCTCTATTGGATTGAGATCTGGTGACTGTGGAGGCCATTTGAGTACAGTGAACTCATTGTCATGTTCAAGAAACCAGTCCGAGATGATTCCAGCTTTGTGACATGGCACATTATCCTGCTGAAAGTAGCCATCAGAAGTTGGGTACATTGTGGTCATAAAGGGATGGACATGGTCAGCAACAATACTCAGGTAGGCTGTGGCGTTGTAACGATGCTCAATTGGTACCAAGGGGCCCAAAGAGTGCCGAGAAAATATTCCCCACACCATTACACCACCACCACCAGCCTGAACCGTTGAGACAAGGCAGGATGGATCCATGCTTTCATGTTGTTGACGCCAAATTCTGACCCTACCATCCGAATGTCGCAGCAGAAATCGAGACTCATCAGACCAGGCAACGTTTTTCCAATCTTCTATTGTCCAATTTCGATGAGCTTGTGCAAATTGTAGCCTCAGTTTCTTGTTCTTAGCTGAAAGGAGTGGCACCCGGCGTGGTCTTCTGCTGCTGTAGCCCATCTGCCTCAAAGTTCGACGTACTGTGCGTTCAGAGATGCTCTTCTGCCTACCTTGGTTGTAACGAGTGGTTATTTGAGTCACTGTTGCCTTTCTATCAGCTCGAACCAGTCTGGCCATTCTCCTCTGACCTCTGGCATCAACAAGGCATTTCCACCCACAGAACTGCTGCTCCCTGGATATTTTTTCTTTTTCGGACCATTCTCTGTAAACCCTAGAGATGGTTGTGCGTGAAAATCCCAGTAGATCAGCAGTTTCTGAAATACTCAGACCAGCCATTCTGGCACCAACAACCATGCCACGTTCAAAGTCACTCAAATCACCTCTCTTCCCCATACTGATGCTCGGTTTGAACTGCAGGAGATTGTCTTGACCATGTGTACATGCCTAAATGCACTGAGTTGCCGCCATGGGATTGGCTGATTAGAAATTAAGTGTTAACGAGCAGTTGGACAGGTGTACCTAATAAAGTGGCCGGTGAGTGTATGTGGTGGACACATTCAGATTTCTGGGGACCTGATCACCCAGGACCTAAATTGGACAGCCAACATAAACAATGTCCAGCAGAGGTTGTACTTCCAGCAGCACTTCAAGACATTTAACCTGCCACAGGAAGTGCTGTGAACTTCTACACAGCTATTATCAAGCGCGTTCTCTGTCAGTCCATCACAGTCTGGTTTGATTCTGCAACCAAACTCGACAGAAACAGACTGCAGAGAACTTTAAGGTCTGCAGAGAGAATCACTGGTGCTGAGCTGCCCTTCATCCAAGACCTGTACTTCTCCACAGTGAGGAAAAGGACAGCCAACATCAGCTGGGACCTTCTCACCCAGGATCTCATCCCTTCTATCCCCTCAGGACGGTACTACAGATCCCTGTACACCAAAGGGCGTCACCATGTTGAAAAAACATATCTAACACCTTTATGGAGAATATACTTATTTTTTTCATAGATATAATTATATTTGATCTGTATAAACAAGCTTCAAACACCAATTGATCATTTACAATGGTCTATGCTGCAAACTGTATCCCGTTTCTGTCTGTGTATTCCATCTAATAATTTCTACGTCTGTCCATAACAACAAAATCAAAGGTAAACCAGAGCAAAAGTCCTTGTGTGTGTGACATACTTGGCCAAATAAACTTAATTCGGATTTTGAGTCACTGTGAATGTCCAAAAGCAGAAGAATTGCTTCAATTTCTGTTATTTAAACATCTCAAACCAGACATACAGCCCTCAGACAAAGAAAACAGTTTTCACTGTTTAAAACCTTGAGACAGGGCATTGGACATGTCAGACAGTTTGTTCTCTAGTTTTATTCAAAGCACTGAAGTGGGTTTTTTTCAGCTTGTTGGACAATTATCCCATCTTATGTTGTTCAAACTGTCCAAAAGGATCAACTGCAAAGTAACACAAATATCTTTAGAGTTTGAATTTTGTTTGAATACAGCAGCTGTTCTCTATATACAGTGATACTAAATCAGCCCACAAACTTTCATAAATGTAAAATACAGTGAACAACAAATCCAAATCAAGGCTGTAACATGACATGATGATCAGCACTGAGACCTCACAGCCAAAAGGTAGAGTTCAAATCTCCAGTTCAAACCTCAGCTGGAGGCCTTTCTATGTGCAGTTTGTATGTTCTCCATGTGTGTGGGTGTGAATGGGTTCTCTGTAGGCACTCTGGTTTCTTACCACAGTGCTTAAAATGAGTGTCAGTTTAAGGAGAGTTTCTAAATTGATCTCAGGTGTGAGAGTATTTATATACTGTCTGATTTCTGACTATTAGCCCTGAGACAAACAGTGTTTTGTCCTAGTTGGACTAGATCTCTCTTTTTTTTTAATACCCAGAAAAGGGAGCAACCCACGCATGACCCTGAGTGGGATTAAGCAGAAACAGAGAGATAGTAGGGTTGAGACAGGTCTGATCTTTACCATGCAGCCTCAACAATGAGATCCAACTAAAAGATCTCCAGTATGTCTGTCATAGTACTAATTTCTGTTGAGCTCTGTTCTCATATTGGGACATCAAAATACATGTCATTCATGTAATGTGTCTATTATTGGAAGCAGTTCAAATCTTCACCTAGACCTACATTTTTATTTGAGGATAGAAGGGACCTGATTAAGAAACATCATGCAAGTCTACTTTTTAACATGTGAAAGTCTTTTCAGTAACTATTCATGGAGATTAGCCTTTAATTTAAACAATATGAATCTATTTATTAAAATTTCTTTTCAAGATTGTTTGTATATACCCATATAAATTTGTATTTAAATTATATTTTGGCTTGCTAGTTCTCATCGACCTTTCAAAAAAATGGTAGATTGTAAAATAAATGATAAAAGATCTGTAGCACAGTAAATGATGAAAAAATGTATGTGATAATAAAATGATTTTTAGAAAAGATTGTACAGCTACTAGATTGATGGAAGTACATTTTTGTTAAAGTTTCTACTGAAGTAGTTCACTTCGTTAAATGGTGAAGGCTGTACACTGTCTGTCACTGTAAAGTGGACTACTTTTTCATTTTGTACAAATGATTGAAAGCACATTACTTTTATTCTCATTTATGTGTTTGCATCTGTGTACGTTAGCTATACTTTAAGCATCTATCCTGGATAATATTTTGTGCAACAATTCATTTTAAATTCACCAATCTTTCTCTTTAGATCTGTAAACTAAATCATTTTTCTTCCAAAAGTGTTTCTACAAATGAATCATAAGAAGCTTTGCATCTTTAAAAAAAATAAGAAAGTTATTTCTCATTTGCTCATATCTGTTTTGATAATATTTTCATAATATGTTTGATAATTACTGCATTTTATAAGAAATGAACAAACCAGAGAAATAAAAATGCATTAAAAAGAAAAAAATAAATACTTTGAGACAAATTGACTGAAGCATTTTTGTTTGTTTAATAAAACAATTTTTTCTACATAAAGTGTTTTCAGTTGTTTGCAGATGTACAAAACTGTAAACATCTGGAGAGTTATTTTAGATATTTTTATTTGTTTATTTTCTTCTTTGAAATACTTTTTTTAATGATTAAGCTTAAGGGATTTCTGCAGTTCTCTAATAAATATAAAACATAAGAGAGAAATCTGACTCTCTGCGCTCCCACACTGTTTGCATCCTTAACTCAGATGAAAGCTACAACCTACGTACACGGCTCACTGCATTTCTGTATTACATAAGGGTAATTAGTAAGTTCATTCTTTTCAATAGAAAGGAGGCCAAGCACCAGAGGTTATTTGATTAATTTATACCAAATTCATCAGAGTAAAGTTTGATGCACACATAGTTTGAAATTTACAAAAGTAAAATTTGCAAAAAAAATTCTTCATCAAGCCCAAGTGTACTAACTGTAAGTTTTCCTAATTGCTCATGTGCATGCGATTTTGTGAGAGCAGCAGGGAAACTAAAAAAAAAATTAAAGAGAAACCCAAATATTCTTATACTACTGATTTTTGATCAAAAAATGCAGAAAAATTTCAAACCGCAGACTAATTAGATAAATTTGACGGGGTTGTTTTATTGTGTAAATTGACTAGTGCAGAAGAAAAATTACCAGTATTTTTATTGTTAAAACAATGAACAGAGAATCAGAGAAAGACCACCCACTGTCAAGATTTGCTTTAAAATTGTTGTGCTGAGTGGGGTCTTTTTCAGAACTGTTAGAAAACACTTTAAACTCAACTCAAAACATACGTGTCAAAAATCCTTCAGATACAATTTTTCTTTGTCAACAGACAAACAGTGTGGAGCTTTTTAAGTCTGACAGAGAGTTACTCAAAACTAGTTAACATGGGACCACTGAGTTCACATACTTGAGAGTACACAGCAGCAGGTAACACATCCCTCACAGACAGGATGTAAAATCAATTTCCTGCCAAGAAGCAGGTCAATGATCAAAGACCACTGCTGTCGCTGTTAATAGTTTGCTGACAGGCAAACAACAGTAACAAAACAGGATCCTGTTGACTAAGGACAGAAATGATGCCTAATGTTGAAGAACGACAGCTAATTAAAGTAGTAAGTTCTTCTTACATGCATGAGGACTCGTGTAACGATTGCGTGTTCCTTAATTTTACTTGAAATTGGGCTTTTTAAGTGTTGGGTGGACCATTATTTTATCAGGGTTATCATTCATGCAGCACCAAAGATGCTACTTTCAGTCTCTCAACTACTCGATATATCACTACACCACAAACAGTAAACAACCTAAAGGTTGAAATACAATAAATTAATTAGTGCCACCCAGAACATGTGCACATCTTTTTCACAAATACCTATACATCAAAATTATTTGTGCATGATACATAGCAGGGGAAGAACACAAGGCTCCGGTGCAACAGAATGCTGTGTCTGTTTTTGAGCCAAAAAAGAAAAAATTTTAGTACTTTCACTTTTTTATTTATTTATTTTTTTTTAATTTATTTTAGCTTCCTTACTAGCAAAGGATTTACTTTAGTGGTGACGTGTGAAAAAGATGTCAGAATTTATAAATCTGGAAAAAAATTTCACTTGTTTGTTAACAACTTTATAAAGTTAAATGGTAAAGTTCCCTTTTATATTCCAAAGGATTGTATAATGCAGATGAGATTTCTTTTCAATCATCCATGTAGTTTCTCTTGAATGACTGTATTTCAGTTTTCAGAAACCACAATATCACTATTGCAAGTTATTTTATTTACATCAATTTCTTTTTTCATACATTTTGTTTTGATATAGAAAAAGAGTCATATTTGGTATGACAGACAATGTATGAACCAATAATAAGTATACTATTTATCTTATCTGTTGTGTGTTTGGAAAGTCGTAAAGCTGAACCAAATTTGTGTGGCTGCACATACGTAGCTGTGCTACATGTATCTCTATTTGCAAGGACAGGGAGCAAGTGGGACTATACTCACTGAATGCTCCTGCCAACTGTTCCTACATCTGCAAAGTTATAGCTGTGTGATATCATATGCACTCACAGTTTATTCACAGCACTCGTATTTATGGGCTGCTGGCTGCTCCACCCTCTGCAGGCAAGCTGGCATCGACCTTTGGGTGATGGGTTTGCTCTTTCTGCGTGCCTCACCTCTTAATGATAAAATGAGAAAACTGGGTCGGAGATGTACATTCCCACCAGAAATAGTGGGAAGTTAACATCTTCAGCTGAGCACCAAGATTTCCAACTGGGAAATCATCTCTAAATAAATCAAATGAGTTTCACAAATAGGTGAGGAGCCTTTGGGAGACCCAGGTTTGCTCCTGGGAGGAATGAACAAGTCTGGATGATTAACTGAGAAATGAATGACCTGCTCATGTATCCGCTAGAAACCTACTTGAGCAATCAAATGACTCTAAATTAAATGATATTTGGTGTGTTGAGTCCTTTATGGAGACAGATGTTGTTTTTTATGACTATTTATGGTTTCTTTTCAAGAAGAAAAATGTAATACATTTTCATTTTCTCTACCTGAACTTCAGAACAAATTGTATTCTGTGTTTGCTCTCTCGGATTCAATGCATGTTTCAGAACGGGGAAAATAAACAATAATTTGAAACACACACAGTGTCCATCAAACGGAATCAAAATGAACCTTCTGCAGCTATGTAAAAATGTGTAAAATTGTGCTTCAAACACAGCTCACCAAAGAGAAAAATACAGGAGAAAAAGGAAATCCGAAGAAACCCATCATCCACTTGTGTTTGTCTTGTAATGATAGACAAGTAAAATATTACAACGTACCAGAGTTGGGATCAGAGTTGCCATCAGCTTCAGTCCTCTTGTCGGGGGAGGCCTGCTCGTAGAAGTCATCCTGCGCCTGCACCAGAGGGAGAGGTTGTGTGAGGAGAGAGCCACTGCCTACAGGCTCGTGATCCCCCAGACCGCTGTCACTGCAGCTCTCCTGAGAGCCATCCGGCAGGTGAAACGTGACGCGCCGCTGTGACTAGAACCAAGAGCACAAAACGGAGCCTCTGATGTTAGTGCTCTGCTCTGCCCCCTCAAACTGTTTTTTTTTTAATACTGAGCTGAAGAAGCTCATGCATGCTGCTTTACACACTGAGTACTAAAATTAACTGCAGTGTGAGGGAATTTTGTCTAAATGGTATAAAACAACATATTTGTCATTTAACTTCCTAATTAAAGGTCTAGTTCGACCTGTGCCAGAAATTGATGAGAAGGGGACTTTAGGCATTGTGAATACAGTCACGTTTCACTGCACAATGACAACCAACAACTGCATGCAAATTCACATCATGCACGGTTACAAAAATTAATCAAGGTGAAATGTGTAAAGTTACATCTAAATACACAGTACAGTATAATTAATGTGTGGAAGAATTAATGAAGGCTATGAAATATCTATGGCTGTTTAAATACGATCATGTGGGTTAGGTCTGCTGCAGGAATATTTACAACCTCAGTTTGTGTTTTCAATTTGTTTTAGTGTTGGCAGTGTTAAATTGGTGTACAGAACTAGCAGACATTGCCTCCCCAGTGTCCTTCCCAAATTTTCATCAAGATAAGGAATTTTGTCATGTCCAAATTCTCTTTGGACAAATATCATGTCACCTCGGCGTAAGTCATGTAGGCAAACATGCAAAACCAATGAATGAATAAATAAAACTGGCACCATCCTTAAAGCCGTTCTGATTAAATTTCCGTTTGTTAATTCCATGTGTCTTTTCCTCATGCTCTAATGACATTTTCCTCAGGCTTTTTCATAAGTCTAGACAGAAGCCTCCAGCTAACCTTTTGTGAGCAAAGAGAGGTCCCTGCCACATCCTTGGTGATGACAGGCAGAGAAGGGTTTTACAGTAATTATTGGCAAAAGCAAAGGTCATCCAATCCACAGTCAAATGCAAATGACCTCATTATATATTTTAGAACTGCACCAAAAGCATGCAGTGTTCAATTAAACAAAAAGGGAGTGCAAAAAAAAATGTGTGTTTGTGCAGGTCTGTGTGTGTGTGTGTGTGTGTGTGTGTGTGTGTGTGTGTGTGTG
>SSNP01000050.1:200229-226871 GCA_006937955.1 Pachypanchax playfairii | reverse complement strand
TGTGTGGGTCGGGTGGGTAGGTGGTAGGTGTAAGGAAGGTGGCAGTTGGAAAATTTACATTTTTTTTTTCGGAAAAAGTGCTTCAGCATTTGATGGATGGATGGATGGATGGATGGATGGATGGATGGATGGATGGATGGATGGATGGATGGATGGATGGATGGATGGATGGATGGATGGATGGATGGATAGATAGATAGATAGATAGATAGATAGATAGATAGATAGATAGATAGATAGATAGATAGATAGATAGATAGATAGATAGATAGATAGATAGATAAACTGTGCTATAGTCATCATTTATAACTGAGAGTTCAAAATCTGGTACAATTAAAAAAATGTAAAGGTCTTGTACAACAGTAAGAATCTGGATAAATGTCACAGTTAGCAATTACAGCGAGGTAGATGAACAGATGTGGCATTTCAAATGAAGATGACATTCCAGGGGATGGAGGGGGCTGTGTGTGTGTGGGGGGGGGGGGGGGGAAGGGGTAAAACATCCATAAAGGAGATGCCTCTTTTATTTGTTTGTGTGCATCTTATACTCATTAGCCAGTGCAGAATTATCAGTTTCACATGAGGAATGGTGTGTGTAAATATAAGCCCAGAGAAAGAAAAGGGTGAGGAGGCCTTAAAGATGGCATGTTTACTGTATCTGCAGTTAATTAACTGTAGCTGCAAATGTTTCTCTTCCTGCTGATGCCAAAGACATTGGCCTTAGGCAAGTTAGCCATCTATTTGTTGCCCTGAAAGTGTCAAAGTAGCATTACTAATCCTGGCAGCTTTTCTACTACCCCATGGTTAGAGCTGAGGCAACAAAGTTACTTAAAGTAACTTATCCAATGTATAAATTCATTGAATCATAACATCACTAGATCAACCACCAATAAAAACAGGATCATGTTTTCTGTTTACATCTACCCAAACTAGTACTAAAAGAACGATTACGCCAAAACAAACCCTATTTCATTGTTTAAAGTAGAACACTAATAGGTGAAGGACTGATACATGTTTGATTTTTTCTGGTTTTGAAGTCAAACAGGAAAACATCCAAAACACACTGATATTGATTAGTTGTATTAAAACAAACACACAAAGGAAATTTGCTCACTGGGAATTTTTCTTTTTCTCCTAAAAGGTAGAAAACTTGAACATAAAAAAAACCTCACCAAATTTCATGCCAGTTTGTATATTTGAAGCTTAATAATTAGTTTTTTCACTACAATTAACCTTGAGTTTGAAGCAACATGAACTGTCTCTGTCTGAGTGTTGTCTGTTTGTGTTTGTGAATGTGTTTTTTTACAGGGTTTAAGTATGTTTGAAGATATTTGTATTTTTCTCTTCCTGACACTCGTGGTAATATTAGCATAAGACCGGCTTAAACTATCCCTGCTGCCAGTTTACAAGATATTATGGCTTATCACGCCTGCTAACCCTTATTATCCGCTTGTTTTTATAATTTGCATGACCAAACACACTGACTTCACCAAACACAAAGCAAATAGCAGCAGTCTGTTGCTATACAGTTTAAATTCCAATAGCCCTGCAAAATAAGAATTTTGTTCATCCTCATCAAGGTCTCGCTGAAAATACAAAAATAAACAAAGAGATATCTGACAGTAAAAGTTTCTCAAAGTATGAAAGTAGATGAGTTTGTATTTCACCTGATAAATCTATTTGAATCAACAGCTTTCTCTAATTTTCAAACTCATTAGTACTTTCAGTTGTTGACAAGATTTTATCGTGTTCCATTACAGATGTGATTAATAATAACACTATGAAGCAAAAAGACAGCAAAATTACATTTAATACTGAAAATCTAATTGGTTTGGCATTCATTTATAAAACCAAAGCAATCTGTCACATAATATTGTTTTTTTTTTTTTTTTATATTTCCTTTCTGTTGAAATTAGTTATAATCACTAGAAAAATAAAAAAGTCACGTTTAACAAACTGAAAACACAACGAACAAGAGAGGGCTCATGACTCTGAGCACAAGCTTCCACCCTGTTTCTCTGTCTTTCTCCTCCTGAGTATGACCATATGGAGCTCAGTGTGCAAGTCCAAAACAACTTCTGTGTTAAACTGCGTTCCAAATGAACACTATATACCATTGCTTTTCTACCAGGCAGGCATTTAATGAGAAGAAGCACACACAGGGATGGACACACACACACACACACACACACACACACACACACACGCAGTCACAAAATAATGCAACCTCTTCACCACCACAAATAATCTTATCTAACAGCAGCCTGACACCTGCGGTGAGCGAACACTTCCCATGAGTCCATTCTCACAATCAAACCACGAAGGGAGATCAGTCAACCAAGAAAACAAAACTCACTCACCAAACGACCCCCCCACTCCAACCCGGCTCTGCCATTGCCTCTTGACTCACAGACGAAAGGGGCTCCGCCATCTGCTGGTCACTTTGAGAAATATGTATTTTTTTTATAGAAAAGTGAATGTATTCTGCTTCGCTGGAAACACTGATTGATTTTTTTTTTTTTTTTTTATTTGTTGTCATCTGCTCTACAGTTTTGCTGAATTTTCTTTGTTTGCCATTTAAAAACCACAATATGCTTTTTAATTGATGTGTTGCTTGTTTGTTTGTTTTATGTCTTTTTTAATTTATTTTTAGAAAGTGACTTTAAGTACAGGATTTTATTCCCTGTAGTTATCTCCACTTCTGACAAGCTGTAACGTTCCATAAAACATCAAATCCGGTGACATATTAACAGCTGATAGACCCTGCATCCTGTCAACATAGCATTCAGATTTCCTCTGGGCTCAACCATAAAATGCAGCACAGCCTCAGTCAGGCTCTGTTTTGATGACATAAACAGTCAAAAACAACATTTTTGAACTGTTAAAAAAAGATAAAAGACAAGCAGATACAAAGAGCTCCCAAACGTCTTTCTGTGAGTAACACTTAAATAACAAGTGACATATAAATCACAATCTCTCCATCTTTGATTCTGACTCTTATATTGATGTAGTCTGCTCTTGGCACCTCTCCGGAGTCTGAGTCCTCTGCCTTCTGCGTTTCATCATTAAATCATAGCAAGACAGTTGTGAGAAACATCTGCATTCTCCTTCAGCCACAATAAAACTTAGTCACCCCATGACTCTACTGTTCCTCATGAAGACACAAATACAAACTCACAAAGACAAACACAAAGAATACATACATCTCAGTCATGTCTGACCCATTTCCCAAATTGCAAGATTGGAAGAAGAGCCATGTTTTCTGTGTCTGAGTTTTGTTTAACTGCATCTGGCTTCTTGTTTTTCATATACAGAGCACTGGCTTAGCATGTGATTATTTGCACACTCCATCATTTTGACTCGTTCTGCGTAAAATGATCTCATGTAGATTTATGGACACAGTATATAAATTCTGCACTTGTTCATATATTCCTTTAATGTCTAACTCACATCAGAGACTTCTGTTTTTCATTAAAAGCATAAATCAATGTATGCTCATACAATCTGCTTGCACACACCAAATCCCATATGTCATTTTTCAATGATGACATGTGATGAGGCAAACCTGCCTCATTATACCTTCAAAGCCCCATAAAAAAAAAAAAAAACATTTAAATAAACAACTTATTAATCCAATTTCAGCAATTAGCACAAACACTACTTATGCTTGTTACAGACTTGTTAAGATGCCAAGGCTTAGGTCTAATTCTTTGTGAGCATGCTAGAATTTTAATATGGAATATTTCAATAACAAAAGATAGGAAAAACCATAGTAGTAGCTTAAAAAGAAAATAATTCCTTTTTGAAAGTGGATAGATAAGAGAGACAATACAGTATAAGACACATCAAAAGAAGACCCTCACCTACTCTTTTTCTATAAAATATGACCTTTAAAAAGCTGCTTTAGGTTTAGACCTTGAATCAATAATTGTGATGATTTAAACCAGAATAATGTATATACCATGTACTTTTCTTTGATTCTATTTCATGTAATGAATCAAAAAAGTGTTCCTCTAAAATAAACTGCTAAATGTGGGAAGTCTATACCTTATGGCATGGTAGCGCCATAAGGTTCAGCTAAATCTTGCTTTTTTAGTTCCTCAGGCTCAAAGCTTAACAAACTCCACTTCATACTGTTTTTGCCAGAGCCTAAAGTCAGGCTTAAACTCAAGTTAAGAGGCATGGAGGTTGTTAAGCTAACTTAGTCTGACACTACAAGCTGCCTACAGCTGAAAACAAGAAAGGCATACATTGCCTAAGCATGCATGCCTACTTTCACATTACAGTTCTGTTTAGATAGCTTATGGAGTTCCTCTATGTGTTTTCCTAATTTTCTGTGATTGGCATGCGCTGCATCAGTGATGGCATATGGGATTTTGGGTTGTACATTCTAGTCTCTGAAAACAGGAAAAATCATTAACTAAACAGACTTCACCCAAACAGACTTCTTGAGAGGGATGAAATTTCATCTATAATAAATGTTATCTAACACCACCTGGGGCTAAATACGAACATCTTAGCTTCATCTACTCTTTTATCCTTTATAGCCTGCAGTGACCTCTTACCTCTTCTGATGATGGTTTCACCAACCTCTCCCTTTTTATCACCCACTCCCTCTTCATCCTGACATCAGTATGGTGTTAAATCAACTGGCTTGGTTGACTGAAAACTGTGACATAGTTGTAGTTCAACCAGCTTCCCTATGTGTCTTAAGCATAGTAGTAGAAAAAAAAACCTGTGCAGCTGCCACAGAGCATTAGCTACAAAGTTAACCAGAACTGACTCACTCTTCAGTTCCACCCTCTGCCGACATCCACAACCATAAAATGAGAGACACAGCAATTCTTCTCTATGTGCGTCTCCTGCATCAAGATGAAGGATTTGACACTCAGAGACAGTTAACTACAGAGGAGAGCGGGCTTGGCCCTGAGCACTGAATGGGGAGGCTTGATGTGTTTATGAGTTCCAGTTCATGGGATGTAGGTGCTGCACTCACTGTTCACTGAAGTTACTGCTCTTTGGCACTATTGGGGGGTATTACCTTTTTGTTTATTCACAACAAAGGCTCCAGAGACACACCTTTGAGAAGCTAGCTTCATCAAAACTACTTTAATGTTACATTGAAATTGTATGTGTGCATGCAAAACCAAAGCATAAACAAAGTATACTGCGATTCATAGCAATGTAAAACCCTATTAGCTGTCATGAAATCCTATTTGTGATTCCATTACATCGAATAGGTACAGAAGCTTACATTTGTTTAGCAGGATCACTGTTTATCCTGTGGAAATAATGGTTATTTACACAGCTATGATTATCCAGCTTTGAGAGATCAAGTGCGAATCAATGCTGCAGGCAGATCTGTTTGACTTTGGCAGCTGGTGAATCTGAATGGCTCTATTTTTTAGGTGTTTATACAAATAAAGTGACTGAAAAACAACATATTTAAATAGTCTGAATTTCCTTGTTGTGTTTATTATTTTAACGGCCCCAGGTACTGTTAAGATCTTAAAATATTGTCTCAGACACGTATATAGATATAGATATAGATATAGATATAGATATAGATATAGATATAGATATAGATATAGTTATATAGATATAGATATAGTTATATAGATATAGATATAGTTGAGCTTTTAAGATTCACTTATTTGTTGGTCTGGTTTTGCTAAGATGTAAAAGCTAAATTTTCCTCATTTAATTGGTCTGTTTAATTCGTTATATGTTTGTAGCATATGCC
Source organism: Pachypanchax playfairii (assembly GCA_006937955.1). NCBI lineage: Eukaryota > Metazoa > Chordata > Actinopteri > Cyprinodontiformes > Aplocheilidae > Pachypanchax > Pachypanchax playfairii. The sequence continues at coordinate 221,128 of SSNP01000050.1, read as the reverse complement.
TGTTAATTTGTTTTTTTTACTTTACAGAACAGACCAAAAGTTTGATACTTTTGGTCTGTACTGTACTGGTCATACTGTACTGATACTGTGTACTGTACTGTTACATGATTTTCCAAGCAATGAAGAGCTGGAGACTGAAATTTTATGGAACTCTGGAATGTAACAATAATCTTTAGAAAGGTGAAAATGTCTTATCTTGTAAGATAAGAATGTTTTACAGATTAATTTAACCACTGAAAGGATTTTCTTGTGATTATTGTTCTCTCCTTTGTTAGCGGCAAAATGTTACACAAAGGAACAAACTTCTAAAAGGATATTATCAGTTTTACACACCATCAGTTGTTTCTGGATGAGTCTTATTGGTCTGCACCTCCTTTTATAATAACATATTTTCTGGTAAAAGTTCCATTTAACTCCTAGTTAACAGCCTAAACATACAAAATATAAATGTAATATTTGAATCATCTTTTCATTAGCTGTGACCACGTTAAGAAATTCTAAAATAAAGATTATTTTCTGAGGAAAATAATTTCTCCTTTTTTCTTTTTATTCTGAAAATACTTTTATTGAAAAAACATAAAAAAGGACAAAATGTTTACAACTCTTTCTTGACCTAAACATTTCCTGAAATAACACCTTGAACAAAGGGCAACAACTAAAAGTTTCCTTTCAGATAATTTTAGACAGTTTCAACTTCTGAGCTCAGAAAGTTTTAGGTTTATTATAAAAAAAATCAAAAAGAGTTGAAAATTAACACATTCTTCCAGTTATTATTTATTTCAAAATGTGAAGTGACTAAAAATGCAGTCTTGAAAAATCCCCTTCTCTGTTAAAGTTAATTTAAGGCAATTATTCTGGGCTCACAGTGTTCTCTTGAATGAGTTTCTTTACAGATGTTGTGGCTGTGAGTGGGTGATGGCCTGAACTACAGCAGCTCCAAATTTCATCCTGCTTAGGACCAAACACAACCTCAGGCCAGCTCTGAAGATATAGATTTAGATAAATCAAGTGCTTTTAAGTTATATTTAATCTTATACCACAGTGGGAGCTCATCATAATAATTTTAAAATTAAAAAGAGGAATTTCTGGAACATTTAGTTGAAATAAAACCGCTTGAATTTTACAAAAGTAGGAAATTAATGCTTGATAAGTGGAGAAAAGGTTTTTGTATGATGCTGAAATATCACAGTGAAGACTTGATAATGCCACCAAATATCACTATTGATGTCCTGCACTGCCAGTTAAATAAAATCCATTAAAGTTTTACATGAGTTTGTATGAAAGGCACATTGTAGGATCATTTACATGAAAAATAACTAACAAAAGCTCTTTTAAAGTCTAACAAAAAATATTTTTTGCACATTTCTCATGTTTTGGAGGTTGTTTTTTTGGGAAAACACACATTTTCAGTTCTGTCTATTCATTTGGTGTACACGCCTCATCTTGTTGTACTTTAAAAAGTGCTGGAGACAAGCACAAATATTTGGAATCTCCGATTAATTTAGTGCTTTTGACATTTGGAAATAATAGGTGACAAGCTCACCTAAATGCATGCAGGTGCGGGAAGATTCTACAAGGACCAGCCCAGCTGACCAGTACTTGCTGTGATATACTAGAGCATTTGTTTGTTTGTACGTTGCCATATAGAAACCCTTGCAGTGCAACATTTACAGGATCTGTTATCACAGAGGAGGTTTTGCAATAACTGCAACTCCAGTAAAACCACATAGACTTAAAGAATATCGGTAGAGAAATGTAGAGGAGGGTTGTCTTAACAACATGGTGATCAGTTTTGCAAACGTGCTTTTGTTTAGTCTGTGATTGTGCATGTTCATGTGAAAATGTTTGCATAAATGTACCCGTCGATGGGCAAATAGTGATGTCAGCTGTATAACTGTACAGAAAAAAAAAAACAACAAAAAAAGTGCAGTAAAATAAGATGGCTTTTTCTTGTTTAAGAGAATAAAATATTTACAAATGAAAGGATTCCTCCTTGGAGCTCAGTGTGTTGGAACTGGATTTGTTTGTTAAACAAAAACAACTAACGTAATTTCTTAAAGTTTTATAGCTGTTTCTAAATAAATACAGTATTTACTGAGCTTCTTTTTTACTGATATTAATTTGGTAATCATTCATAACTTTTAAAAGAGAGAAAAAATACATCATTATCACTGACTAATTTTTACAAGTACTTCATTTACAACCTATTTCATGATTTTGATGAGAAAAAAGTTATTTTTAAATGAGCTTCATTTTTATTTTCTTTCACAAAAAGAAAAAAAAAAGACTTTATGTATTTTAGAATGCTCACGTCTTTTATTAAGATGGTCCAAGGCTGTTCAGTTTGACCTTACAGTTGAGAAGATGAGCTGAATGTTTAATGAAAACAGTCCGATAGATTTTAACTCTTAGTGCATCTCAAAGGAAATGAAAGGCTAATCGTAAGGTAGACTATTAAACTTTAACACTAACTTAGATTTTACTATGTAAACACTGAACACTGAAATGTTTATTTCATGGATTTTTAACATTTTGTATTACAAGTGCACATAACAAACAGGCTCATAAAACAATAAACTAATCTAAAATATTCATTGTGAGACATGATATGAAGCTTTTTTTCACTCCTCAAATCAACTTCCATCCAGCTTCACTGTAGCTAAATTGAAATGGCAAAATATGGAGTACATGCACCTTCCAAGAAATTTAAAACTTTTTTTCCCCCTTTTTAATGCAAGCTTTTATAATTAATTTTACAGTGAATGACTGCACCAAAAATAATTTTACATCGACTAATCATCTGTAAAATAAGAACCACCCGGATTCTTTTCTATTTATTTTTGATCTTATGAAGCCAGCAACTTCCTTCTAACCATTTCTAGTCAAAGCACAAGCATAATGCATAGTGGTGAATAGTGTGTCCCAGTACATAATTTGTTTTGATAGCCTGCTTGTTTGTATTCTGTGAAACTGTGAAAAGGAAGGAAATATGTCTCTTCTCAGTGTTTGTTTACTTTAATGGAATACCACTGAGACAAAATGTAGACCAAAGCAGCTTTACACACTTACAAACATTGTTGAATATCTAAAAAGTCTGTCTTTTTTACTTTTATTGTAAACTTACCAGTGAACCAGATACTAGATTGTATCATTAGAGGGAGATAAACAATGAAACAGGAGAGATGCTGAGATAGAAACTGAATACATTTTTACTGAACTGAAGACCATGTTTTCCACTCTGTCGGAGAATCTGTTGAAAACATTTCTGTACATAGAGAAAAAAATTACCGCAGTAACACCACTGTTACCAACTTCAGGAAATTTTGTACTCACTGAAATAAAGTGCACTGGCTTTTAACTAATTTCTGCTTATCACATAGATAAATTAAGAACAAAGCACAAAGAAAGTAACGAAAAAAAAAAAAATCATTTATAAAAGTACAGATATTCTCGTATCTTTTTTGTCATAGGTCATAAATAGTTATATTTAGACTAAACCATCTTAAATCTGTTTCAGGGTCTAATTAAGTGGAGAAAATAGTCAGTTAAATTATTTTGTTAAGGCAGTTCCTACTCAATCTAAAAATATAAAAAATTACAAATCCCAGCAACAAACAACAAATAAATACTCTCCTAATTTACTGTATTTAAATGGCAAAATGTTTTGTTTACCTCTGAACCTTTTAAGGTCACTATGTCAGATCAGATTATATATCTGCCTCCTACTCTAAATATGCACTTTTGCAAGTTACATGAACCACCAAAAGATTTATTTAGAATCTTAAAAATGACAAAATTACAGCAATATCGCTGATATTAAGTTTTAACACTGACATCCTCTCCTTACAGCTAAATATGTTCCTTGATTGGCTAAACAGTAAACAATTTATTTTTCCCAGTTTGACAGATGGTTTCTCCTAAAAACACTTTACATGCAGCTAAATTATCCACAGAACAAAACATGCCAATTGCCAATTGCTGCATCTCTCTCACAGGTCTGAACAAGCAGCAACACACTGTCCCATTAAATAGTGCACTAGAACTAGATATATTTAATACATACTGTACAATAAAAGAAAAAAAAATGTGTGTATATATATATAAATATATACAGTATATATATATATATATATAAAAAGAACAGTGCTGAGGTCTTGCCTAGAAAAGTCTGTAACCTCTTTGTTTCAGTAACATAATTAATTGTGCTGGAGTTGCTTTTTTTGTACAGCATGACTCTTGGCACTTTACTTTGCATTGGCCACGACTGTTTGAACACATGTTGAATTGTATCACTGTCAGGGTGTTTTGGCTTGCTATGATCGTGCTCCATCACTTTGTTTTGCCATTTTCTTAGGTCACCTCTCTGATACTAAATTCATGTTTTGTTTCCCACTCAGTTCTTGCCTTTCCATTCTAAGTACCTACACCAAATGCCTGAGGCAGGATGCCCTGATTTCTCACAGTGAAAGAAGACCTACCCTTTCATCTGCTCACTGAGCTTGTAGAGGTAGATAGTTGTGCTTAACTGCTTAACTTCTCAAGCCTACGTTTTCGCTGACTAATCTCTACTGCTTTTATCTTTTTTTTTTTTTTTTTTTTTTTTCAGATTGAATTATTTGCCATCAGAATTCAGTTGTAAATACCTTAACATAAATTACCCATGTGCACGTTTGCTTGTCATGCCTTCAATAATATTCAGGACAAACAGAAGGTTGTTTGATGAATGTTAACAAGGAAGAAGTTTGACTGATCATGGTTTTGTGGATGGACAAAGCCCTGATGGTAAAACGGTACAATAAGGGGGACAGAAGCCAGGAGGGACCAACGCAGAGTTGCAGTAATGCATGGTGTCAGTCAAGCTTTGAGAATGAGGATGACAGATCATCTGCGAGGAGTCGTGCTTCATCTCTGTGGCCATCAACGGCTTACAAGCCCTTCTTTCTAGTTGTCAAGATATCACCAAGATGGGCAGAGATTTCTTGTCAGTCTAACCAGTTGTAAATTTCAGATTTACAACTGAGAGAATTGCATAGCAAGCGATAAGAACTTAGATACATTTTCATACAAATCATATACATATTTGATTTCATTTTTTCAACATATTTAAGGTTTAAGACAAGAGTACCGTTTGCAGACACTATGCTCGCCTACAGGAAAGGGGAATTTCTGCTTAAACGGAACATTTATTTAGTTCACTATTTTCAGCTAAAATAGTTGAGCTTTGTACCACATAGTTTTGAAAAGTGCAAGAAAACTCTTCATGTATAAAAGCACATCTTACAAATAACTTATTCTAACTCCTATCCAAAAGTTCAAATTACAAATGACACCGCTACTATGGATGGAGAAAACAAACAAACAAAAACATAGTTTTTGATTGTAAGCAGATGTCAAATATTCATTCATTTTAATGTATTATTACTGTAACCAATTTAAATCCTGTCACTTGCACAGGAAAATCCCACAATCAGAGAAAACAGATGCATTTCTGTTTAAAGCTTCAGGCTTGTCACACATTCCCATAATATGAAGGTGTCATTTCTTCCTGAGCAATATTTAAAATTGGCACAAAAACATGTTTTCCATGCCATGGTTGATACTCAAAATAATGTTTGCTGTTGAAGAATATCCTGGAGCAATAACTTATTACACATCTAGGAAAAAAAATCCCTAGAGAGAGCAAAACAAGGTTGTCTGTGAGTTGCACAAGCTGCAACACCAGGTAGTTTTATTTATTTATTTATTTTCTTTTAAGATGTATTCCCTATCTATATAAAAAAGCACTAAGTGGCATATGCTCACTTGGGACTTTCCTAAAATCAACAATTTCTTCCATCTGCAAAGCTCTGTTGTCATATTGGTTTTTCCTTTTACTATCACTTGTTACCAAATTCTAATAGATCAGCAAGAAAAGAAACACATTATTTTCGAGAAAGTGGGAATGACAGACAAGAGTAAGAGAAAAAAAAATGTTGGATGAAAGTTATGATATTAGTTTAAAGAGACAGCTGCAATATTTAAACAATCATTCATGAGGGCTGACTCCAGTGGCTCCCTGGCAGCCTGTAAACAGACTTAATGGCTACAGCCTGAATCACCATGAATCTCATAACCCATCATGGCCCAAAGCCTTTTTTCTCAACCTCCCCCACAAGTCCAGTGGCTTATCACTTAAACGATTATTGGCTGCTTCGCAAGTCATCAATACTATCAGTACGGTTTTACATATGGTAAGTCTTTCAACTTCATCACTGTAAGCCAGTAAAGACAGAAAGCTGAAAGGCTGTGGAGCCACATGAGGTTTTGCAGGGAGAATAAAGAGGTCAGTAGTTGCACTTCCTGTCTTTAAATTAAATGTGGGATTATTGAATTTGACTATTTTGATTTTAGAGAGTATGAATTAAAGTCATCTTTCAATCCAGGATAAAGAGTGGATGTTAAGGCATGGCAAAGGTAAAACAAAGACATTGACAGATGATAGTGACAACATGGCTGTCTGATGGTGCAATACATTGTTACATAAAATGGTGCCTGAAGTCTTACAGCTGAGCCAAAACAACTTAATGGATTAATTGGGAACCAACAGAGATAATTAGGCCTTTGGGGTTGTATGATTCTACCCCTCGTCGACTGTTGCCTCAGAACTGTAATGTAGTGTATTCCTGCTGTGTAATCGAGATAATTAGCAAGAATGTTGTGTCACTGTCCAAAGATTAGCAAAAGGGAAAGGCCAAACAAGGCTCATTAAAATGTAGTTCCTACCTGGAGACACTTTGCTACATTTGTTTACTTACAGAGGTTAAGTCCTGTTTTCGTTTACCTTTGTGGTGTCGTCACCAAAGTGAGATATGAAAAAAAAAATATATATATATATATATATTTTTTTTTTTTCTTTTTATGTCTTATGACAGATCTTGTAACTTAATGAGCTGATACCCAAGTGTGAAGAAGTGTTCCAGCTTTTTACTGTGTATCCATAACTGATACTCTCATAAAGTGCTGTAATGCATCAATTTCTGTTGCTCAGAATGTACTGGATGAGAATGGATGCACCCTACTCTCGTATATTTGCTTCCCCTAAAGGGAAATATGTATGGATGGCTAGATTATTTTGTAGCTGAGACTAACTGAGGCAGGGCTTCAGTTGTTTACTGTGCTCCTATTATTGGATGCCAAGGTGTCCTTCTGTGAGCCTGTCAGGCACTGAGTAGTAGGCCAAATTGATTGGTCTGCTCTTGCCCACCAAAAGGACCTGAACTCAATTTGCTTGTGATGGCTTCAATTTCCTGGCTGGACAAAATCCCCCTCTTCTCTCCCTTGCGCATTTTCTCTCTCTCTTTCTCTCTCTCTCCCTCCCTCTCTCTTAGCATCCATTCCCTGTTCAAGAGCTGTCATTTAATTTCATTACTCAATGGGAAGGTTCATGCCCTGTCTCAGTTTCTGTCTTTCACCCCCGTTCCACTCACATGAACCTTATCAAGAGTTTCAAGAAGGAAAGAGTTTATTTTTTAAGACATGCTTGTTTTTATATTTCCAAGATTTTTATTTTATTTGTAATTTTTTTTTTGCAGTTCTTCTCTATAACTTTTAATTATTTACTGAAACCGTATTGGAGACTAGATCTATCTTCTATTCTATAGATAAGTAGGATGTAAGCGGGTACGTTTTTAATAAAGGCCACATTTCTTCTTAAGGATGTTATAAGGGGAAAGTAAAAAGGGGATCCCTGAGATAAAGTCCAACATAACATTTCACCTTTGAGTGCTCTGTATAAAATGAATAGGAGACTGGGTCAGACAGACATTTTAGATATCAGCTTTCCATCATTGTTCATATCAGTATTTATCTGGTTATTTAGGAGAAAGTCATCAAAGGGTGGACTAATTTAGGCCTTGCCTACAAAGTTGTTGTTGTTTTCTTCCAGAGCATTCTCAGGAGCAAAGACCCAATTTACTTCTCTCAATATACTGTAGCAACATTTCATAAACTAATTTCAAATGCACAAAATGCCCACACGGTCAGCGGCTGATTAGAAAGAAAACAGGATCTAACACTGGAGTCAAGCATAGAGGTCTTTGAAGTGATTACCTTACATGTTTTGGCCCTGATTTTTTGTTGCTTTAAGATAAACATGTGGAGCCACTCAGCATATGCCAGCTTATGTCAAGATGAAAGATTTTACAAACCATTATCAGAGACCTGCAGATTGTTCTGAGGGTATTAGCTGGCATCAGAAATGTGCTACAACAGCAAAGATCTTGCTGTGATTTCAGATGCTGTGAATGGGGGGATGGGGGAGCTAAATTCTCAGCCCTTCAGATTATCTAGATAACCATAAAGGGATTAAACAGTGGCAAAATGTGTGGTCCTAGAGTTTCTTCACTACGTGGCACACAATATAGCATTTCCAAATCTTCATACATGAGCACACAAACAATTCCTACCAGGAATAAAAACAAAGCGCTAAGAGGAATGTGCAGCATCTTCCTCCAACCATGTCTCGTGTTACTCATATTCATCTCAGAGGGTATGCTCTCTTCTGGGTGTATTTACCAGCGGTCTTACAAGCTTTTACCTCCAGGAAACAAGCAGCTGATCTGGCTCATATTTTACAATGATTCATCTTGCTCAGTATCAACCACGAGGCATAAATGCAATACAACCAAATTAAGGCCGCTCAGCCAGACAAACAAGCTGGGGAATTTCAAATCTATGCCTTTTCTTTCATTTTGTTTTGTGAGCCAGTGCAATTTGTTGCTATATGAAGACTGATTTCTCAAAGCTGTTTTCTTCATGTTGTTGCTTCCCTTTAATCTCTTTTTTTTTCAAAGGCAAAGCAGGAAAATAAGTATTACCGTACACAATATATTACTGACTGCACACTTGTAGTATGTGGCAATGTTTCCTAGAGTTCGTTCTGACAGTTCTTGAACTTAAATGAACATCTTGTGTTTTTGTATCATCAAATCCAAATTACATTTCAAGAAGACAGAACACACTCAAGAAACATCAATAAGGTCTGACTCTAAAACACCTACACTTGTCACTGTATTTTTCATCCTAGGACTAGCTGATCAATGTACACAACTTAGATTGTATTCAGGCAGTGTTGCATCTTCTGAGCTATTTGATCAGCTAAAGTAAGGATGACTTCTGCCGAGAGTGTGTTTGGTTTGCACAGACATGTTATGCCCCACCAATGCTGGAGGTGTCTGTTCTGGCTCTCTTCAAGTGAATCAAAATCCCCAGAGGGACCAAAAAGCCAGAATCTTATCTTTTGAATAGAAGGACCAAAGACACAAAGACACATGAGCAATGAACTTAACTTAGCTTTAACAAAATGACACATTATGAGATTATGTGCTGGAGTATCGAAAAATGTTAAAATAATGTGTCTTTATTTTTACATTCAATATTGGACATGATAATGTGACATTATAATTATCTTTATTGTTCTCCCGAGAGAAAGATAATTAGAGACTATGCAGGTTATAAGTTGTAAACCAGCTATTATTACTATTTTATTATTATTGATAGTAGTCGTAGTAGTATTAGTAGTAGTAGTATTATGATTATTTTATTTAGTTCTATTTTGCCTTATTGGATACAGCATATTGCAACAATTTTGTAAGACTGTTTAAGGTGTTTTGGACATTTTGAGAGTGTAAAAATTAATCTAATTACATTTAAGTTGAACAATGTTTTGCAAGAATATTATTCAAAAATCAATGCTAATGCAAATATTATGTAAGCTTCAAAGATATTCTTTGCTGACACAAAGTATCAACAGCCTTTTCATTGGGGATTTTGAAAAAAATTATTCTTAAAAAGGACTTAAATCTATTGTGAGGAAACATGATACTGTAACTAAATTATTAAACAAAATAGGAACATGTCTGACCCTGTTTCTCACCAAGAGCAGCCAGAACAGAACAAGACCTATTGTCTTTTATGGGGTAATGATCTGTAGAATACTTCTCTCTCCAGAAAAATTGAGGATTGGTAGTAATGTTAAAAACATATAGAAACACAAAGGTTTGTCAAGCTACTTGAAAAAAAACAGAATATTCACACCTAGATAGATATGGATTGATAAATATATAGCAGTAAAACTGTATACATATATTTGATTTCTGTCAGGTAGCTGTTGTGATGCATCTGGTTAAATTGCATTCTAAAACAAGATAGATTGTACTGCCTGCACAGCTGTGCCAAGCAGATAAATCAATTAAAGTGACCTGATCTGACAAGTCGCCTCGTCCTCAGACAGGTTTAATATGAGAACACATGTCCATGAGACTTATGCCTATCCCTATCTCATTGCTGAACCTCTTTTCTAAAGGAACTCTGATAAAAAGACAGGTTGACAATGCTTTAACATGGCACACCAAGCTTTTAATTGCATGTGCACACAAAGATGAAAAAAATATAGTTTGGTGCCAAAAAGATTTGTTTTAACAATATCTAAAGAAGAGTAAATTCCTGACACGCAAGTCATTGTATGATTGTATAACAAAATAACATGTGAGATTATAGTGGTGAACTTTTCCTTCCAAAGTCTGAAATCAAATGAAAATCATACCTTGATTTTATGCATATACCCATCAGTCTAAAAGCATCTTGCCTGTCATGCAAATTTGTTTCTCTTTTGTCTTGAGTGTGATATTTGAAGAAGCTACTTAAATCATGCTGGTAGTGTGTGTCAGGGTCTAAGATGTTGGAAGGGAAAGCAGACATGGAGCGCCATAACTTTGTGGCTGAAATAGTGTATAGGATCATCTGTGCATGTATTGGCTAGAAACCACAAGGTCAAAGAGAGAAACACCTCCAAAGGTGTTAGAGGATGACCAAGCTAAGATCCTGTAGGATTTTTAGATACAGAATGATCCTGGAGAACCAACTGGACATTGTGATGGTGGACAAACAGCACAGGAAAGCCGTGGTTGTTGACATATCAATACCAAGTGACTACAACATCAGGAAAAAAGAACATGAGAAACTATAGAAATATCAGGGGCTCAGAGAAGAGCTGGAGAAGGCATGTATAGAGTAAAGGTATCAGAAGTGCCCGTGGTCATAAGAGCACTCGGGGCAGTAACCCCCAAACTGGATGGATGCATAGCAGCAGCATTTTGTATCAGCTGGAGGTCTTTAACAGCACTATTAGAACATCCTGATAATAAAGAATTACAATAATCAAGTCTAAAAGTAATAAATGCATGAACTAATGTTTCTGCATCACTCTGATTCAGAATGCTCCTAATTTTAGCAATGTTTTGCAGGTTTATATGAGAACTACAGGACATGTCCTGATCAAAGATAACACCCAGTTTCTTTACCTTCTTGTTGGAGGCCAAATTAATACCATCCAGAGTAAATAACTGACTACACAGCTTGTTCCTAAGGTTCACAGGCCCAAAAGTCACAACCTCTATCTTGTCTGAGTTTAAAAGCGAAAAATTAAGCATCATGCAAGATTTTACATCATTAAGACAAGCTTGTAATATCTGCAGCTGTTTGGTCTCATCAGGCTTCATTGATAGATATAACTGAGTATCATCAGCATAAAAATCTAATTTTATACTGTGTTGTCTAATAATTTTACCAAGTGGTAACATATATATGGAGATCGGCACCAGCCTCCTGCGACCCTGAAAAGGAAGAACCAGGTTTAGAAAATGGATTTATGGTAACATACTGTATATATAGTAAAGAGGATCAGTCCAAGCACTGAACTCTGAGGAACTCCATGACTGACTCTGGTACATGAAGAAGATTCATTTTTTACATAAACAAGCTGAAATCTTTCAGTTAAATTTGATTCCGATATCATATTCAAGCCTCTTAATTAGGATCTTATGATCTATAGGAAAAATAAATATATTAATAATTCACTAAATGCTCACACCATTTGTGATATCATTACACTCAAAGATACAGTCCAGTAAAAAAATAAGCAAAATTGTTTATGTAAAAAATATAAATTCTAATTTCTAAAAATCAGCTAAAGCACATTCTGATGACAATTATGCATTGACATATTGTCTTCATTTCTGTTCTCAGATTCTGGAGATGTACAATGTTCAAAGACCCACTTGGTAAATGGTGCATAAGAAATGCTCTAAAACGGAAGAAAATCAAACAACTGCTGAGTTCAAAGCAAAAAGAGAAACAAAATTAAACCTAACTTTAAGCCTTTCAAACAGCTTGTGGATCCTTCTGTCTTTGGAAAACAAGAGCAATGTTGACTCTGGTCTTATTTTTCTCTTTGTGGGAGGATTGTAAGATGAAGAGCTTAGTTTGTCCAGAAAAGAAAACCTGGTGATTGTCCCACTACAGTGCACAAGGCAGATACTTCCATGAACTAACATGGATGCTCAAATAACAACACACACAGTGAGAATTACTTTCACCTCTACAGCTTTTTGACTCATCAGTGGTTTTCTTCTGAAGGGCCAGTTTCAAAGTATCAATCATCTCACTTCACCAGCCTCAAGAAGTGTCCATGACAAAAATATTAAAGAGTTTGTTTTTTTTTGGAAGGGGGTGGTTGTTTTTTTGTAATTACCGTTTAAAGGAAAATAATTTGAAACTACAACACTTAAGATATACAGTAGATTGATTTACATTGCCCTTTAACATGGCAAGAGCACACTGAATATCCATTCGCAACTCAAGTTGTAGCGATAGTAATTATTAAACTCAGTCTTTAATCATCTCAAGTATAGACTCTCTTTTATCAAAGCACTAAGGGAATACAACTGTGAGGCTCCTAAAGTGCTATTTGTCTCAAGTACATCAAAAATCTGGTTAATTTTTAATCATTTGTCTTGGGAAATACTGCCGTACTTATTTCAAACAGTACATCCATGAACCGTAATCTTTCAAACATTAGTTTGATGGCCTGCTTCCGAAGATCCAATAGCATAATCACTCAGAGAATTGAAGAAACAAAGGCTGATATTCAAGACAAAAAGAAAAAGGGAAACAAGGGAAAAGCAACAGACAGAAAGGAGCAAAAAGAAAAGAGAATATATGGCCTTCCATATGTGTTTGGAGAATTTTAAAACAGTGTTAAATCCTTTGTTTTCAAAGGGCTGAATGGTTGGCCATGATGATAACCTTTCTTTTTCTGAAGCTGTCAACTGAGAAAGTTCAAGATGCAGGGAAGAAAGATAGTAGATATTCTAACAAGTTGTCAGTATGTCTGTCTCTTTCTGTCTTTGTCTCTCTCAGTTAAGTTCAGATTGAATCTGCATCACATGTTCTCTGTAAGTTCCTCATTGCAGACCATAAGGAAAATGTATGATTTATGCTGAATCCAAAGGGGTGGGGGGGGAGGAACTGTAATCTGTCTGTGTCCATGCAAGTGTGTCAGACAACTTAACACAACAACAATCCCATCCTCTTTTTTTCCTCCCAACAACACCAATATTTTCCTTTAATTTTTTTTTTTTTAATCAATAGTTACTTGAAAAAAAGACATTTTGTACATTTAGTATAGTAGCATTTTACTTCATATAGAAGGGATGGGACTTACATTTTTTCAGGGACCATTTTGTTTTGTTCTTTGAAATGTTTACATCAGATTCTTTTACAGGCTTTGGTTATACGTCAGTTTTTTGTGAGTTTTCATCAAAGAATTTAACACAGTGGTAAACAAGAAATAGGATTTATATAAATGGGTCAACACTGTTAAAATTGTGTAGTTAAAAACACATGCAATGTATTAGTACAGCAACAGACTGTTGTTTTTTCCAGCACACTGCACAGATTTTTAATTCTAAAACTCCTAACAAAAAAAAAACCGGCCACAGCAGAGAAGATTAATTGATTTTAAAAGGATTTTTTTCAGATATTTCACATGAAGAATATGAAAGAAAATGTATTGATTGTGCAGAATTTTTGTTTACTAAGTCTAGTTTGCGTAAATGTTTAACAGAAACACTTGCTTAATTTGCTGATAAATATTTATACTGTTCATATTTCTCATTGCAGTGTACGGACACATAGTTTCACTTTGATTCCTTTTCACTCGTTAGCCCATTAGTGAAGACGTCCCAAGCCATTAGTAAATAGAGTTATGGCCGAGGGACAACAAAGGACTCAGATGTGGTCCAAAAATGTTGAAGCAGACATATATCCACCACTAACTGTTGTTAAATAAACACACATTCAAATCCTGGCAGAGAAATCACACAGACTTTGATGTTTACTTGGCCGATTCTTCTTATGCCTCATAATTCTGTAGCTAATCCTATTGTCAGTCTTTTAGTTGGTATTGTTTGTGAAAATATACCTGAAAAATATTCTCTTATTTTCACAGCTCTTCCAGTTTCTACAGTGTTTTTTCTTTGTTTTACTTTTGAATCAGGAACAGTTATTTTGTTAAATTGCAATTTACTCCCAAATCAACTTTTTTTTCCTGATAAACTCAATAAATGAGTGTTTAATAGTCCTGTCTACATTTCTGGGTCTTGTTTTTAGTATTTTAACACATTTTTATACAACTATTCATCTTATACCAAAAACCGTAAGTGGAGCGCCCTCTTCAGGTTTAAAACGTGACACTGCACTTCAATTTGAATTAGGCATTGCAATTGGCTGAGGCCTTATTTTCTCTAAACGTGATGTCAAGATTCTGCCGTTATGGGATATAAAAGAGTCCGGTCTAGGCCACACCGCCGCTCAGTAGTGAGTGAGTTTGAACAAGAAGTGTATTCGGCCGTTATCAGAGTTCATTTTTGTGCTTGTGATTGTGTGAAAACATGTTTTTAGTACATTACTGAAGGGTTTTCTCTTCATGCTGAGATAATTTGATTTATACCTTGGACACCTCTCTGAAACATGCTTTTGTGCAGACAATAATGTGCAGCGGTCGCCCGCGCAGCCTGATGACGCTGAGTCACAGATATTACACTAATCAAAATTTAGCTTTTGCTTTGATCAACAACAGGTCCCATTCTAAGACGCTGAAGCTGCTGCAGTACGAACCATCGGCCTGAAACGGTAGTGCGGTCACGTGAGTGCAGCTGCCCCTGTTTGCAGAGTCACATGATGTAACTGGAGCTAATAGCGTTGGCTAACAGTGTACCAGTAGAGAAGAGCCTCATTCTATGCCACCAATCCGCTGCAGGGCGAACTATCGGCTTGAAACGATATGGATCAGAGCTGCTTGTCTCATCCAAATATTCCTCCATTTCACCTGTCCCTCTCTGGTTCGTCTGTCAGTCAGACTGACATGTCAGTCACAGCACAGAATGCCACACCTCCTTAGTCCACCAGTTACTCCCATTTATCATGTTATTTTTTAAAATCTCAGACTGTATCCAGGGAGGTGGGTAAGTCTTCCTTTAATCTTGCTCTTTTACAGAGGGACAGAACCTGACTGAACCTGATTGACTTACATGTCATCTTGAGAAAAAAATGATCTGTTTAGAGAAGACGATGTGCAGATGGTGACCACAACTGTAACCACAAGGAGTGTCACAACAAAAACATTTCTATTCACCTATGATGGGGTAAATGGCCTCGACAACACTCACACACTGGGCATTTAGCTTGCTCTCAACCCCAGACAAATCACAGGAGGGTTCCTCTCTGTCTCAACAGCTGTAAAACATTGGTTTTAGGTCATGTTACTGTGACCTCCCAAGGTATCCAACCAACCTTTAGGGCTATCTATCTTTCTGTTCCTGGCTCCGTCTTCATCTGTGTCTGTCTTTTGATCTGTCTCTGCTCTTGTCTTGCCACCCTTTCCTCTCTCTCTCTTTCTTTCTCTCTCTCATACACACACTTCTCATCACGAACATATACAACTGCACACAAACTCTGAAGCACTTACCCTCGTGATCCGGTAATGCGAGTCTAGCACTTGTACTCTAATTATTCTCCTGTACTTGTTCTTGAAAGGGTTCTTGCCTCTCTCTTAGCTAAAGACTGTCATGAACCCCAGTGATTTCTGCTGGACCCTCTGAGGCCTGCTAGTGTTCATCTCTTCAAAGTCATCCATTTTCAAATGCACATTTCAATGGTGTTTGACCTGAAACAGATTCAACAGAGTTTAGAATAGAGTAGATGTTCCAGTTTGAGTCACTGTTCAATACTTTTGCATCAATTATTTAGCTAACCATCAGTGTGCAATACAGTGTGTAATCTCGGAAGAAGACACACTGCAATCACTATTAAATCTTAGCCAATTGTAATGAACTAGTAATTGTTATTTTTGAAGGTTTTAATGCAGCAATGCAAAAAGCTAAATGTTTACTTAAATAAAGCAAATTATGGAAGTAGAATGTGTTTTATTTACATGTATTTGTCTTGAATAAGTGGTCTATAACGTACATTTTCCAGCACATCATTGCTGTTATATAGTTGATGAGTTAGTATTAAGATCACAAATACACACCAGCCTTCTGTCAATAATGTTAAAGGTCTGCTATATTTCATTTTGTTGGCTTTAAGAATGATCCCTTTAGGTCATTCATAATCAGACTGTCTCCAATCTGAAATCAAATTAATTCTCATAGAAGGGTTCACAGTCTCTTTCAATTTGTTCGATTATATGCGGTTTGTTTTAATTTGTTCACGAATTGGAGTTGTGGTAGTAACATATAAGTCCTTTCAGAGCTTCCAAACTTGCAAAAAAGCTCCATGTTTGGATATTATGAATAAACTAAATGTTTTTGCAAAACTCTATAGCTGCCAATAAATCCTGAGAGTATTGGTACAAAGTTAGACTGGTGCATGGATATCTGCAGGGAGATAATCTTTCCCATCTCTCTTTCACATTTGAGAAATAATCTGTTTTACGTGGTAAAGTGTTACCATGAGATTAAAACTGCTGCCGTAATGCAAGCTGAACCATCACAGCGTCGCAGATCAGTGCCAACCGCATACAGTTTAAGGTCTCGGGGCAGAGCTGCATATATGTGACTACAGAGTGGCCATATGTTTGGACATTTGGGTAAATTTACAAACACACGCAGACACACACACACTTTACACCGGTTTGTGGCCAAGCAACACAAGGTTCAGCTTCATAAGTCTCCTTTCCATCTGTTGGTCAGTTCAGATGGATTTCAAAGTAATACATGTAGTTAAATAGAGGAGCAGCTGCTTAAATATTATGCTTGAGATGTTTTTTGTTTTGTTTTGTTTTGTTTTGTTTTGTTTTGTTTTGTTTTGTTTTGTTTTGTTTTGTTTTGTTTTGTTTTCAATTTTTGCATGTTTTTGAATTTTATAATGTGTACTGTTTCTGATAATTTCAATTTACTGTCATAAGTTCAGACAATCAGCAGTTTGGTACTTGTGTCATTTTCAGCAGTTATTCATGTCTGTCAATCTACATTTCAGTTTCTGTTTGAAACAAATGGACAGAGAGATGAACGGATAGAGGCAGACTGGCAGGCCACCGATATTTTTTAGAGGGCACACAAGAAAGAGAAGACTTCTTTCACTGCTAAAAAGCTTTGGTCAGCATTAGTGGCCTGACCACCAGGTTCAGCAGAGGCAAGAGGATCCAGAAAATGTAAAAAGGAAATCTGCCCGGATATGACATTGATGTGGGCTTTTCAGTGGTCACTTAAGCTAAGGAATAATCTCATTACTCATTGGAGTCATTATACTGTACCATCAGAAACATGGACTGGAAGAGACCACTATAGGGAAATTCAGAAAGCCATTTTCTCTTACAGTAATTTCCTATAATGTTGGTTAAGATATATTGTACAAGTGAAAAAAATCCTGTTTATTTCTGATATTAGCCAGATAAACTATTAAAGTATATTTAGAAATACATGTGATTACTAAAATCAACTTTGTTTTGCTTGACAGCTCATTTTTAGACACATTAATTTCCTGCTAAATATAAAAAACCCTGAAAGCAGAATTATCAGTTATAAAATTGTCATAAGAAATCAATGCGCTACTAGTGTTTTCTGAGTTATATATGGATTTATTTATGTCACAACAAGAAAATTGAACTTCAAGTTAGATTGTTTTCCAGTCAGAAGCTCAAAACTGTCAATTCCCACTTGTCATTAGAATTCACCACTCCTAATTTTAGCCTCTAAAAAAGTCAATAAAATATAGGGGAAATAATCAACCCCAGGATTTGTATTTGACAGAGAAATTGTAACCTATTTTTTGCTAGTCTGTAACTCCTGGCCACCCAATTATTTTTGTAACACCATGTTTTTCCGATCTGATTGGTTCAGTGCTTGTTCTTGGCTAATTGAATATCAAGTAACTGCTATAATTGTCTGAGAATTCAACTGCAAGTCAAGTGTTTTTCAATCAGTTGGTTGTGTGCTAGTGCAAACTCTCAGGATGGGTGTGCTGAATCATTCAATTATAATAAAACATTGACTATCGTTTGTTACCAAATTTACACCTGCACAGTAAAGTTACAACCCTCATCTCAAAAGAGACACACACTGCCAAGGAAAATAAATACATAAAAACCAACTGAAAAAGGTCTAAAATATATTTTAAGACAATAGAAAATTGCTTAATTTTACTGAGCACATCAATATATCGAAATTATTTACAATCTATTTTTAAAAGTGAAACAAATGCACACTTACAGAATCCAAAATAAGTATATATATATATATATATATATATTTTTTATTTCTGACCCTGAGCTCATAGGAGACAACTAAAGTTGTTAGTCCTTCATTAATCCTGTTGCAATATTTTAAGGCTGCTTGAATCTGCTTTTATTTTGTGTGCGACACAATTATCAAAAGAAAGAAATTGAGGTAAAATTAGTTTAGTCAGAAAAACAGATCTTGAGATCAAAATTGAGAATTCAACTTAATTTTCTTGTCCTTTGTATTTCCCCTCAGGGGGTAGAGTCGCTGATCTCAGAAAACTCAAACACCCATTTCCTCATTTGTGTTGTTTGGGTTTTAAAAATACTCTATAAAGACATTCTATCTGCTTGTCAGCACCACAAGGGGGAAACATTGTCCATCAACTCTCCATACTCCGGGTAAGCCTCTCCATTTTCTTCTTTTTTTCTCCTTTCTCTAGTAATTTGTGTGATTGTATGTTTTTCTTTCACCCAACCCCCATTTCTATCTCAGTAACAAAATCTGTAGGTCTCATCCATGTCAATCCGAAAATTAAAACTCACTTTCTTCAAAGACCTTCATTCATCATACATCTCAAGGTCACAGTTGGACTGAGTGTGAGGGGCCAAGATAAATGTGCACATGGTTTCCTGTAAGTGTGTGCACAGAGAGAGATAGAGAGAGACAGAGAAAGGGACAGCGACTGAAGATTAAATGTGTGTCTTGCGGAGAGACACAGTCAGACACAGAAACGGTGACAGTGACAAAGGCAGAGACAGTGGTGGGGGGCGACTAATGGAGGAGTTGCACAGTGCTCTGCACCACCCTAAGAGCCTCTGTAAGCCAGACTGAGTAGTGGTCTGAAATTAGCTGATTTTTCACTGTGAGCACATTATCTGTGTGGGGAATGGGTAGAGGAGAAGAACGGAGGAACACGAAGAGAGGAGGTGGGGGTCGGCGTTTAACTTAACAAGATTAATATGTTTGCCTCATCTCTCTGGGTTTTATTTCTTTCTCCTTGCAGGGCCCTTGTCAAATCTCTTTGGACAGGCTCTCACACATGATGCTGGAAGGAGACCTGAAGGACACCCTGCAGAGTGGCAAGCGTAAGAAAGAAGCTCCAATTTTCAAATTTGAGATTAACATGGGTGTAAGTGTTTGGTGATGCATGACAGGCCTTCTCTGATGGATTTCACTGACTTTCAACTCTCGCCTCAGAAACTATGATTTCTGAGACATAATTTAACTTACAGGCAAATGCATATTTGTTACATTTTGTGACATCAGTTGCACACTTGTAATTGGGGGTTGTGTGCATTTGCAGTCCAGTCATTGAGTAAAGCATTGTCATTTTAACAAAAATCTATTCAACATATCAGGCCCGTGTCTGTGTCATTTAGTACTTTATGTTTGTAATCCTAACGCCACACAGCATGTATGTCAGCTGTAGTAGAGCCTTAAACAAAACAATGGTTACACATAGGTCATAAATGAAGATTGGAAACAGCCTTCAATAAACTATATAGAAAAAAAAAAGCATTCTCATTGGTGAGAACCTGATATTCTCTTTCAAAGGAGAATAAATGTCTGAGGACTTATCAAACACAGTCTCAAGAGGAGGTCCCCACCTCTTATTTTTGTCTGCACAGCATGAGCCATGCGTGGTCATAGTTCAAAGAACTCCTTTTATATGGTCATTTTACATCCTATTTCAGAGTTGAAGCTTTCACAGCATGAAGGAAATCATCCTTGATGTAACTGTACAGTAACTGGTCTAGATTACATAAGACATGGTGACTGATTCAGACCTCATAAATAATGGTGATGGTTGAACATATAAGCATCATGTGGAACCCTCCATTACAAAAACCTAGCAAAGATTTTACAAGTGTTTTACAAGTGGACAATCATTCTTAATGTTAACCATTAAAAACTTAACCAACACAATGCAATGGACCCCATAAATCTGAGATTTACAGAGTCAATAAACGATGGAAGAACCCTTTGGAATCTACCGCCTTCTGACTTGTACAGTACTTCAGTGTTCCTATATGTTCCTATGCAATGTGTGTATTGGAAGAAAAAAAAGTAGAGAGTTCATGCTGATTCCACAAGGAAATTTGCACTTTCCATGATCCCACGCATGACCTGTATAGTTCACAAACTCTCTTCAGGAAATGTATCTATTGTTCTATACAGTATTTTTCACATGTTGCTTGTTTTAATCTTCCATATTGATTTTTTTGCTAGTTATTTTAGCTTTTTGGTTAATGTTTAGATACTTAAACTACAGTGTCATCACCCTGCATTAAAAGATCCCT
>SSNP01000050.1:68701-200219 GCA_006937955.1 Pachypanchax playfairii | reverse complement strand
TGTTTTGTTTTGTTTTGTTTTGTTTTGTTTTGTTTTGTTTTGTTTTGTTTTCAATTTTTGCATGTTTTTGAATTTTATAATGTGTACTGTTTCTGATAATTTCAATTTACTGTCATAAGTTCAGACAATCAGCAGTTTGGTACTTGTGTCATTTTCAGCAGTTATTCATGTCTGTCAATCTACATTTCAGTTTCTGTTTGAAACAAATGGACAGAGAGATGAACGGATAGAGGCAGACTGGCAGGCCACCGATATTTTTTAGAGGGCACACAAGAAAGAGAAGACTTCTTTCACTGCTAAAAAGCTTTGGTCAGCATTAGTGGCCTGACCACCAGGTTCAGCAGAGGCAAGAGGATCCAGAAAATGTAAAAAGGAAATCTGCCCGGATATGACATTGATGTGGGCTTTTCAGTGGTCACTTAAGCTAAGGAATAATCTCATTACTCATTGGAGTCATTATACTGTACCATCAGAAACATGGACTGGAAGAGACCACTATAGGGAAATTCAGAAAGCCATTTTCTCTTACAGTAATTTCCTATAATGTTGGTTAAGATATATTGTACAAGTGAAAAAAATCCTGTTTATTTCTGATATTAGCCAGATAAACTATTAAAGTATATTTAGAAATACATGTGATTACTAAAATCAACTTTGTTTTGCTTGACAGCTCATTTTTAGACACATTAATTTCCTGCTAAATATAAAAAACCCTGAAAGCAGAATTATCAGTTATAAAATTGTCATAAGAAATCAATGCGCTACTAGTGTTTTCTGAGTTATATATGGATTTATTTATGTCACAACAAGAAAATTGAACTTCAAGTTAGATTGTTTTCCAGTCAGAAGCTCAAAACTGTCAATTCCCACTTGTCATTAGAATTCACCACTCCTAATTTTAGCCTCTAAAAAAGTCAATAAAATATAGGGGAAATAATCAACCCCAGGATTTGTATTTGACAGAGAAATTGTAACCTATTTTTTGCTAGTCTGTAACTCCTGGCCACCCAATTATTTTTGTAACACCATGTTTTTCCGATCTGATTGGTTCAGTGCTTGTTCTTGGCTAATTGAATATCAAGTAACTGCTATAATTGTCTGAGAATTCAACTGCAAGTCAAGTGTTTTTCAATCAGTTGGTTGTGTGCTAGTGCAAACTCTCAGGATGGGTGTGCTGAATCATTCAATTATAATAAAACATTGACTATCGTTTGTTACCAAATTTACACCTGCACAGTAAAGTTACAACCCTCATCTCAAAAGAGACACACACTGCCAAGGAAAATAAATACATAAAAACCAACTGAAAAAGGTCTAAAATATATTTTAAGACAATAGAAAATTGCTTAATTTTACTGAGCACATCAATATATCGAAATTATTTACAATCTATTTTTAAAAGTGAAACAAATGCACACTTACAGAATCCAAAATAAGTATATATATATATATATATATATATTTTTTATTTCTGACCCTGAGCTCATAGGAGACAACTAAAGTTGTTAGTCCTTCATTAATCCTGTTGCAATATTTTAAGGCTGCTTGAATCTGCTTTTATTTTGTGTGCGACACAATTATCAAAAGAAAGAAATTGAGGTAAAATTAGTTTAGTCAGAAAAACAGATCTTGAGATCAAAATTGAGAATTCAACTTAATTTTCTTGTCCTTTGTATTTCCCCTCAGGGGGTAGAGTCGCTGATCTCAGAAAACTCAAACACCCATTTCCTCATTTGTGTTGTTTGGGTTTTAAAAATACTCTATAAAGACATTCTATCTGCTTGTCAGCACCACAAGGGGGAAACATTGTCCATCAACTCTCCATACTCCGGGTAAGCCTCTCCATTTTCTTCTTTTTTTCTCCTTTCTCTAGTAATTTGTGTGATTGTATGTTTTTCTTTCACCCAACCCCCATTTCTATCTCAGTAACAAAATCTGTAGGTCTCATCCATGTCAATCCGAAAATTAAAACTCACTTTCTTCAAAGACCTTCATTCATCATACATCTCAAGGTCACAGTTGGACTGAGTGTGAGGGGCCAAGATAAATGTGCACATGGTTTCCTGTAAGTGTGTGCACAGAGAGAGATAGAGAGAGACAGAGAAAGGGACAGCGACTGAAGATTAAATGTGTGTCTTGCGGAGAGACACAGTCAGACACAGAAACGGTGACAGTGACAAAGGCAGAGACAGTGGTGGGGGGCGACTAATGGAGGAGTTGCACAGTGCTCTGCACCACCCTAAGAGCCTCTGTAAGCCAGACTGAGTAGTGGTCTGAAATTAGCTGATTTTTCACTGTGAGCACATTATCTGTGTGGGGAATGGGTAGAGGAGAAGAACGGAGGAACACGAAGAGAGGAGGTGGGGGTCGGCGTTTAACTTAACAAGATTAATATGTTTGCCTCATCTCTCTGGGTTTTATTTCTTTCTCCTTGCAGGGCCCTTGTCAAATCTCTTTGGACAGGCTCTCACACATGATGCTGGAAGGAGACCTGAAGGACACCCTGCAGAGTGGCAAGCGTAAGAAAGAAGCTCCAATTTTCAAATTTGAGATTAACATGGGTGTAAGTGTTTGGTGATGCATGACAGGCCTTCTCTGATGGATTTCACTGACTTTCAACTCTCGCCTCAGAAACTATGATTTCTGAGACATAATTTAACTTACAGGCAAATGCATATTTGTTACATTTTGTGACATCAGTTGCACACTTGTAATTGGGGGTTGTGTGCATTTGCAGTCCAGTCATTGAGTAAAGCATTGTCATTTTAACAAAAATCTATTCAACATATCAGGCCCGTGTCTGTGTCATTTAGTACTTTATGTTTGTAATCCTAACGCCACACAGCATGTATGTCAGCTGTAGTAGAGCCTTAAACAAAACAATGGTTACACATAGGTCATAAATGAAGATTGGAAACAGCCTTCAATAAACTATATAGAAAAAAAAAAGCATTCTCATTGGTGAGAACCTGATATTCTCTTTCAAAGGAGAATAAATGTCTGAGGACTTATCAAACACAGTCTCAAGAGGAGGTCCCCACCTCTTATTTTTGTCTGCACAGCATGAGCCATGCGTGGTCATAGTTCAAAGAACTCCTTTTATATGGTCATTTTACATCCTATTTCAGAGTTGAAGCTTTCACAGCATGAAGGAAATCATCCTTGATGTAACTGTACAGTAACTGGTCTAGATTACATAAGACATGGTGACTGATTCAGACCTCATAAATAATGGTGATGGTTGAACATATAAGCATCATGTGGAACCCTCCATTACAAAAACCTAGCAAAGATTTTACAAGTGTTTTACAAGTGGACAATCATTCTTAATGTTAACCATTAAAAACTTAACCAACACAATGCAATGGACCCCATAAATCTGAGATTTACAGAGTCAATAAACGATGGAAGAACCCTTTGGAATCTACCGCCTTCTGACTTGTACAGTACTTCAGTGTTCCTATATGTTCCTATGCAATGTGTGTATTGGAAGAAAAAAAAGTAGAGAGTTCATGCTGATTCCACAAGGAAATTTGCACTTTCCATGATCCCACGCATGACCTGTATAGTTCACAAACTCTCTTCAGGAAATGTATCTATTGTTCTATACAGTATTTTTCACATGTTGCTTGTTTTAATCTTCCATATTGATTTTTTTGCTAGTTATTTTAGCTTTTTGGTTAATGTTTAGATACTTAAACTACAGTGTCATCACCCTGCATTAAAAGATCCCTATGGCAAGAGGTGAGTTTAGGATATGTTTTGTAGGAGAGCTGTGTTCTTTTCAAGGTTGCAAGAATATCCTAGATTAATGCACATAGACAAAATCTGACAATTATCTGGGAAAGTGTAAACAAAGCAAGGTGATGTATACTTCTAAACTGGAGGCACATTCAGGGTGAACAGCTTTAATACTCATAAACATGTTAAGATAAATATGTGAGTGATAAACATGAAGGTAATATCAAAGAGTTATGGCATAATTCCACCAGTTGTTACAAAAACGACATATTCGTTGAGAAACAAATTGGCAAGATAAGAACAAAATGAGATTAAATGTGGGCATGGTTTGACAACACTTTACTCTGATACTGGTATCGTTCTATGGGCACAGATGTTTGGTGGTTAGCCAGATGAGTAAGCTGTAATAAAATCAAATCTCAGGACCAAAAGAAAATAAATGAAATGTGCTCATTTGAACCACATATCCATAATGATTATATTAAGAATACCTGCGTATGCAGACAGAATATTTCTCTGAGGAGATTAAAGAATAGGTATGATGAGATTAGAAGAGGGTTGAAGCGATTAAGACTGACTACTTTAAAATAATTATGAAAGGCTTAGAATGGTAGGTCAGAGAAAGCATATTAAAGAGACACAAGGAGAGACAGGACACAGAACAATCTGGAGTCTCTGTTCCATAGAAACAACAAAGATGATCTTGCTGTGCTTGTTACAGTCTTATGTCAATGGCATTTTTTAATTTTTTTTGCTGTGATGCTTGATATTACTTGGAAAGAAAAAAGGACTGAAGAGAGAAAACGAAAAAAGAAAAAAAAAAACAAGACTTATGCACACCCACATGACCTAAGAGAAACAATGACAATCAAATGGCCTGCAGCACATTTTTCCCTCCCTATTTCTCCCTCACTGTCTCTTTTTTGTTCTCTTTTTCTGTGTACTTTGATGTACAAAATAGCCTGAAACCATTAACAACACCATTACTTTCACTGTTAACCTACAGTATTCTTTCTTTCTTTCTGTCTGTCTGTTTCTTCTTTGCTCAAGGCCTTTTTCATGGTCATGGTTAATATAAAAGAGAGTAGAAATTTTTTGGCTATCTCCAGTATCAATGCTTACTATCTAATACAACAGGCTAAAAATGACATATGACAAAGAAGCAAAGTAATTTTGCATGTTTTTTGCAAACTGGCCCTCTCTTAATCTTTATTTTTTCTATTAGTCGGTTAAATATTCCAAGAAAACAGCCGTATTGCCGATTTCATACTACGATGCTAAAACTACGATGCATTCAAAAGTCTTTCTTTAAATGAGTATGATGACCTGACTGGCCCAACAGGACCAACACATTAAACCAGTTTTAAAGACTCTTCACTGGCTCCCTGTTGTTTACCATGTCCAATTTAACATTTTGGAACTGACCTTTTGAGTCCAACATGTAGGACTACAAGTAGAACTTACATCACTGACTTGCCCTCAGATGACCAGAGGTCATCTGGAAAAAACCTGCTTATGGTTCCACAAACTTGCTTTAATACTCAGGGAGATTGAATATTTAAAACCACCATTCCCGCCTCTGGAAAGAACTCCCTCTAGACCTGCGTTTTCTAGATTCAGTAGATACTTTCAAAAAGAACCTAAGAAAACATTTGTTTCTGCTCACATTCTAGTCCAATCTGACTTACTGCTGTTTGGCTGTCTTCATTCTATTTATTTTGATTGCATGTTCTTTTTAATCACGTGCTTTGTTACATCTGTCTGTGAAATACAAATAATGCTTACTTACCAATAACATGCATGTAATACACCTGTTATTCTGTGGTTACATTTTATTTAGAAAATTATGATCCCAAGTTTGTTCAACAACTACCACAGGACAAGTATAAAGGTAAAGTAGCAGAAACTATTTACCTTAGTCCTAACCATATTTGTTAAAGAACTCCTAACCCACTAATAAATTACAAAAAGTGTGAACGTGGTCTCATTGTTAAATCATTTAGAGACATTTAGAGACAAGATAAATAAAGTCTATTGAATTCATGGTGTAAAAGAAATTAAAATTAAAAAAGAAAGACAAGTTGAAGTAAAAAAAAAATGCTGCAGTTAAAAATATAATTAATTCATACTTTAAAAAAACCTTTGCACAATGTTCATATATATGGAATAACTAATGCTTTTGTTAATACTGTTTTCTTGTATACAACTTTCTTGGCATTTGCCTAGTTTCACACTGTGCATCACATGAATCAAACAGCTTATTTAGGTCAGACTGTCAGGTAGATATGCAGCAATCTGACATTTCATAACTGGCAGGTGTCACATAAAAAACCTTTTGTGTTAAATGTCATGTGTGGTGTTACATTCTCCATACAGTAGCAGTTAATTAAGCTCAATTTGTGTAACTTTAAAATGTATCCATCAAAACCAGCATAGTGAATTCCCCTAACACAATAATCAGTGAAATATTATTTAATTTGATGGTAAACACCATTTATTAGCTTGATTGTTTGTAATTAGTTTTCATCATAAAATGTGTCTAATTTAATAAATCTATTAGTTTTAGTCAAAGTTTCATTAATGCTATGACAGTAGGTAATAGAATATTTTCACATGATCTTAAGAGTAGAGCAGATATTTACACGTGCGTTTAGGAAGACTCACTAATCTTCTTTTTTGCTTTAAGAAAACAGCATGGCTTTGCCAAGCTTTATGCCACATGCATACGCAACAACCAGCTGAGCACCAACCATAGCAACATGCTGACAGAGAATTGTCAGCATGTTGTGCATTTAAGATGCTCAGACGTTTTATCACATGAAGGGCAAAAGCAAATGATAGACAGGACTGTATCCTATAAGAACTTAGAATGAAATGACATTTTATCAGCAGATTTTTGACCATCAAAACAGCACAACAAAATCTCAAGGTAACAGTCACCTGTAGGTTTCATTCTGCTCAGTGGCCTTCATGTCATATAGCTAAGGACATCGGTGCTGGCTTGGCAAAATGATATGGATGAGTAATGGGATGCCACCTACATCCGGACACCCTGGGAAGGTGAGGGTCTGCTGCCAAGCCCCAGTCCCTGTTGACCTCACATACTTGTGCACTCAGCAAATTTGCCAATGACACCCTATGAGCCATCCTGTTTGGCAGTGACATATGTCAGACATTTTTTTTTTCTTTCTAACAATCTTCTGTGATGGCATGCTATGATTATAATTTGATTGCGCACTTAAAAGAAATGACCACCTATGTAAACAGGTTATGCATTTGATTCAATGAAAGGAAGAAAACATCACCACACATGCCACCACACAGTCCAAAAAACTTGTTCTTTTTCTTTTTCCTCCTTCTTCTTTTTTTTTTCAGTTTTTTGATGAGCAAAATTTGGGTCTCATTCTAGGGCAAGCAGACATAAAAAGGGCCTCGGAGCACACTGCTGATTCAAGGTTTTAGCCAAGCAAATCTTAGGCGGGGAGCTGAGAGCACAGAGCTGGCCATTTTGCAGTTTGCTCTCATCTGCCAATTTCTTCCTGGGGCTTTCAGAGTCAATCAAAGCTCTACGAGAATGCTCACACTAGTCTTTTAATTATTCATGGTAATTCTATGCCGCTACACACTTTCTCTGCAGCCTCTGTCACCTCCCCCAAGTGAGGTGTGCTCTGATGTGTTTATGTGTACTGAATATGAGGAAAAAGAGGAAAAATCCCACCTATTACAAAACAGAATCTTTGCTTACCATGTGTTACATTGGCAGCTATTTCAGGGTTGTCTGGCTTTCACTTTTTGAAGAAGCTGAGCTGATAAATGTTTGGTCCCTTGAAAGCCAGTTTTGTTGCCCTTTTAATCTCTTTGCTGGACATGTTGCATACTCAAGATTTTGCAAGTCTGGGCATTTGCAAAATTCTTTTTTATACCAGAATACCAAGCATTCTGTTGCAATAGTATTTATCATCGGTCATTCTATAGAGTCTAATGACGTGACCTCTTGAAATCATCTGTGTTTATTGTGCCTGTTCAAACTGCTCTCATCCTTGAATATAGTTCTGAGTAAAAGGCCACGCTGGTGTAAAAAGGTCTGTCTATCATCATGTCTGCAGGGAGATAGGAATTTGTTTGATAAGCACCAGCCAGGCTAAAATTGCATTCATTTCCTCCTATGAGCTAATTAACTAGAGAGGGGGCAACTCTGCCATTCTTTGCTGTCCATCAACCTGTCACCATCCACTGACATCACAAGGTAGATGTCAAGTTCAACCTTTTGTGTCTGAGACAGGCCTATTACTAGGAAGTGCGAGCAGGAGGCTTTAAGTGAGGCGAAGGCAAGCGCTTGATGTTATCAAAATCTCTTTATGAAAAAGAAAATCCAAAAACCCCCGAAAAATAACAATAAAATCACTCATACTCATGTAACAAAGCATAATAACTTCTAAAAGAAAAATGGTAAATGGGGCAAATTTGTGTTTTTTGAAAGGGAAAATGCTGACAGGAAGCTAGAAACTTAAATATGCAATACAAAATACAGTATGCTCTTGATGTCCTTTCACAACTTTTATTTCAAAAGTATCAAAGAAAGTGCTGCAGGTTTTGGGGCCTTTGAGGGAAAGGTGATATCTACAGTGTAGGAGATACTGTTATATTTTGTTGGTTGGTGGATGGAGAAAAATGGCACACCTCCTCTTTCTGACTTGTCTTCACAAGTCATAAAAAACAAAAAAAATAAATAAAAAAAATAATAAAAGAAATAAAAAGAAGGGGAAATGTTTCATGTCTCCTGTCTCTTCCTGCCGAAAGCAAAAAGGAGGGCAAAAGAAAGCTGGAACAGATACAGTGACATACCAAGGGAGGATATGGCTGGGATGAAAGCATGTCACTTTGTAAGAGATGATCATGAAATACTCCCTTTTTCTCTTTTTAGAAAAGGGATTTTGTCAGAATTTGAAGGATATATTGTTCCTGTTTTGCAGTACCACTCGAGACAGGAATGGGACTTTGAAACGGGCTGTTTACAAGCCATCCGGATGTGTCCTTTTGATATAAGTGACAAGATGTCAAAGGAGAAGACTGAAAGGTCTGCAGAATACTCTAAGAGCATTTATTGTTAGTTTAGCTGAAAGAGGAATCACTTATTGATCCTTTTAGGAGTTGAGATCACTTGTCTAAGAACAACTGCAACAATAAGCACCGTGATATTCAAATATTATATGAACTTGTACATAGGAACAAAAACTGTTGTGGCAAAGCCTGAAGCTGGATTCATACTAAAACAGCTCCGACGTGTCGGAGACATGCACCGCCATGATACAACATCGTATGGGCTCTCCAACTGCCTTGGATAGTTGGTTGGAGTCACGCTCTATTTTCTATCTTTCCGACGGTCGTGTCGGATGACGCACGTCTGTGATTGGTCAGCCAAACAATCCAACATCAATTCCGGCACGACGTAGCTTCCCTTTTGTAAACAGCGTGTTGACAGTGTGTTGAAGACAAATTTGTCTGCATTAAAAGAGGTCTGAAGGGCAGCAGTGGCGATGCCGGTGGCCGTAAAGTCCCTGCTTTTTATTTGTTCCTCCCATGGTTGGAACCACACATAAAGCACCGGGAGATCTCTAAGTAAGGAACACTCCTCCTGCTGTCCTGGCGGAGAATTTCTTTGCAACAGGGTCGGGGTAGTATGAACAGAAACTGGCTCCACCAGTATGTCGCCGTGTGGGAGCTCATTTGCCTTTGCATTAGTATGAATCTAGCTTAAGATTAAGGCCATGCAACTCGAGCTGTGCTGTTTTCCAGGTGATCTCACAATACCTCTCCACATAATGTACATAATCAAGCAAAGCTTCCAATCTGAGAGTCTATTATCCTGATGTCATGCTGCCACCACACCCTGCCTGAAAATCCCGCAGCCTCTGTTTCTTCTCAGCCTTCTGCCACCCAAGCGTCAACCTGTGGAGGTCGATGGCTGTCATAGTTCTTGGTATTTGGGTGAAACATGTCCAGGAAAAAGGGGTAAAGATATTCTCTAGAGCATGACACATTGTGAAGCATGATCACAGAGTGAAATGATTGGAGCCAAACTCATGTTATAATAAAGACATTTGAACATCAACGTGAATTGTCTGATTAGAACTGTTTTAATTTACCTCAGCATTCCCTTCATCTCCAGGTCATGGCACTAGATGCGCTTTTAAATTTATCTGAAATGATGCAAACATGAATGCTTTGTTTTTCCTTGTCTTTCTGTAACATCTCTGAGTTTGAATGGATCTATTTTTGTGTGCAGAAACAGAACACTTCATATCCTACTGGTAGAGCAAATGGTAAATAAAAGGTTGGGAAACAAAGCATTTCTTTGAAAGGATTTGCAATTATGGGCTTATTATTTAAAACCAGACA
Organism: Pachypanchax playfairii; assembly: GCA_006937955.1. Classification (NCBI taxonomy): domain Eukaryota; kingdom Metazoa; phylum Chordata; class Actinopteri; order Cyprinodontiformes; family Aplocheilidae; genus Pachypanchax; species Pachypanchax playfairii. Next base: position 190,079 of record SSNP01000050.1, on the reverse strand, counting down.
TGGGAGGTATGATTTCCTCCTTCAAGAACAGAAACTTGCCTGATTAAAATATGGAAGAATGTGGAAGAACTAGTGAATGTGAAATGTGAATGTAAAAAAAATGATAAACCTGCTAGAAAACACTTTATTACAAAAGGTGGTAAACAAGGTAACTTGTTTTTTAAGGAATTCACTCAATTTTTCTGAACAGTTTAAAAGGTTCAAAGAGTGCAATGGTGCAATACTTTAAATACCAAATGCAATATTCATGAAAGAATTCATCCTCCCCTTAAAACATGAATGCTTGTGCGTAAACATCCTATTCACTAAGTAATCCTGGTCAGCCTAAAGGAAAGGAATTCCAATTTAAAATCCTCTAAATAATGTCAGAAGACACACTTGGCCTCAAGCATAATGTTTATCACTAGTAACATCAAGAGACCAGCATTGTATAATACTGCTCTACATTCACAGCATGTTTCCTCTCCCCCCTCTGTGGTGGTGATAAATGGCTAACACTGAGGCAGTTCTCACCTCCAAGGACCCTGGTCCTACCCCTGTGAGTGTCCGGTAAAGCCTTCTATCTGATAGTGCTAATTCACACAGGTGGTACAAAAGACAGCACAAAAAAAGATTATTTTCATTTTTTTAAACACAGCATGACTTTACTCATTCATTACTATCACAAGTAATACATGAATTTAGAGTGGAGATAATAGTGTGTCTGGAAGAGATGATTTAAGGCGGCTTTTTTCCCCTACTGCACAGGTTTCCAGGGAGAAACAGGACAATGCCTTTGAGTGAGCCATTGAAAAACATGGAAAGATGGAGCTTCAAAAGTGTGCAAATCTCAAAAAGGGGGATCAGCGATGCATATCACAAGCATAAAGCTGCATCTCAAAGACTTAACTGGACAGTCAAGACCATCACTCGTCCATTTCAAGTCTGTCCATTCTGCCTTCCACTTTTTGTCACCGTCATTCCCCGTCTTAATGTGCATTCTTGAATGAGTGGCTATAGAGACAAGAGTTACATCCACTCATAAAGTATGCGTCAAACTTATCACAATGGTCACGCAAACAGTATGTTAACTTTCAAAAGCTTTTTGTGGGGCATGATGCCGACAAAATGCTTCTACTGAAGTGCCAGCTCTAAAAAGTGCTCAATTTGTCTTGCATTTAGTGAGAACTGTGTGGGCGGAAAGGAGAATAAACACTGAGAAGCATCAAGTAATCCCTGAATGGATATTTTATATTGAAAATAACAACAAAGTGTGTCTGGTGTGTTTGGGGGTCATACTGAGCCTTTAGAGGATAACAACAGAGAGAGCACAGGCAGCAAGGGAAATAAAATGAATTCTGTGATGTCTGTAGGATCCCTGATTTCCGCTGTTGAGTGAAAAAAAAAATATATAAAAAAAAATAAAATATTGCTGCGCTGCCAAGCATTGGCTTCAAATTTTTGACTCGCTGTGATGTAGCTGTCATCCTTTCAAAGGGAGTGGATAGCAAGGTGGAAAGGGTGCATGTAGCATGTCTTTCACTGAGCTTTTCTGAAGTCCAGAGGAAGAATCAGTACTTCTATTTCAATCTGCATGGAGAGAATGCTGAGCTGGGTGTTAATTCAACACGTCATCTCTGATGCTTTTCTTTTGAGTGCTTTGATAGGTGATGGCAAAGGTGATATCCAGACAGCACCTTAGAAGGCAAAAAATGCTAATACATTGGGAAGAACTGTGATGTATACCAACACATTGTACAATGTACTGTAGAAGTAAATACAGAAATGATTTCATGAATAAAATAATATAACAGACCCGTCTTGACAACTCACAAACAGGGATTTGCAGTATTTACATTACCAGCTTTAATTTATTTTTATTAGGTAGCTATTCATTACAAAATCATGTTAAAGACTTGTAATATTTGGTATATTTTGATGTTGCAAAGTAAAATTAAATTACACACTGTAGATCACTGTCAGTTTTCTTCTTTTTCCCAGTCAGCCTCCTGTAAAAACATGTATGACTGAATTATTAAAATATTCAAACCTACAACTGTGTAGTGGAAAAGTGTAGTTCAATGATTTTTAGTTTTAGAGGTAAACAAACCTTGAGATCAGCTCTGTTTACTCAGGTTTGGTAAAGTTTGCACAAACTGTTGTACCATCAATGTAGTCTTAGAAGTAGTATTTTTTCTTTGAAGAAGAAAAAAAAAAGTTGATTTAGAAACATCTATCGTACTTCCATCTGAGTCCTCAAGACAAGCGCCAGTTGCATCTTCATTGACTGAACATGTACTGACAACCTGTCCGCCTGAAAGGCTTTTTATCGCCGCAGTTTGCCTCCAGGCAGAACATCACCCATGTTTAACACACTCTGTATGGACTGAAGAAACTTCCAGACCCCTAGACATTATCTATTTAGATTTAAAAACACACATTGTGTGAGGAAAAGAAGTACAATACATTTACTTCAGAGGCTGCAGTCGCTTCACTCTGACTGTCTTTGTTGATGCCTGTGCTTCTGCAGATAGATAAAAATGTGTTGCTCTGCGCATTAACTAATCTGTAGAGCTTTTAGTCATTGTTGTAAGCTTTTTAGAATCTGCTTCTACAGTTTGTCATTTTTTAATTTCTGTTTCTTTGTCAGCTTTGTTCATGAACCGAAAGGTCTCCTTGTGGATTTTGCTGTAGTAAAATTCAGCAAATTGAAGAATTCTTTTGAGTGTATGTTTTCAATGCCTACTAATACTTTTGGTAGATTATAAAGTAGAGCAGTGAATATTTACAATAAGTTAGTTTTTTTGTGTTGATTGCTTTGGGGATTTTTGGATTTTGGCTTGAACTAAGTTCAGTCATGAGGGTTTAATGTTTCTGAAGATGTGCTGCTAACTATTTTAAGATAGTGGCACCATAAATTAGATTTCCAGTAACGCAGAAAGTGAAACTTAAATGTATATTTCACACATTTTTGTTCCTGTTTTGTTTGTTTAGTCATTTTTTTTAATAGACAAAATATAAAAATGCTATGAAGAGGTCATCTCCAACAATATCTGGCTTTAATGGATTACCTTTTTTTTTTTTTTACAAACAAAAGAGAAAAAGAAAAATGACTGAACTCGCCTCATTTCACCTCCTTCCATTTTCCTCCATCTAACCCCCTAATATGTGTCTCAGGTGTGAAATGCAATATGGTTTCAGAATTGAAGCTCTGATGCCATAAAAAAGAAGATACACCAGAAGGTTATAAAAGCCATGGCAGCTGAAAGTACTTCATTTATTACACACAAACCCTTTTCATATTAAATAAATTTAAAGTACCATTCTGAAAACTTAATTTGAGAAAATCACTGGGAGTAAATGTTCTATGTGATTATGTACCTTTTTTACAATCTCTTTTTTTTTCAACCTGACTTTCCAGCGTCTCTGTAACCTCATCTCTGTCTGTAGATCAGGAATGGTGCCTTTTTATTCATACGACTGAAAGCTTTTCAACTCCTCTCTATACATCAGATTTTTTTTTTTTAACTTTATTCCATTCTCAAGTCCTTGGTTATTTATTTGTTTATTTCTCTGGCAGTGAGCAGGATTAGTCAGTAGCGGCAGCCCTACTATCAGTCCAAGATGTGCTCTTCCATCCTGCTGCTCTGCACTGATAAAGGAACTGCTCGACGAGTGACTCAGGTGCACAGAGAGCCTTGTAGAAAACAACATTTCTCTCTCTGAGACACAGTCCTGCATGTTAATGACAGCCAATAAGCAAAAAGGGAACTCGTGCAACATGCAGCACATGAAGAAAAAAAAACAAACTTTGGCATAAAACTAAAGAAAGTTTGCTGCAAGATCATATATATCACAGTTCATGAATTCTATAAACTGTTACCTCAATATTACACCTTCTAAATGTAATTTAGAAAGGTATGTAACTCTTTAATTTATGTGCAAATTAACTCACCAATCAGACTGAATAATTTATACAAGACTGCACAACATAGAAAGCACTATATATCTTTAAAGCTTTAGACACAAGTTACTAACGTCTCTAAGGTTGTATAACAATTAGTTTGCTAATACCAAAGTTTCCAACTTGTTTGTTTACTAAGCATCCCTATTTGCCCTTTTTTAACTGTTATTTAAGGGCCCACTGCTGTCCAAACTAGTAACCACTTTGCTACTAGACATTAAGGTTAAGTCAGCAGATCTGTAGGTGCCCACTGAGAGGCTTGACCAAATGGTGCAGAAATAATATGTGTAAAGTACTCTTACTTACAGGGAGGCAGATTTCCCCTTTTACTGTCTTACTGAGTCTAATTTCTGATATGTTGAGGCACTGGCTACACAGTGCTGAGCCTCGGTAGTGCTCAGAATTACAAATGACTTTTACAGTGATCTTCTTTGACTTCTGAAGTAGGAGGTGGGGAAAAAACTTACAAGAACAGCAAAAAAGGGAAAAAAAAAACAAGTACAGGGGGCCATGCATCTTTAACAGAACACAGCTGAAGGATGAGTCAGAGCATGTTTGATTATATACAATGCTTCACTCTCAGCTAACCTTCCACAGCTGTTCTATTCTTGCATGTTTCAAACGTGTGATCTAAACGTGTGTCAATTAGGTTCAATCATGAATATCATGTGTTTAAAAACTCAAAATCTTTGAACATCATGAGAAAGTTTGTCTGTTTATTGCCCTAATTTCAAATATATTGTACATTTAAGGTAACAACTTTGGCCACATCATATACTCACTTCCTGTTTTTTTTATCTTCATCTTAAACAGTCTTGAAGAGCCATTTGATCACCAGAACTAAAAATATTATGAGTTGCCCACATGCAATGTCAAACGATTCAGCTGAATAAAAGCTTTTAAAGGATTGTCAACATTTCAAGTAAAGTCAAGATGTGTCTCTTAGTCAGAAGTGCCCAAAAATGTCACAAGTAGTCCATCTGAGGTGAATCATTTTTGAATAATGAAAAAGGAAAAAGGGGTAAGAGATGTCCAACTGAGCAGATTCAAAACTAAACATAGGAAATGAGGAAAATATGAAATGACACAGGAATGGTAAACAGTCCATCTGTGTTTTCCCAAAGGATGCCTGCCATAGTTTGAAATACACTTAAAGAGGAAGTGAGGCAGCACAGTATCAATCAAAGAGCATTCTAATGGCACTGCTGCTTTGCTGATTTTACCCTAGGAAAGATAAAAGAGTGTCTGTATGGAGTTGAAAACGATAAAAGCACTAATGGATTATTCATACACTCAGAATCCTACCTAAGATTTGTTTCATACAACTTACAAAGACAAAATTTATCCAGCAATGTAACACAAAGGGTAATTTGGGAAAGAGTTTCCATCATGTTTTTTCTTTAATGCCGTTCACTACAAGATAATATTAGGCATTGAAATGTGGCTAAAATTTGGTGTAACATAGCAGTCTTAACAAATTACTGAAACATTTCCAGGAACTTATTACTTTAGATGTTTGAAAACATGAAAAGTGTAAAAAAAGTTTTTTTTTTTCAAACAACATCAAATAGTAGATCATTACAGATTTACTCTTTCACAGTTTAGTAGTTTCTCAGCAGTGATTTCAGACAGCTGTTAAACAGCGACAATCATCACAACTGATTTAAAAACTAACAGCCAAACCTTGTCACATTTTCTCTTTTTCTCTATGTTTCAGTGTTTTGCACCCACATTGATGAAAACACTGTTGGACATTTTCAAATAGTGTGTTTCACAGTTTATCTCAAAATTGTATGGAAAATCACAAGTTGTGTACAAAAAAACTAAAACAACAGATAACTGATTTGTAAAATACTTGAAAGCTGATCTGTGATTTAAAGCGGTCCAGGAATAATATGAATAACAACACAAACTGAAGATAAGTTAAAGAAATTAAGCAGCAAATGTAAAAGGATGTACAGATGCTACTGTGCTGACCAGATTTTTTTTTTTAATTTTCACCAAAACTATTTTGCAAATGAGGTACATAGATTTTATACAGTAAATGCAAAAACATGATAAACAAATCCCCAAAAAGTTGTAACTTACTTCAGTCCAGTCTCAAAAAAAGTTTAATGGGATTCAGTTGAATGCTGATTGTAATCATCTATTAATTTAAACAAGGTTCTTTACTTTTAGGAAGGAAACCATGTATTAACTCATTTTTTTGTCTTTTATTTAATCGTATATAACATTTCCCCAAATGCCATTATCAGTTAATTCAGTCATCCTGTTTTAATAAGAATGTTTTTCAGAATTTCTCATTCCTGATTTTAAATTTTACTAATCCAAATTAATTTGGACTTGAGAGTTTGTTACAGCAAATTTAACTGCATTGTCATGACCTTGATACAGTCTTCCATTAGAAATTTTGGTTTATTTTTAGGTCATTTTTCATTGATGTTGTTTGAGATCACAGATTACAATAATCAGTGCATTCAAACCAACTTTTCCTATTCAGCCCTGACTAAAAACAAACTATTTGATGATGTAATGTAAAATAAAAAGAAATGTAACTTACAATTGTGTTCATTTTCCTTCATGGATTAAGATAATATAATGGGAAATGCTTTGAAACATTTATGTACAATGATGTGTCTGAGTGTGACAAAGACTCATCAGCAGCAGGGGGGTATATCAGAGATGGAACCAATCATTACTTATCGAGAGACACTCAAAGTAATTAATGACTTCCGCAAACTGTGGAAGTGGAAAACATTAATGAATAATTTTCGATATATAATCAAGTAATTACGAAATGAACTCAAGAGTAAATCCAGGAACCATGATAATGAATACTGGTGATTATCAATTTAAAGCTATCTTCCTTTTGGCCTCGAGGGACCTGTGCTAGTTTTAGGAGGAGTGAAAGGGGGAGGACAGTTTTTTTTTTTTTTTCCGACCCCATGATAATGTTTCAGTGCCACTCAAAGATCCAGACTGACACACAGCTGTGGAGACATGGAATTTCTGTAGTATTTCTTGTTTTTCAGTCTAAAAGCCCTGTCATGTCTACTGCAGCTCATTCCATTATATCTAGTGGAATCATCTTTATGTCTCCTAATATGTAGCCTTGTATGGCAGGCTTTTTGCATTTCTAATGACAAACATGTTGAAAACTGCTCTAATTATTTATACCAGGTCCTCATTCTGTCAGTGATTCAAGGACAGTTTCAAGTATTTCATGGAGATTTTGGATTTTTCTGACATGCTGAGAACAGGGTAAAAGAAATCTTTTATTTATTTTATTTTATTTTATTTTATTCCTGAAAGCCATCTTTTCTTCTTTGTTATTGATTTAATGGACCTCTTATTGACTTCAAATGTGGTCATGAATAAATTTGGAATGTTTTCTTTTTTCACATGGAAGCCAGAACTCAAACAAAAGTTAATTTTCTTTGTTTTGTTTTGTTTTTTTTCTAAAATAAAGATAACACGAGGCTGAAAGTGAGCAATTATGAAGCAGTACATTCACACCAAAAACAAATGTGTAACTAAGAGAGAGTTGTGAGTTTATGTTTATTGCCTGAAAAAAACATCTTACAGGAGAATAACTAAAGAAATGGCAACAAATGAGGTCCTAAATATATTATGGCTTTAAATTGAGGATTTTTTCCAAATTATTTATATGACAGCATAAATAAGAGTCAGTAATAGCTAAACTGTCAGCATCAAAAGACAATAAAGATGTTGCGTTTTGATAACAGACTCGCATCCATGTCCTTTTTGTTAAACTCATCTAATGGGTCATTATAACAAATGACCCACTTTGCTGCTTAGGTATGAGAACTTGTTGGATAAATTATACCCTGAGGCAAAATCATTATTTACAGCAGCTACAGCTATTAAAAAGAATGATAAGTGGCGAAATAAAAATAGACCAAAGTAGGGTTGTAATTTAGTAGATAAACACACTATGTAAGCAAATCCCTGTGTATAGAATGTGTTTTTATCACCTTAAAACCTTTAAAATACCAGCTTAAGTCCAATTCACATCAGGTATTTGTAGGATTATTGACTGAAAGAGAAGAAAAACAAAATATCCAAGACAATGACCCTGGATCAGTCAGTTACAGCCATTAAAGAATATCCAGCAAGTTGTTATTTCTTATTTTATCCATAGCAAGAAAAATGCAAGGTGAGTGCAACTACCTATTATGAAATCTGTTATAGTGTTTACCCTGATGAACATGGCAGTGAGTAATTACTCATTCTGTTGGTCACATAGCTACTTTGGTGTGTGACCTTTGGACAGAAACAGAAAGTGGACAGAGGTGCAGAAAGTTCAAATGCATAAAATTTGACAAACATTACTCAAAGTTCAAACCTGAAACACCTTATAACATTTTATTTTTTTATAAAAGGATAGCTTTTTTCATGCTTTACTGCTTTGTTCAAATATCATAGTCACAAATAATAATAAGTCCTGTCAATAACCACTGAACTCCGCTCAGAAAGATTGAACTTGTTTATATATCAATACTCATATTGACGTTTGTGCTATCACATGTCCTGCCTTATGTCTTCTTGAATCAATTCCTTCATTTCATTGCTTTTGTTTTCCTCTGTTTTACATCTCTATGGATTTTCTATTTAATTTGGGTCAGCATTGTGAAGGAAGATAGTATTGATTTCTGTCTGAGGGGCTTATGGGAACCACTTTAAGCTTGTCTATTTAAGGTTTCACAGCAGGTTGCGACAACACAAAGAATTTATTCTTACATCGCAGTACAAATCTGATACCAAACCAGGCAGAGGTCAAAATTACTTGCTGGCTCTAACATCAGCTCAGGTGGGTAGTGATGTATTTTTCTCAAGTGAAAGGAGGTCAATGAAAAATATCTCACTGTTAGGCAAAAAATTTGACATGCAGGTCAAGTGAGCAAAGCTGTTCTATGAGGATCTTGTCTTGTAACACTGAGAAGAGGCATTCAAGACACAAATACAGTGGGTCAGCATGCTGGCAAGCTGAAGTTGTTTGTTAAATCCAAAGTGGCCATAATTGTCTATAGCTAAACATCTTGAAAATAGCCTCTCTGGTCAACTTCGCTCTTCAGTCTCTTACTCAGGAAAACAGATTCACAGTAGCAAGAGGAAAAAAAAAAAAAAACAGGAGGGCCAGAACAAAATTGGAGGCAGAGTTTAAAGATGAGAACTTCAACATGTTATGCAAAACAGTTAAAGTTTTAACAAGTGCTTTAAGTGGAGATGCAAAACAGTGTAATAGCATTTAGAGATCAGGGAAAAGTGAATTTACCTGTTCTATGTGCTTGGGGTGATACAAGTACTTCTTATTAACAACCTTTTCTAAATACAAATCTGACTTTAGGTTCAATCAACAGTGACTAAATTCCTTATATGAATAAACTAAACTATCAACTTTAACCAATAAAGAAAGTAGTTTAAAAATTACCTGTAGAAATTAGTTTCCTATTTGTGTTAACATTTTTTTAAATTCATTTAACATTTGTTTCAAGAGCTCAAAGTGAACTTTTTGGATCACCAGTTATTGTGACTGGTAGACTTTTAAAGTTACCAGCCAATTAGAATTTCCACTGCCCAGTTTTTATTTGGGGAACAAAACAGATTATAGACGCAAATGAATACATTAAAGGCAATAACAAACCACAATCATTTTAAAAGTGATAATTATAATATATATCATAAATAGTTTACTAGTAAATGTGGTGCTCTTTCGTTGCGCTGATTAAGATGTAATAGAAATAATAAATGCAGAAAACAATAAACAACAATGACAACACCTGTAATTTCCCATTTAAATTTACCTGACCCTAAATGTGTCCTGGCGAGGCATGATTTGTAAACAACGGGATATTTTCATATTTTCAAACCCTCCAGGACATCTTTCAGAGACGGAGAAAAAGTGAGGAGGAAAAAAGGTCCCAGGTAGGGGAAAAATATAATCTTACTTAGGGCACTAAGAGCTCCAGAACAGCCTGTGGTCTACACTTACTCACACATCTATGTGAAGTCCATGGATGTTCTGCCTTTTTTCAGGGCATTTGACTCAGTTCTGTTGGCGCATAGTCGTCACACTGCACACAAATTTTAGCAAGTAGCCAATAACTGTATGAGACGTTCACAGGAAATGTAGGAATATTAATGATAGGACAAATAACTAAAAGGATTTGCTGCGTTCATCACTGGCCAAAGTGGCCTGAAAATTGCAATTGGTACCCGCCAAAGTGCATTTCAACCCATGTTTGACGGATTGGAGCACAGTTTGTTTTAGTGATGCACCATACATGAGAGAAAATGTAATGACAGTGAGAACAGCTTAAAGACATCTGGAAAAATACTTCAAGATTATTACCTGCTAAATAACAAAACAATATAAAATAAGTGATGCTTATTATATTTTCCCTTTAGAAATACAAATGTGAAAACCATATAGCATTTGATTACTTTTTACACAGCTGATAAAAAAGATGTTATTAATACAGAACCAAACCAGAGTTAGATGCAATAGGTTAGCACTGCTGCCTTGCAGCAACAAGGTCCAGCATTTGACTCCCAACAGGGGCTTTCTGTGTGAAATCTGCATGTTCTCCCCATGCCTGTGTGACTTGTCTTTTACTGATGTTAAAAATGCCAACAGAATATTCTTGGCTGGCTCATTGGGTTAACCCTTCTGCCTTGGAGTGATAAATGAAAGGGGCAGAATTTTATGGAAGAAAGACAGGAAGGGTCGCAGGTCAGTTAAATTGCCAAAGGCAGAAAAAAGATGAAAGCAAATTTTAAAACCAGCATGCATGCAGATCTCTGTTACCCAAACTGGGAGAAAAGCTAAAACTGAAAATACCTAGAAAATAAAAACTACATTTCAATTCACGTATTTATTTTCCTAAGTTGATACTGTAAATGACCACTTGACAGCTGAAATCCAAAGCTGCCTGAGAGAATGTGATTCCCCCATCAGTATCGATGAAGCCAGAACTCACGAAATTTGCACACGCACACGCACACACACAAACACCCACACATTACATGCAAACCAAAAGATCCACGTAGATAACAGAAAGCACACAACCCCTCAATCACAATAATTCCCACAGGGTCTCTATTTTCCTACATTTTGGTTCACTTCTGACTCGCACACACCATGTCTATACATCACAGATTGGGTACAAGCTAACATAATAGCTGTATTATTTATTTGAGCATAATCAATAATCCATGACATCCTCTGTAGAGATAGTTTTTTTTTTTTCTTATGGAAGAGTAACTGCCAGGATTTATTTCTGAAGATACTGTGAAGCAAATACCCCTCTGTCCAGTGATAAACAACAGAGACACCCCTCTTTGTCTAAGGTTATTTGTTTGTGTCTAGATAGAATACAGCTCAGAATTAAGACAGGTCCCCTTACTTTGGTAATAAATAAGAAGAGGGGTAATCATGCATCCTCTGGACTCATTTTGTAAACATGCTCTATTTGGCCTTTTTTGTAATTTTCTATTATCTTTTGCCCTTCTTGAAAAATAATTTACTACACAAGGGGATGTTAATCCTCATAACCCTCTGAGTGTCAAATCCAGGGGCTTTTGTCATTCTCTAAAGTTGAATTAGTGCAACATTTCTATTGACACGTGCCATTAATTATTCAAGCAAGGTCAAAGTCGGTCTCTGTTGTTTATGCTTGTCCTGTAGCAACAACAGATTTGATGTAAATGGGTACATTTTACAAGCCTGATGTGCAGGAGCAGATTTTTCTTTCCTGTCATCTTTTCATTTGTGCTTCATCATCTTCTGCAGGCATTTAACACACTGCTCTTTCTACTTTCCTGTCCTCCTTTGCTCTTTGTATATCGCACGCTGCTTGTGTCTTTTACTGAACCTGTTGTTCGGCAAATTCACACAGAGTCAACCTTTTTCTTCGTGTCAGCACTGAACACGGGATCATCAGCTTCTAAGGTTTCTGTCTTTTGTTTACAAACACATTTCTGCTGCACACATGCACAATTTACACACAAGCTCACACACTAAGGTCTGTCTTTGGCTTTGTCCTGCAAGTGGTTTAACTTTTATTGGCTTCTTGCCTTATTTCTGCTCTGGAAGACAAGGTCAAGTCTCATAAAGTTTAACCTCAACATCAGCCTCAGATTAAAGGTCACGACTTTTTTCTTCACACGTTTCCTGACCTCTGCTATCATGTCATAATATGCCAGGATTAATGTCTTACCTTACTTCTGAACATTCTTATCTTTTTTCTACACAAACCCTATATTTTATATATGGGACTCCCCCATTCCCAGCTCCACAGTTTACTGTGTGTGGAATGTCTTGTATTCCTCGATTCACACCACACTTGGCGGCAGCTCAATCTCAATATCATGTTATCGGACTCAGGGGCCAAGGATATAAATACCACGCACCATAACTCTCTCCTGTTCAATAACCATTATATGCTCTACTTTATACATTAGAAGCACCTGATGGGGCAGTAAATTCACAGCTGCTGCTCGACCATCTCAGAGTGCCCCCAGAAAAAAAAAGAAAAAGTGTTCCGCTGAAGCCAAAGAAATCGTAAAAAGTGGAAATTTAAAAGGGGAAAAAAGTGAATCGGTGAGAAAACTCACCTAAAGAAACTATGAGTTGCCTGCAGCTGTGTACATAAAATTAAAGGAACAGAGAAAATAAAATTCATGTTTTCTGTTGGCTCTGCTTCCTCACTATAGCAATTACTTTTGTATTTTTGTAATAAGCTCTGTACATCCAATGAATCATGCATTCCATTTCCCACAGTCATTCTCAGTCCTGCCCAACCCTTCAGATCTATCTGCTCACACAAAAGGTTTGAGTTCCTTTGCTGAGAATATTTCAGCACCACTGCCAGCATCTGTTCACTTTCCAAGGATGGGAATCAATAGAAACATATTTCCATCCAACTCAACAGATAAAGTAAAGCCCACACTGAACAGTGCAGTGAAATGGCAATAAATGTCCATTCCCTAAACCCAGCGTACACTGCAAACAAGAGTACATGCACACACACAGACACTATTGTTTACCACAAAAGCATGACTGGATGCAGCACTGAGTTTACACTTCAATGCACTTTTTCATTTGGAAAGCTAGGGTGGTTACCCACCGAGCAAGAGCTGATTAAGAAAACAGTCCCATTTAATTTCTTTCTCCTCAACGGCCAGCAAGAGAAATGTAATTAAAGCCACTAAATCTCCCCTGGGCCCTGCTACCTGCTACACGACCAACATGACACGTTGTGTAATTCGGCCGACCTACAAAGGTAACGGCAGAGTTTTTCACCATAGCTGCTGTGTAAGGGCCGGTCTTTAAAGAAAGACAGAGACAAAGAAAAGGTGGAATAGGTGACCTGTGTGTCAGTCCAGGACTACTGACAGCTTTCAGAAGAAGATATGCATAATGTACAGCAAAAGATACACACAAAATGATTAGAAAATGTAAAGCCCAACCTGCCATCTTCAAAACTTGCTTATTTAGTGATAAAAATGTTAAGAGTTAGTAGAAAAATAAATAGAACATAATTTCTATGGTATGGTACTTTTAAATTTGCTACCTGTTATATTCTCATCAACAAAGTAGAGTTTGGAAGGTTTTCTGTCTTATAAACCATCATGGCAGCAGGGACTGGAAGAATGATCACCGCAGAAAGAGATACAAAAAAAAAGGAAAATACAAAGTGAAAAACTTTTCCATTATACAAAGGGTATCTGCATATGGGGGCAAAGGTTTAGATTTCAACAAACCAAAGCAAAACATTAAGGAAATAGTTGAGTGTGTCTTGATCAGTTGATCAATTTCTTGAAGACAAAGGGAAGTGTGATGGTTTGCATTGGATAGTCTCTGGGCATATTATGTTGTGGTATTTGTGCATCATTTTCCTGACCATCCACCATTAAAATGTCCATCACTGAACTCACCAAGCATAACCCTAAACCACAAATTTCCTCAACTTTAACAACATTATTTAGCGGCTAAACATTATCGATGTTTGTATTGTAAAGAAACTTTTTGATAACCCCATTGTGCATGAGCATTAACTCCCATAACATTTAAGGGAGTCACTGGCTTTAAATATAATCCACAGGATATCACTATAAACCTACAAAATAACAGAAATCCAACTGTAGTTCTGCTCTGCTGATAATTTTATGTTTTTTTTGTAATCTCCGTCCCTAATTTAAAAATGTTGAAAAGTAGTAGCTCCTTTCAAATTTGGGGCATCAAAGTTGTTTTTGAATGTAGTTATATTTATTTATCTTTTATTGTTTATGAATGATGGGAACATTTCAATAATTGATTTCCTTTAGGCATTTAAACATACAAAAGCTTTTATTGGTGATGTTGTTTTACAAAGCTAAACAGCAGGCGGCATTATATAATATGCAAAACCAAAATATGGTAGAAGCAACAGACACACACATGCACACACATACACAACTGGAATGTAATGTCACACAAAATGTAATGCCAGTCGTATGTCAGCCAAAAACAAAAAAGACTTTCTGGCATCTGGTAACATGAACACTCATCCAAAATCCAATTTCCTGCTCAAAGTTTTGTCACAGTGTGTCTTAGAGGTAGCTGCTGTGAACCATGGGAGTCTATACTCACAGAAAACAAGACATCTGACAAAGCCAAAGATGATTCACTTTATTTCTTTTAAAGAACATGACATGTTTTCTTTATGAACACGAAATGAACAAAAACCTCACTGAACTCTCAGGCTGCTCAAACCTAAGATAAATATTTGAAGGGCAATAACAAAATTTTCCTCTCAAATACTTTTCACACTATGAAACTTAGAAAAATCAGCAACGGTTGAGACTTTTTCCAATTCAACATCCCTTTTTTCTCAAAAACTTGGACCATGGGTGCTGTGACCTTTGCCCAGTGATTTCTACTTTTTTATGTTTGTTTATAACAAGCAGTGCAAAAATAATCTACTTAGCACTATCAGATAACAGAACAGTTAGAAACACATTGTATTTATGCTCTCTCAGCCATTTAGAAAAAAAGAGGCCTGCAATGTGACAATCTCTTGCTGCACAGTGGCAAATTTGTGAAGGCAGCATGAAATATCTGCAGCAAGCACGGCTTTGTTTGCTGGTTTCATTAATTCTTCAGTAGGGTATATCTCAAAAGTGCCAACAAATGTGGAGTGGAGAAACATGTGCTCTGGCACCAATCCATGCTTCTAATTGGGAACCTTGGGCTTCAGGACTGCAGGATGCACCTTTGCTCTGAAAGACTCCTCCATTATTCATAGAAATGTGAGAATTATAGAACAAAAACTAGCACCACTTCTGACTAAGCTTGTATAAAAAAATAAAAAGAGAGTTGCACATAGATACAATGCTTAATAATCCATTTTGCTTTAATAGCGAAAATTCAAAGTTTAAATACTACCACCTACGTGATGATAGAACAAGAATCAACATGCTTTTAAGATAAAAACACAAACCAACTTTTGTTTTTCTATTCTTCAATGGCTCCAGTGAAAATGTGTCTTTTCCTATCAACTAGTTAATCTAATAAAGACTGGTCCGATATATCTTTTATTTCCAATTACTTGAAGTCAGAATATACAAAGTTTACAATTTTGGGGAGATTAAACAGAATTTACATACAACCATATACTCTATAAATGAAGAGTTTCTTATGGTGCGTTCACACTGGCCACTTTGTCAACGTCCAGCAACGCTCATAACGCTCCAAGTTTGACGATTGAAAGTTGAAGCTTGTAACGCCTGCCAGTCAGCGCATAGGCGTTAAAGCTCGTAAAGCTTGACCGTTAAAAAGAGCACGAAGGCGGGGCTTCCTTTGTTATCGGATGTTCTGATCTATGGTGGGTCATATAGTGGCTTGGCTTTATTTACTCCGTTTGTGGATACACCCCATTCTTCAGATGTGTTTTAGGAGTTAAACCATTTGCTCCAGGAGCTACATATGGATAAGGTTTGCTTCCAGCGCTACTGCCGTCTGTCCCACGCCCAGTTTGAAGACTTCCTGCTTCATTCAGGTACGTCACTACGATGAGACGCTCTGATTGGTTGACATGCCGCTTCAAGAGCGTTAAGAGCGTTCACAAAGCAACGCAGAGCCGTTGACGTCTGTCTGACGCACTCCACCATAGACTTTACATGTAAACTTGCCGCTTCTGACGTTGACAGTTGGGCCGGTGTGAACGCACCATTATTTGTCTGAAATGATTTCTACAAAAGCAGAAAATATCTCAGATAAGTGTTTAAACTCACAGAAGAAAGACAATTTATGTGCCATTCGTGTATGTAACCAATGCTGTAAAACTAATAAAATCTTTCAGAACTTTAAAAAACAAGGCTTGACGATGTTGGCTACTTCAATTCATTGCTATGTTTAAGGTCGATCTACAGATCAGCACCACAAAAGATGTTTTCTCCATTCATATCGTTAAAAAAAATAAATTTTGAGACCTCCCCTCACAGATGAACGGCACATAAACGTGCAAGTGATCCCATGCGCACACACACCTGAAAGAGTGGAAATCTATATAATAGAGTTGGGTTGACAGGCGATGGCATCATCCATGGCTGACAGTCATAACAGTTTTAAGAAAAAAGCAGAGGTGGAGAGGCAACAGCAGATGGAAAAAGAGGCTATAAATATTCATCTTTTCAACATACAAGTTGTCCATCGACATCATGCAGAGTCAGTGGTCTATGGGCTTTTACAACAGAAAAATTGTGAGACTTAGTGAACTCTAACATGTCAGAGTGTGAGTGTTTAAGCAGATACAACAGGGGATTACAGGCAATAGGACCAGAATAAAAATATGACTTCATAAGTTCAGCTTATATAACTGTAGAGACGCCACTGGTGGCTCAGCAAGGCTTGAGGGCGAAATGCACTGTTTACAGAACTACCGTTTAGTTTTATGAAAAGAATATTTTTTGTTGGTGTAAACATCATTTGTGTAAATAAATACTTAAAAATTACTGTTTGAATCATAACTTCTGTTGTTTTAATTGTTCACTGTCAAATATGCTAGTCTTGGTTTTGCTTCATTATCCAACTAATGAAATGACAATGTTTAGCTGAGGCTATGTTAAGAAAGGAGACAGTTTTAACAACATCATCTACCGTTTACATACGTTAGACTCAACATTTCATTATAATAAAGCTGTTTCCTTAAAGATATTGTTACATGCCTATATAAAAATCATAAATATTTATATTCGGTGTTTATATTAAGCATAACAAGAGCATTTCAAAGTGTCTCATACGCCTTCATACATACATGCTCCTCTCATGTGAGACTATCTGAAAATACAAAATCTCCAAACACTTGGATTTGATCTTCCAACCCCCCCCCCAAACACACACACACACACACACACACGCACATCTCAGAGACGGGCCTAACCAGTTTCCAGAGGTAGACATGAGTCAATAAGAAAAAAGACCAGATTTCAATAGCTATTATAGATGCAGCCACCAATGCGAATGAAGGGAGTACAGTACACATCACAAGGGAGGGAGATTAGGGAAGGGTAGCATAAAAAATAGAGTAGAGAAAAGGGAAATGGAGGTTAGAAAGGGAGCACAAGAGATATAAAGACAATAAGCAGGTGGTAGATGCAGAGTTGTTTTGAGAAACAGTAAATGCACGTTTAGATTGTGCTGTTCAAGAGTCTCCGTAGAAATGAATTTATCATGGGAGCTAAAGGTCACAGATGCTGTTTGGATACATGTTTGTTTTACCATCTGAGAAAATATCAGTCACGAGTTGCCTGCAAATTAATGTCATATTAGATCTAGTCAGTTTTCATCAAACAAAATGTGAAACCTATAGAAAAAATAAAGCATGACCCCCAACATTCATAATTTAGTTGTATTTTAGCATGAGCGGGACAAAACATGTTTCTGAATACTGAAAGGCAGGACAAATACAATCAGTGTAATCTCAAAGCCACACAACAGTGAATCAACTACAGTAGACAGAACATCTTCATAGTCACAAAAATATACAAGATAATGCTGCAAGAACTTACAAACCATTTAATAACTCTGTAATTATTAAAGTAAGATTCTGATCACAGAGCACAATAGTTTTAAAACATCTTAAAAAAATACTTTTTTTAATTACTTCAATCAAAAGTGATTTTAAAACACTTAAATCTATCATAAAGGGAACTGATTTGTAGAAATAAAAACATTGTGTTTTTAAAACGTTTTATCTTAATATCAGTATATTCAATCATGGTGTTTTTGTGGAGCAACTTTCAGGTAACGGGTTCAAAACACCACCCACAATTTCAACTACATATAAATCACAGACTTCAAATGCAAAAAAGACTCACAATTGTATTTTAATGTGATTTACTAAAAGTTTGAAGATAAGTATCAGAAGAAAAACAATCTATATCACGTTAATGCAAATAAATGGATTCCTCATCTTATCAGCTTGATGCTATTTACTACAGTTTGCTGTACAAGAATATCTTTATTACAGTAAGTTTCACAGCATTTAGTTAATTATTCGATTATTTGAAGATTTCTAATAAAGTTTTAATGTCCAAACTGCTCTTTACATATGTTTACTGAATAAAAAAAGATTAAAAGGTTGCATCAACCACCTGTGCCAAACTCCTAACACAAGGATTAGTGGTCAACTCCTGGTATCTTGTGTAGAATCTTAACTTTTTAAACAATCACTCAGTGTAATAACAGCAACAACAGCAGACGATTTGAATATGTTTATTTATTTGTGTGTATGATGAAGGTATCTCATCGACTCAGAGAGAAAGATAGTACACCTGCTACTGCATCTGCTGCTGACAACATTTGGTGGAATGTTCTTTTGACATCCTAAACTGCTTTTATGTAAACACATATTTAAATTTGTAGCAAAATTCTTTTTTTTGTTTGTTTGTTTCATTTTGCTGTATTTTTTATTACATACAAACTAAAATAACAGGTGTTACTAAGTGCCATGAAAAGCAATAGATGAGTTTTTTCTTCTTCTTTTGTATTTTGATGAATAAAGAGCCTATAGGGAAGCCTATATAAACGGCCTTTACCCTTTTGCCGATTTGTATCAGTGCAACAATATTGTGAGCCAGACAGGAGTGTGAGTTCAAGTCCCTACAGAGTTTATATGCAGTTAGTAAAACCTGAAAATATGGAAAAGGTTACTGTGTGAGCATGCTAAGTGCCAGGTGCAGAAATAAAAAAATAAAGATGTCACAAAAATCTGTTTGGATGCATTAAAAAACTATCCTCTAACTTTTTTTAGATATCAGACATAAATATCCGATACACAACTGTATGATATGATTTTGGTGGCATTTCAGTTCTCTTGTTTTT
This sequence comes from Pachypanchax playfairii, assembly GCA_006937955.1. Lineage (NCBI taxonomy): Eukaryota > Metazoa > Chordata > Actinopteri > Cyprinodontiformes > Aplocheilidae > Pachypanchax > Pachypanchax playfairii. The sequence goes on along the minus strand of SSNP01000050.1, from coordinate 170,748 downwards.
CTTAAACATTTTGATTTATAATGCACTGAAGTCTATGTTTCAAAGTTTAGATTTAGACAAACCCAACGAACACCAAGTCTGCACAGAAAACTCCACACAGAGCCTGCTGTGCAAAGATAGCAATAATGTTTTTGCAAACCTGTGTGTACCAAACTGAGAGAAGTAATTTCAAATCTGTGCATACAGCTACACTGAAAAAAGAAATTCCCCAGATGTGTTTTTTTTTTCTGTCCTTGGCCCTTGCTGGGCTCTACTGAATTGTGTTCAGTCCCAGACAGTCTGTTGTGTGTTCAATCTTTCACAGGACCAGCGAAAAAAGAATGAAAAGGGAATATGAGTGATCAAATGTATCAGCCATTGTTGCTTTAGTCTGAAATGCAGTAATTTGTACATGTTGGATGATGGTAAAGGCTGCAATCTACACAACCTGCACCATGAACCATTTAAGAATAACACAACCTTTGTAAGTAAGAAAACAGTTTGAGAAAACAAAATAAGAGTTTAGAGGTAAAAACGTTATAATTATGGTTAAAGACCAAGAAAAACACATTGATTTACTGTCCACAAGACACATAGCATGATTTAAGTTATTTTTATTTTTAAAAATTTAGCCGATAGTTATTGAAAAAAGTACATTAATAGTTGAGTTTTACAAATGGATTTTTCAGCCCCTGGGTAGTCTGTAATGAGAGTTACTGGGCATGAAAGAAAACCAATCTTTCAGCACTTAAAAAATAAGTTACATGAGGTAAGCAGTCTGGTTTGTTTGTTTATTTATTTTATTTTTCATTTATTTATTGACTCAATACCTGAATCCACACTTTTCAAGGTTCACAAGAAGAACAAATCAATATAGGTTGGGATGGTTTTGATGTCAGCAGTCAGTCATATCAAGGCCTCATTGACTGAATTTGTGAAAACTTCTTTCATTATAAAAATATTATGTTACACCGAAGTTACTCATTTGGCATTTGTTTAAAGAGGCCCTTCCATTAAAAACGTTTTTTCTGAGGTTTCTGTTGAATATTTTAGCTCCACAGGTGTTCTTACCTTCATAGTGGGTGTGAAAACAGGTCAACAACTTCTCTTTCAGTTTTAATCTCTCAAACTACTCAGGTGGTGATAACACCCGAGTTCTCCCGAGTTGGAACGGCCTGTATCTGTTTCGTCACAACTACTTTGTTCGTTAGTATTTGGCAGCTCCCGCAGTTGAAACCACACCTAGCATGCTGCTGGCTAAAAAGTTGAAGCATAAGAGTTAACAAACAGGAAGACACAATGTCTGACGTTGCCACGCGCAGCGGGGCAGGAAACAGTATACCTTGCTCTCATAGGCTAGTTTGTTAGCCAATCTGAGTCCAGCAAATTCAAATAATGAATATGAACGAGCTACTGACGAAGCAGTCTGATGGAAGGAGCCGGAACCAAACGAATTTTAACGCTAACAGATTGAAAGGTCTGTTAATAAGTGTTTCCTGACGTTTTTTAGTTATAAATGTTTCATATCACTGGTTAATACTTAAGAAAGAACCACACAGTCCTGAAACTTGTATGAAATGGCCTCTTTAAGCATTAATATAGCATCCTACTCAATAACAAAGAAAAAGTGCTATGACTTTTTTATTTGCTAGTACAAAGGATGTTAGTCGTAGATCACGCAGGATTTCTCACTTCACCTATCATCTAGTTTAGCTTTCTGTTTATTATAATTCTTTAATGACGGCTCATTATGTGACTTCTTCAGAGTATTCAATTTATATTTATCATTGTGTGAGAAAATGAGCACAATTAATGTCATGCCTCTAATGATTTCAGAAGTTGCCAAGAGATGGTACATGACGTATTGGGTCAGGGTTGGGGGATTTTGTGTCATTAACAAAAAACTCTGTTTGTGGTGAAACGATTTACCAACTGAAGAATGACTCATTCGTTTCTCTGCATTAAAGCTTTACAACTTCTACAACCAGCATCACAGAAAGTGACAATACACTCAACTCATCGATCTCTGATGTTACCGTAAAGGCTGAAAGTCGATTATTCAGTAATTCAAGACTAGAAAGTAAAATTCAAACATAATACTGTTGGATACATTTATAAGAATTCCTAAACAGATCTTAGGGGCCAGGAAAGATCTTGATTGAGCGTATATAGCCATAACGTATGTGGTTAAAAGAAGCATTACGATGCTGAAATTCCATTCGACTTCTTGCTGATTAATTTTTCCCAAAACCCGGACAGTGTGCTATGTTCTGGGGCTGCTTGGCCTGTGTCCTCTTGGGGCACCATTCTGCTGGGGGTGGGGGTTACTCTGCTCTCTTGCAAACATCCCCTCTGCATGGGACCTGTGGCTGCTTTCTGTGCCTGCTGGTGGTTGCCAGTCTGCTTTGGGCTGTTCTGCTCCCTGATACTCTGACCCAGTGCTCTGGTGCCCTTTGGACCAGGCTGGTGGTTGGTTAAAACAGCACTCACTGTACTAGCAGTCATTTCAAAAACTCTTAGTGTTATTTGTAATATCCTTATTATTATGATTAACAGCAACACATGTCCTTGGACTGTTTTGTATTACTTTTTGTCTGATTTTGTTGTCACTATCTTGTTTTCTCCCCTCCAAAAAATAAAGTGCACTATACAACAGAAGGGAGAGAGGCCAAGATCCAAACAATTGGCTTGCTGTTTTGTCAGAACCGCCATTTGCCATTCAAAGATCGGCAACTGCCGTTCACTGAATGGCAAATGCCATTTTATAAATGTCCAGTGGCCACTGCAATTTCCATCTTATAATCGGTATTCCATTTCTTCAGTGGCCAAAGCACCTCCTCAATGGTAAATCTATTCAGAAACAAACCATGTAGCAACCCGTAGTTTATTAAACAAGTATGTTTGTACTTTTATTCACATTTTTGTATTTTTAATGGAACATGTTGGTTTTTATTTTGTATTGCAGATGCACGACTACAGGTTCAGTTCGTAACTCAATATACCAGCCTTGCTAGGCTAGCATGTGTGCAAGAGCTAAATGATGTTTTTACAACAACAAAAATTATAAAATAAAAGAAAAACCCAGGTTTAAAACCACCTACCAATGTTTACAGATCATATAGAATCCTGTCTATAAGATCAAAATTATTTCGCCCAAATATTATTAAAACAGAAAAAAAATGGATTTCGGCCCTACGGACAGAATAGGTAAATTAAACTTCGGCTGTTGTAGAGTAAATCTGTCTTGACATAATAAGGTACTCAGACACACAATTCTGTCTGCCAAACAAATCAGGAAAAGACAGGCTAGTTTAGTGCTGGCAATTAGCATTGCCAACAGTCTCACAAACAGGAATACCTCATTTTGGTTGCAACTACACCATGACTTCTACACTTGACTATTACATTATTGGACAAGGGCTCTTATAACAAGACAAATATACTGTAGAAATGCAATCCTGTAGTAAGTATTGCAGGGTTAAAGACATTTCTAAAATTTATGAACGTGGCAGAGTGAATCACTGTGATTATTAAGATTTAAACTAAACATCTTGTACCAAGTGAACATTTGATGTTAATTTAATGTTAGATGCCTTCTAGCTATCTTTTATGCTTTAGTTTTATACTTAATAAGAAATAATGACACATTTTCCTTATTCTAAAGATATATAAAACATAAAATCCAGTTCAATGATCTAAAGTTAACAAGAATCCATACTTTTTGTTCAGTTCTGTTCCTTCAGAATTAACTTAGTCATTGATCAAATGAAAAGCTGCATATGACAAGATATATGATTTATCTATTGAGATTCAGGCAACCTTGTACATATTTTGTTGCACAGTTCATGTAACCTGAGTGATCATTGTTTTATTCTGAATAAATATCCCAGTGTGCATTGGTTTGACAACCATTACAGCATATAGCAAAAGAAAAAGCAAACTATATTAAATAAAACTTGTAATATTTGTAACACATTCTTACAAGCAAAATTAAATAATTAACATTTTGGATCACAATTAACCACTGAGGTTCCATAAACTATAACTTTAAAAAAGTCTGTGATATGTATGGGACAACTTGCATTCTACTGTTGTTGTTGTTTTTTTGTTTTCATGTACCTGCTATTTCACCTACTGTTCTTCCTAACAACCTAAACAAGTCTTAACTGTTTTAATTGAATTACCAGATCGTATGTAAACTGATAGACTGTAAAATTCAGTTGAATCATATTGTCACTTAACAGCTACTTTTGACCCTGTCATACAGTAAGCGATATAATTTCAGATGTCAAAAATATTCCCAGACTTCATGTTAGAAACTGCTCAAACACAAAGTCACTCTCTTCATTTGCTTATTTTTTCTGACAGCATTTTTTGGCATATCAACAATAAAACCACATTGACGTCAGTCGACAGCTTCGGCTGAAGTCATTAGAGCTGGCATCTCTGGAATGCATTTTGTGACAAACTTCATTCAATAAAAAAAAAGCACTGAAATAATCAACAGATTTTGGACAACTCGACCTTTCTATTTAGAAAAATGAATGGGCATTTACAGCACATTTAAAGAGGCCATTTCATACAAATTTCAGGACTTTGTGGTTATTTCTTAAGTATTAACCAGTAATATAAAACATTTTATATCTAAAAAACGCCAGGAAACACTAATTAACAGATCTTTCAATGTCTGCATTAAAATTTGGGTGTTTCCAGCTCCTTCCGTCAGGCTTCGAGCAGCAGCTCGTTCATATTCATTGTTCGAATTTGCTGGACTCTGACTGGCTAACAAGCTAGCCTCCCGTTCAAACTCGGGAGAACTCAGGTGTTTTCACCACCTGCGTAGAGAGATTAAAACTGAAAGAGAAATTTTTGACCTGTTTTCACACCAACTATGATGGTAAGAACACCTGTGAAGCTAAAATATTCAACAGAAACCTCAGAAAAACCATTTTAATGGAAGGGCCTCTTTAAAAATCTGTGACACAACTGAGAAAACTGTGTTACTCTAACCTATTATTGTAACCACCATTACAGGTAACACGATATACTGTATGAATGAATAGATGCTTTATATTTTAAAATGTTTAAGTTCACCTATTGATGTTCATCTTTTTGCCATTGTGAGGGAAAACTTAATCCAAACTTGTTGAGATTACCAAAATAAGCAAACATGGCCAACTAAACTGCTTTCAAACTAGTCAAAATTCAACAATGAACTATCAGCTGCCCAAAAACATCTTTAACTTTGTATAATGAAAACTGCCAGAAAAGACTGTTAGAAAACAGCATCAGTTTGTTAAAGGATGTTTAACATCCGGTATTCTGAAGAAAAACTGGAAACTCGAACAACTAATGGAGCCTTTCCTGGAACAACATACATTTCCATCATTAAGTTTACCCGCATTTTCCAATTCAGGGTCACAGGAAGCTGGTGTCTATCACCAGCAGTCATTGGGTAAGAGGTGGGCTTACACTCTGGACAGGTCATCGGTCCATTACAAGGCCACACAGAGAAAGACAGTCATACACACACACAAACACACACACACACCTAGAGCCAATTTAGAATTGCCAATTAATCTACCATGCATGATTTATGATCTGTGGGAGGAAGCCAGAGTTCCCAGATAAAACCCATACATACGTGTAGAGAACATACAGACTCCATGCAGAAAGGTCCTGGCAGGTTGCAAACATAGGACCTTCTTGCTGCAAAGCAACAGTTGCTACCAACATGCAGCCCTAACACACACACACACACACACACACACACACACACACACACACACACACACACACACACACACATATATATATATATATAGAGTCATTCGTTAACCAGAATAATGAGAAGGATTTAGAATTTGTTGATTAAACTGAGTAATGCAAGCTGTTTTTGAAAGCATTATCATCAGCAAATGCCTCTAAGGAGAAGTTTCTCAGTGTATAATAAGCCAAATCACTTGTCAAGAAAAACGAAAATACATGCCTCCCAAAATCATTTCAAATCATTGAATTATTTTTCCTTTCCAACATACTTATTCCAGCTGTGTTTTATTCTAATAAATAAAAAGTAAACACAAATAATTACATTGAAAAAAGTTGAAATGCTATAATGTTCATAAATATAACTAAAATATTTTATGCTACATTGCCACTTTATTTTTTTGCTTATAAAATCATTTTTGTACTAGATGAAACCATAGGTTTTATGCTGCATGTTGTAAACTTAAAAACTATCTGAAGACATATATATCAAATGAAACTGCTTTTCTTATTCCAGTAAAATCTATCAGAAAGAAAAGCTATGAATTACTGCCTGATAGAAGGTTTTCCAGCCCTAATAGCTGCCACATCTGAGATCAAAACACTTCTTTTAGTGAACTTCTCAAAATCCAGCTGAACAAAACAATAGCAGGTGTCAAAATTGCACTGCAAAGAACCTTAATCAAAGGCAGAAAAGCATAGATTGTCTCCTGGAGCCTACAAAAATAGTAAAACAATCAAATCCATCACTCATTATCAAAAACTTTACAAACGTCTGCCAAAATATGAAGATACTGCTACACATAATGCATGGAACAGCTGATATCTGAACTGACTCATTCACTCTTTCATTTAAAATGGGTTGATCCTGCAAGTAGCCATGCGATTAAGCTGGTTTTGAATAAGGAATATGTTAGGAAATCTTAAATCCCAATAGAAGATTGCATTTTGTTTTTCTTTTTCTTTTTGCTTCGGCCTGGAAAAAAGACACTGGAAGACCTCGTATTGTTTACACATAAATGGAATAACATAAAGAGGCTAGGAAGAGCCCCAAATTAAGGTGATGAAAGGTGACATGTCATTAAAATAAAAAGTAAATAAATAAAAAACTACAGTTGGCTTTTTTAAAGATAAACTCATCGAGGAGCTGAAAGTCTGCAGACTTGTTGCCTTTCAGTTTGGGGGAAACGCCATAGGAATAGTGCAGGAGTAATACAAGATTTCATGATTTCATGAGAAATTAGCTGGCCAAAAAAACATCTTTGTTTCTAGCTGAGATGCAGAATTACTTCTCTCAGGAGATATCCTTGTAACTTCAACAATGTTCCTTTGTACCAACAAAGACTTATCAACCTGAAGCATTTAACCTTCATCAGAACTGAAGAAGCCTTTTGCATGAAAGGTGAAACATCTTCAAAATAAAACGTTGAGCTCCAGTTACCCTTTATAAGATAAACTCTAAGGATTTCCATGTAAAAGACAAAAACTGCAGAAGTGGAAAGAAGTCATACACACAATATTATATACATATTTTTAAATCTGGTAAAGGAGAGGGATCTTTACCATTTTACAGAAATCAATAGAACTGACATTTAAACATGATGAACCTTAAATGTAATCCTATTCTGCTCCTTAATGTTGTCGTAATTGAATAATGGTGTTCCCTGAAGTCTACTAAACACAGCATGTTGTGTTTGACCAGTCAAGGATTTTCATTTGCTGTAAAGTCCTCCTAATGGTTAATGGGCCGGTCAGAACCTTTGGATTAATAACCCCAGTAAACACTACAAAGTTTCAGAGTACCTAAAACAGTTACACATTCCTGGGATGGTTGCTATGGTGACAATGCCTTTTAGAGAACTCATGTGGGGAAGATAGCTTTGGTGTAATAAATTGGGTTATTGTTTGCTGTTAGATCCAAGCTCCATTAATATTGTTTGCCCCTAGTATTAACGCTACCTCCCAGCAAGTGTTACCATCCTGCTATTATTGCATTTACTCCGCCGTGCAAGCAGCAATCCTCTAGTTCTATGCTCATGTTTAGATAAAGCAGATAATCTAATCAGAATACAATCTGCAAGGGTTTATCCATTTTGACGGCTCAAGGTTAGAACTGGCACAGTTTGACTATTGGAGGGCAGTGAGAGAAAAAATTACATCTTTAAAAGTTCAACCACTTCCTGGGAGAATGGCAGCTGAAACAAACAGACTCGAAAACATTACTTCAAAGCCAATATTACTCGAGGAAGAAAAAAAAAATGCTGCCTTGATATCTGGAAAACAATAACCCTCAACAACAGAGACAATATGCAAATGTGTAAAGACCCCACTGTCATAAAACATATTAAGGAAAATTGAGGGTTTGCAATTACAGCACAGTCAATTTACCACACATTCTACATCAAGCATGGGGGCTACCATGAAACAGTCTCATCAGGACATTTGATCCATTTTCTTCTTTTCTTTTTGACACTGGGGGAGAAAAAAAAAACAATTCTTCTCTCAATTTCTGTTTTAAGATAAAAGACTAAAATTGAAACGGATTGCCTTTCCTCTGTAGCCCTGATGGCATGGCTTAGAGGTCTGTTTCAAAACAAAACAATTTCCTCTTAAAATAGGTCACTCAAGCAGAGAGGGTGCCTATGTTATATTCAAGGATTACTAAGTAAAAGATATTCAGTAAATTTCAATACCAAACTGGGTCATGACAACATACACTGGGATTAGGAAAATCCATATAAAATAAAAATGATTATACGAGATTTTCATCTGTGTCGAGATAATCATCTTTATTTTAGGGTATTTATACTTCCAATTTAGATAAAAAAAAAAAAAAGAAGGAGAAAAAAATCCCCAAGTGAAAGACAATTGTTTTAGTGGACAGCATTTAGAAATCATAAAATTAACACACCTTATCCCTCAGGCAACTTTGTCAGTGGATAAAAATCTGAAATATTTGATTTATTTTATTGGGGAAATGTCAATATCATGAACTTGAGTCTTGAGAGGATTCACTCTCTGAAACTGTATTATGAATACAGTTGCTATGTCATTGTTTTAACACTCCCTTCTCCCAAAAAAACATGTCATTTAATTCAAATGAGCCATCTGCCAAGTTTTTTACTCACTAACTAAATATTATTTCAGTTGTAGAAAAAAAAATCAATACAATAATAATATTGTGAATGCTAACTCTTTCCACCCACACAAGTACATAGCCTCAAGGACCAAAAGTGGGCATGAATCAAAATCCCTGATGTATAATCCTTCGAATAGAAAATTCACTTCAAAGTCTTATTTCATCCATCCAAGACTCATCTGCTCATGTCTGCACCACTACAGTCAGGCCCCTCAGGTACTAGTTTTAGGGTCAATGTGCTGATAAAACTAGCTAATGATGCCTTCAAAGACCACAAGGTCTATGGAGGCTGACCACAGGAGATTCAACTTTTTATTTCAATATTTATAAATATATATGAGAGTATTTATTTATTAATTTAACCCGCTGCACCTTAGCTTAATTCTTTACCCTTTTTATTTAATATTCATCAGTGAACTCTGTTCAGGCTGTGAGTTGATTTTTGTTTGGCAGGTCTCAGGAGCCTCTGATCAACCAAGGATCATTAACTGTTGTACATTTATTTGTAATAATTATAATTGTAAGCACTAATGTGACTGTTTAGTTTCCCTTAAGTCCACTGACTCTACTAAAAAAACAACAAACATGGAAGATTTAAGGTTATAAAAGAATTTCAGAAATTAAAAGTCAGACAAATAGTGTAACCTAAATAAACTTAGTTGTTGGGCAGCAATGCACTGATGAAGACAGTTGGAGAAGATGCTAGCAAAGCTAAGTAGAGAAAAGAAAAATACCTAAGTGAGCTGTGGCGGAACTATATGGAAATGTGTGCTCATCAATGTCAAAACATGTTTGGATTTATTTGGACTGCTGCATCTAAAATGACCCAAGTTTATAGGTGGACATCCAAAAACCCTTCAGTGTTCCTTAGACAAATTCCAATTTATTCTCTTAACTGCTGATTTTACAAGAGAGTGGAAAAGTTTACCAAGTTTGGCAGTTTATTAAACGGAGTGATGGTTAATATTTTCATTGATGTGACGTGTAATGTTGTTACTGTAGATTTAATGCAGACCTTAATGTTGAATTGGTTCGTTTCTATTTGTTTATGCTCTATTTCTTTTTATTGGTGGTTTCCTGAAATAACCCTAACTCTGATATGTTCCGCAAGGTGCACAGCATGTTGCTGCTTTTGAGTGACAGAGTTTAAAGCCAATAAAGTGTGACAATGGAAAAACCATTTGAGGGGGGATGACTGGACACCAAGGAGAAGGAACACAGCTGGAAGAGAAGCTCAAGATGGAAGCTCAAAGAGCAACAGAATATTCACAAAACGTTTGTTTTTTATTGTTGTTGGTTTTTTGTGTTTTTTGTAAAATTGTGTGCTAGTTTTGCTGATGTTAGCCCGTTTTTTAAGTGTAATCACTTGTGGACAATTGAAATAAATAACAGCAGATGAAATCTATGAATATCTAAAGACATTACATAACACTGATTATTAGGCGTTCACAAAAAAAAAAAAAACCACAGCAGTTTACTAATACTTCACTAATAATTAAATCATCCTAACACTGCAAAGCTATTAATCACTGTAAATTATGATGTGATCTGAATCAAACACTTTAGATCAGATTTAACCCTGATACTGACCTCAGTAAGTAGTATCGCTGTCACCAATCCACATTAATACAGTGCTCTGTTACACCAAATTCTAATCTATTGGTTAAAGTGCTTCTGTTTAAAACGGCAGTTCTTACATTTAGCTGTGAAGTAACCAAACACTTTGATGGGTCCTTGGCCCTGAACCACCTGCTTATCCAAAACAACATATTTTATGTCATTGTTGTCTAGGTACGATTACATCCTAAAGCACAAATAGAAGCAGTCACAAATTTAGAACCCCACTGGACGGTTTCAAATTATCACATTTCTTGTGACTGCAAATGAAGCACATTTTCTCTTTTTTTAAACTACCGCACATCAGCTTTACTTTGATTACACATATGGAAGAAGAGTACAACAAAAAAAGAGAAATTATTCCCATTGTAATAGCACAAATAACACACTGGACCTTGATACTGCATGTAATTTGTTTATTTTTCATATGGTCCGTCTGTACTGGTGCATTTTAATATGAAGCTAAACTGATGTTCTCTCTTCAGTTAGACTGGAGGGGCAAAGGTGAACTATAAGGTCAAACAGGGATATTTTCCAAATCATAATGTCTTGTTTCCAGACCTCCAATTAACAGCTTTGCTACCAGTTAGTAAAGTCAAACTTTCCCTTAACAAAGCCCATGAGATTATTTCTATGTGTTGAGAATAACATGCTTACATTAAAAAAAAATAAATATGCATTTTGCAAAATAAACAACAATTTTAGTCTGGAATAGTTGGGGGAAAGAGGTTAAATACCACAGAATGTTTTCTTTCCCTTTGTCCTTTTAACTAAACATCTAATTATCTGTAAGAAGTGGCAAGGCAAATATCATTTTCAGATAGATTTTAAGGATAATTTAAAGCACGTTTGTTTTTTACATTTTGATGCCAGATCACATGTGATCATAAGTGTCTTCTAAGGCAAAAAAAGCAAAGCTATAAACATTATGTATGCAGTATATTTATTTCCTTTGGTTTTGTCTTCCTGATTCTTTCCCAGATTCCTCTCCACTTAAGCATTATTTTAGGATAATGAGGTGTGCAGCAGTAATTGGAAGCTACAGTTGTAAAATCTAGCAGGAGAATCAGTCTGAGCCTACAGGCTGTACCCAAAGCGAACATGTTTATTACTATGCCAGAAATAACAAATGACTTAACATCTTTCCCTCTTTAATAATCATATACTCCTACAAGAAAACAGGAACAGAGGTACCACACTGAGCGATCTTTTAATTCATTTAAAAAAAAATGAACAATGAGCATATAGTGTAAAAAGAAGTCCTTGAGGCAGAGATAAACTTCACAGCTCTACGTTTCATGGTGAGACGGCAGATGGACATTTTATAAGAGTCTTGCATTGAAAGTGGAGGGTGATTCAGGAACAGTAAAAGTCATTTATCAGGGTTTTTTTTTTCTTTCACAACTTGTACTTGTGCATAATTGCCAGTTTGTAAAATGAGTTTCAGAATGTGTAGCAATGGACCTTCACTGGCTACTTCCATTTTCTCCTTGCCTCAGAGTTGAATGTCTGTTTCCAAGAAGGCCATCGCAACCATTCAGAATATCTGTATTTTTTTAACATGACATCTTCACCGTAGAAAGGTTACACAGTTTGATTTATTGATAAACTCTATTGTGTCTTTGTCATTGAGCTTTAAAGTAGAAGACTTTTAAATTTAATTCAATCAATCACTGACAAAGGAAAAATGTCCAGCCTTGGTCCTTGTTTTCTAAAGTACTTCCCAGAAAATTAAATCGCATTCACAAGTTACTTTTCTTCTTACGCTGACTAACATAACAATGTAACAATGTTAAAATGCATCAATTTCTTGGAAAAACAAAACAGTTTTTTTTTTGTTTTACATTTTAGAATTTAACCAAACAAGTAAAAACCAAAACAGTTAAAGAAACGGGCAAATAAACGCACGAGTCACAGTCAACACCGAACTGTCTGTAAAAACTTACCAGTTCTGCGTGTTTTATCAGATACAGTGAAAACAGTTCAGTATCCAATGAATACAGACCTGCTGAAACTGAGATAAAACATTGTGTCTACTTTCTGTTTAAGAAAAACTGTATTAAAGGAATAGAATTTATCATCAGACTATTGTGTGCTACAAAGAGAACACGCAGGCCGGGACGCAAATGAGAACAACTTTCTGACAGAGAGCGGAGAACTGAGGATGAAAAAGAGCATAATTTGCAAAAACAGGATGATAGAAATGGAATAAAGGTATAAATTAAATGTATGTTGTATATACATGTGTGTGTGTGTGTGTGTGTGTGTGTGTGTGTGTAGTGGGGGAAAGGTTGAAAATACCATTTGTCTTTATTTCTGATTGCATATAATCATTTTCTGTGGTCTGAAAGCATGAACTGCTGTTACTTTGTTATGTAACTTTGTTTTTCTGTGTTATTTACTTGATTTGTTTTTATCCAGAACTGAAAACACTGATCATTATAGTGATTGTAAGAAACAATTTTGTTTTATTTTTTGGGGTTAACTGTGTGGAGGGTTTATGACTGAAGTGAAGAATACCACAATTATTGTTTTTATTGTCACAGAAAAATAATAACTTTGATTGTTATGTGTCAGTTTGTTTAGAATAACCTGTGTGAATGGTAGGATTTAAAGGAATCAGTTTTGAGATGATGTTATTGAGCTTCTTGTTTTTGTCTGTAGAACCTTTTATTTCCAAAAGGAGGAAAAACAGGTCAGTGTAGCTGTGTGCATTTTAATTTAATTTAGTTTGTTTGGTTTCAGTTATGTTTAGTTGGGTCGTGTTAACCTTTAAGTCTGGTATTTTTGTATATAGGTTAGTTGTCTCCGTTGTGAAAATAAATACGTTACACTGGACAAATTCTTCCTTTTGCCGTGCTCTGAGAGCACAGGCAGATGTTTGATTCATGTGTACTACAAAATTCAAGATGATGTGGGAGGATATATTACAAGCTCCAGAAGATCATATTGATGAGAAAGAAATAAAGACAGATAAGAACAAACCAGGAAGGAGATTGTAGGCATGTGATTTTAGATTTGTGAACTGATAAAACGATTTCCTCAAAAAGTTTGGATTGTTACCTGTCTTGAAAGTGAAGCAAAGTAAAAGTGACTGATAATTAGGGATCGAACTGAAATGACTCTTTGCAATCTGACCAAAAAACCATTTACCTCACTATTATTGCATGGTTATTTCTCATGTATACAAATTATTATCTATTATATATATAATCATTATCATATAAATAAAGAAGACTGACAGCATGACTCTGAGGTTTCTCTTGTCTCTAGTTTAGTGTTTTAAGCGTTTTTATTGTTCAGTGATGATACAAATTATCCAGTTTTGCAATCTATGGATCATTATCCATTTTGTCTGTCTTCCTCTGTGTGTTGCTTTCACAGAAGTGAATTTGTATCCAGGAACCTGGCTCTCTCACTAATGTCCCTCCTTGTCAGAGACAAAGGAGTTTTAAGACTGGAAGATTTGGCAGGCTCCACCACTTGCAGGCATTATTTCAGCCCATCCATCTAGCTAGGATAATAGAGTGTCCTTGCCTTTCAACGCCTAAAGGAGTGACCAGTTATCACAAGCCACCAGCTCTGTTGTTAATAAAACAGGGGATGGGAGGACCATGTTGAGGAAGAGGATGAAAAGAAAGAAGGATAGAAAGAAGTGTAAAGGAGAAAGAGGTGCATGTTATTCTGACAGACGCCTAGCAAAGGTGAAGTTGATCACAATCAGCAGCCAGTTGCCAAGCTGGCAGGAGTTCTCTTTTAACATCTTAGCTTTGGTTTCTGTGAAGATAAATTTAGCTCCATCACATCTCTCTGCAGACTGTGGAGAGGGGTGGAGAAGTGAGGAGAGAGGAGATGAGAAGAATCAGAGTGGAGAGGTGGGGCAGGCAGTGTTAGGCTGATCTAGCTAATGGCCAATCTGACCTTCATAGAAAGTCAAATGGTATGAACAGGAAGTGGTGTGTCACAAAAAGCCACTGCAGTTTAATCAAGGCTTTTTCCATTATGCCTGACCTCTCTGTGAGTTTGGGCAAGTAGTTAAAATTTCATTGATTGTTCAGTAGGTGTGAGGACAACTGGAACCACGCAGGGTAGGACAAGAGAAGAACAATGACAAATGGATGTAGTTTGTGTCTATGATTTGATTATTACTTTATATGTTTCAGATAGTGCATATACTTTCACCCAAAATTACTTTATTGTTTATCATTATGAGTTGGCGTTAAGTTGCAAGAAGACTGAATAGAGAATAATAATCCATAGAAGCAATATCATTTTAAATGTTAGAATAGAGCAGAACTGGTTTCATATAAAGTGAAATTGCCCCAGGATTTTCCTCCACTGTTTTTTTCCCCTTTCTTTTTATATCAAATGTCTCCACTCTGCAGTCCACAGCACATTTCCCTGCCGTACCTGATTAAGATTTAGTCTCAGGCCAAGGCTCACAATGACAACTGCGGCTCTCCTAGGATCACTGTTTAATCTCACCACTAAAGTTTTCCTGTCAACAGATAGTGGAAAACCCACAGCAGTTTTTTAAAGCTGTATAAAAAGTGCTTTCAGTGGAAAATAACATTTCTGCACATTTACTACTGCAGTCAAAAAACAGACTTTTTTTTTTTTACTTGGTTCTTAAAAAGACAACTGTGTTGTTGACAGATGCAGGAAGCAAGGATCAAGGTCATTCATTTAAACCTAAGTTAACAAAGTAATGAATACAGAAAAGATAAAGCCATGTCCACAATTGAATGATGTTGGAAATATTAATATATTAAACCTTTGTGTTGATAGAACATGTTCTCTGTTGATAAAAGTGTGTGTTCACCCGAAATAAGATTTCTACTTTCAAAACTGGTCTTTTCAGATGTGTTTTGGAATGCATAAACAAATCTTGTTATAAAATGATATAATGAACACTGGTCTCAATTTCATATAAATAGCAATTCCAAACTTAAAAATATTTGCTGGAAAACAGCAACAGTGGAAAAGGTTTCACTTTTGAAATCTTTCAGTATAATATGAATGCTATGATGTACTGCAGCACACATACTGCTGTGTATTTTATAAATTGCATCTTACAAAGTGGCATTACTGTAGCATTATTGGATACTCCATTTCCAAACCTTCTAAACTCTCCTCTCTAATATGAGTTTACAGCCAAACAGGATTTAGCACTCGAGTGGGTTTCAAAAGTCTGAAAATTGTCAGCATTAAATGCAGCAGGCATGTATAGCATTTTGCTAATGTGATTTTCTCGTCTAGTCAATAAGTACATTTCAAAGAAATACATTTAGCCATTGTTTAAACCTTGTAAATGTACTCGATGTTTCTGCACGTTCAGCCTCCACAGTGACATATCTAAGAACTGTTTCTGACAACTGAAGCATTTTTTCAGAGTTAACTCTGACAACATCCTGCCTTTTTTGACTCTTTTCTGTTTGCTCAAATATTTCGTCAAACTCACAAACTTTCTGTGTAGTCCTGAACTTGTTGTCTCTTAATTGTTGTTGTCACAAAAACCACAAACTAATTAAACATCAACTTGTTAAAGACAAGATATGAAAGAATATTCCATAAAGCAATCATCTTGTTGCCACATCTTATTTGTGACTTATGTTTTAATATTTGCATGAAGTGAAAGCATAAAATATGTTTTTATTTTGTTATAATATGATGTAATTTTATCACGTCAATTAACATTTGACACCATGCATCAAAGCTTATTTTGCAATACTGATTGTTTTAGTTTATCTTCAATTTTCAGAATAATTTTGCACTTTTTAAAAACAACTTGTTTATTCCGAATATTAGTGCAAACACACCACATGGTGGTGAACACATTGATCCTTTAGAGTACGGGGATCAAAAAGGTAAAAAGAAAAATCAATAAATCAATGAGACATGTGCAATTTAGAAGGTGACCTTTACTTTTTCTCTTTTGTATGTATCGCGCTGCAAAGCAGCTGTTAGGGTTGAATTCATCTGTGTGTTGTGTGATGAATTTACCTAACACACACAACCACCTCTTTCCTTTCAATATATTTTGGATTACAGTGAAACCATTAATGAAGATAGGTGTTTGTGTGGCCAAGGACTGTTCAACAATCAGCCCAAGGACTCACTGTCTATAGGAGGAAATAATTTCCGCCAGCTGTGCCTTTTCACGTTAGCTCTTGTCCCTCTCCCAATCACACCTCCCCATGCAACAACTCCCTGATGCACTCCGAATGACAGAGGAAAGGAAATTATCGAACACCAATACAATAAAGCTGTCTAGTAACTTAATAGGCTGCTGAGTAGGGACACCATGACCATCTTACTTTGAGGCGATAATGAGAGTCATCATTCCCTCCTGGGTGAGAAGAAAGAGCCCTGTGTGAGCCGACATGTATGTACACACGCATGCGTGTTTGTCTTTAAGGCTCTTCAGTCCGGTGAGGCCCAATAAGCAAACACCACAGTACTTTACCAAAGCCACAGAGATATTCTACTGAATGCAGCTTCGAAGAAATCTGTGATAAATTCTCTTCATTAAATCAGGCTAAAGTCCTAATGTTGTCTTTGTAAGCTTTAGGGAGATGCAAAACATACATTGTCTCATTTATCAAACTGCTAGTCCTGCAAGCATGTATTGCATGGGAAATTTGTCTCATGCTAATAAAAGAGAGCTGCATCTTAACAGAAACAAAAAAAAAAAAAAAAACTTGATAATGCAACTCAACAGGAACTCTGATTTTATGAGAGAAGCAGATTTTTTTGTGTCATTTTTGTTTGTTTGTTTTCTTTTGTTGTTTTTGGGGGGCAGGAAAAAGATGCTGTAACCCCAGTCGACGTTTTTAATCATTGCTAAATATGATAAATGATTTCTTTCCTGTTTATTTAAATTACTGACAGGATTCTGTTTATTTAAATCATGCAAAATCTAAAACCTTTGCAAGTAGTTTATAGATGTTAAAGATGCTCCTTTGTGGCCACTGTTAGATTTTGACTTTCTGAAGTTTTAACACCTTTTGAATATTAATGTCGGACATTGGTTTCTCAACATTAGATGGCATTGCAGATTTGGCTGGCAGCCAAACATGACAGTGTGATTATTCAAATTTTATGTTATCTCTTAGATTTAGTATCAGGAAGGTGTTAGATCTGAGATGGCTTAGAGGAATGTGCGATAGTGTGGCAGGCAGGAGATGCAGAAAGAGTTCCAGAAGTATTGTCCATTCATGTCGTGATTTGAAAGAAGGTCAAACTAAAGGCAATCCAATAATTTAAAAAAGATACACACAATGGCCTACATACTGTCCAGTTCTGCTCGGAAAATGTATTCAAATTATATTCTCTTTTTTCTTCTTCTTCACTGCATTAACTGCCCACAAAAGGGCAACTTTGGTGACTTTTACAAATAAACTAAAGGTTCAAGTGGCATGCTGAGGAAATGTTGACCTGTTGGCTGTGCTGACCACAGCTAATACAGTAAAATGTGACTGCACAACACAGCAGTGTGTCTGAGGACACCAAGGGGATATGGGTAAGAGGGACTGCGTTGTGTTTACACCTTTGCCTCGTTAGCTTTTCCCCATTTGCTGATAGTGGACCCAGGGGTGCACAAGAAGCATTAAATATTTAAGGCAGAGAAAATCAAAGGTTCAGCATTTGTGAACATTACTGCCTTATGAAAAATAAATATATATACAAGTGTTCTCTCAACATTTAGAAATGCAAATATATCAAGTTCTCAATGTCCTCACAACATGTGGGCAAATTAAAATGTGCAAATTCATTAAGAATTTTTCAGGGGAGAAACTACACTAATTAAGATTTTTGGCAAATTGAGCTACTCCTCTGGGTTTTTCTTTTGTAGAGATTACTTGCAAATCCCAACCAATACTTCACAACAGATTATCCAATGCCTGAGCAATGACCTTAAAAATTCTAAAAGAAAATGAACAGAGAAATTCTAAGAATTCACCACATTGAGGCCCCTTAGTGTTGAATGACGACTTTGTTTTGCCTTAAAAAATAGAACCGAACATGTATTTTCTTTGCAAGGTCTTATAGCGAGATCTTCAGGGGCATATTGAATATATGTAGTGGGCTCCCTATTTCACATGATAGAGCTTAATTGTGTTGGGAATGCACAAAACCAACTGCCATTGAGCAGTGAATATGCTGTAGGGACTAATAATCATGGTAGCAGCATGATGGGTCCTGGTTGGAGCGTAGTGGTGGTAGAGGGGCATGTGTATTCAAGGCTTGGGGTTCCTGGACTCTGAGATGATTTGGTAATCTAGAATTTGAAACAGGACTTGCAGTTGCAGACTTGCATGGGGCTGTAACTGTATCCTTGTCCAAGGTAGTCACCCAAAGACAGTACCTAGTGCATGGCACTAGTGTATGTCTACAACTAAGAACTTAATAGAAACTCCCTATTGATGCATAGAGTATAGTCAGGGTGCCAGAGAGCATATCATTGGTATAAAGGAATAACAGGGAAAAACCTGTTTTGAAAATACTTAGAGCTTCTTAATTGCCTTTAAAATAAAGACAATTTTCCAAATTTCCCCCAATCCATCTACATTCTAGTGCTGCAGGTTGTGTAGGCCATGGAATGCGTTGCAGGGTGTTACAGTATTAAGACTAACTTCGTTTGACTAACTTCTAACTTTATTTGAGTTACAATAACAGTATTATTTAAAGATTAATATTCTAATTGTCTCAATTGCAAGTTCACTGTTCAGGAAGTCAGTAACAAATTACCTTAAGTTGGTCCTTAAAACTGTATTTGGGTTTAAAATGTGTTTTTATAGGTGCAATTAGAAGACCATTATTTGCAAGATTTTGCTGATATGTAACTATTAATTTTTTTAGCAGCTGCAATATTGTGAGAATCCCCCACAAACACTACTATGTGTACTAGACAATGATAAAAATGCACTTCACAAAGAGCAAATTATCCCTGCATCACAGAAAAGCAAAAACAAAAACAAAACAAAAAACCTTGGCATTTCACCATGCAGTGGAGGCAGATTATGGTAAGAATCCAACTTCCCCCTCCCCTTGTTGATAAACTGGAGCTGATAACAGAGAGTAAGAAAAACTGACATCATTAAGATTCACCAGTGTGCAAGCAAAGCAGCACAAGCAAACCTTCTCTAAGCCCCTGATGACTATCAAGCACTGTGTTTCCAAAGTGTGGAGGTAATGAGACAAATACTTATTACTCAAGTAAAAATGGCAAGAATATTAGCATCACATTAGTGCCTGAACCTAATGATGTTCTAAGTACAATACATCACTACTACTCAGAGAAAAACGTGTTTAAACATTGTAAAGTGGAAGAAGATAAAATGTGGAAAAAGCACGGTATTTGATGTTTCACACTACAGAATTTCAAAACAAGGATAAAGAGGTATGGATGAAGAAAATCAAATTGTATCTAACAAACTAAATATGATTCTTTGCATGAAGAGCTGATGTAAAAGTGATGTAAAAAATTATTTGAATTTATGACATGAAACATTTGGCATTAGGTGAATATATAGTGATTGTTTAGTTGGAAATAGCACCATCAGTACTCACTAAAGGGGTGCAAGGGGTCCAATATTCAGGATTCAGCTCTGCTCGCGGACGAAGGTCCAGATATTCAGGGTTCAGTTCAGTTCGGGCACGGGTTAATGTTCCCTTTATGGAAGATTAAAAAAGGCGTGTTAGAATTGCTTATGTAATTATGGTTTAGGTTTTATTTATACAAGTAAGAAAAAATAAAATAAAAATGTCCAAAATTCCTACAGTAAGTTAACTAATATAACAGTATGACACTACAAAAGCATTTTAACTTAAATTAGCAAAAACATTCCATTAAAAGTAAAAAAAAAAAAAAAAAAAAAACTTTGAAATGCAGAGTTTTATCACCAGGTTTCAAAAATGTTTTTTATAAAATGAGGTTAGAATGTAGTTTTCCATCTCTGAGGCCCTCTGTCCCATGATAGGCCAGTGGAATGGACTGAATCTGCTCGGCCCCGTGAGGTCTATGATATATACTGTAATTATCTGCTGATTCTCAAAATGGTTGTGTGTAATGAGGCTATGCTGCATGAAGCCCCAGGCATAAATCACTGTCTTTAACTGACTTCCAGATGACCAACAACAACACAGAGCAACAACAGCGAGACAGGAAGAAATGGGTTATCTGAGAAGCACTACTATAAAATTGTCCCTCTTATCAGCAAACACCATATTGTCAGCAAAACTCATTTACAACATTTTTTTTTTCTAAAAGTCTTTAGTTCAGTAGTATTTTAGTTTATTTGTTTGTTTTTTATGTTTATAGCTTGGATACCAGTTTTTATTACCTGCTAACAGCCTTATTTAGCAAGTCAACACAGGTGGAGACCTTGTTAAGTATGCGTTAGTCTCAGCTGTGTTGAATAGCAACATGACAGTCAGCCTGTCAGACTGTCTTGCTTTCCTTGNGAAAAAAAAAACTGCTTTCACATTCACACAATCTCACACTTACATACACCGTTTTTGAAATACATAAACAGTATTTCTATGTAAATGTAGTTATTTATGGGAGTGTAATGGATCATTAAATGTGCAATACTGGGCAAATAGTAAACATACACAAATCGAGCAAACAGCAATGTTCACTTTCAAGCTTTGTATCCTAAAATACATATTCCAAAATGGCCAAAATAATGTTAGGAACATGATCCATAAAGAATATTCCTTCATTGCCCTTCATGAATTGTTTAAAACATTTTTTTTCATTGCCACAACTAAAAAAGTTATTCCACAATAAAAGAACAAAAATGTCTGCTAAAACTGTTAGTGTGATTTATTCTGGTTTTAATGGGTTCAAGCTACATTTAAAACTGTGATTGATCTTATCAAACATCATATATCAGCTTTAGAATTTGCTAAAAAAAACACATTTAAATTGTATTCAGTGCACTCAATGCATAAAATTGACTCTCCTAGCTGATATCATTTTATGAGACAGGTGCCACTCAAACCAGCAACAGTTGATGATGCATTACCAGCAGCAGGCAGTGCAACGGCTGAAAATAAATTGTTTAGAGTGATCTAATTTTACCAATGTAAACATAGCAAGACTGAAACTGTCAAAATAGGTTGCCATCACCTGTGAAAGAAAAATGAACTGGATTTGAGTGGACTTGTATCAGTGTTACTTTAGATTCTGAGTTGAAATCAACATTTAATTCTTAAAATATGTTCAGACCATTTAACAAGAAACTTTTCCATCATAAATTTGTCCAATTACCAGTGAAATACAAGAGAAATGGGTGAAAAGGGACTGAGCATTACTCAGAACCTCTGTCTCATTATGCATCATCCTAAAATACTATCCCACTTGTCTGTCACTTTAATTAAAGGCTGTGGTGTTCCATAAACCGCCCAGAATGTGGGATTATTTATTAGTACCTTGCCATTTATCACTAACGTGATAAGTGACAGGGAGAAGGGAAGTAAGCGTTGGCAACATTATAATTGATCATTTTTCACTCCACATTGTCAAGAGTGGTTGTAGTAGAATCCCTAGTTGGAGCTGACAGCATCACATGTTATACTGTCAATGCTGACAACAAAAATAAGTTCCATGAATAAAACAGGTTATTGAGATTTATTGAACACTGGCAACTGCATTAGGTTTCAACAAACTCTCAATTACCTGAAAAGAAAAGCTGCTGATAATCATCTGGAGTAAAATTGATTTAGTTTTAAATTAACTGAATCCGTTCTGAAGCAGAGGAAATCTAGGTTAGCATCTGGGATTGAAAGTATCATCATTTTTTGATGATTTTGGTGTGTCACATCTCTTCAGTGATGGTATGTTAAATGAAGAATAGGTTTTCACCTGGTATGAATAAAATTCAGTGGACAGTTAAAAGCCTTTTCTAAGAAATGAAGCGGCTTGAGTCGAAATTGCAGCACTATCACAAGAAAATGCCACTTTGCATACTCACAGAAATCAATATATAAACAGTAGCTTCATATCTACCTACCAAAACTGAAAAAAAGTCCTCCTTCTTGCAAGATACCATGTTTTACTAGTCTGGGACAAACCAAGCAAAAAAAGTGTCTCTGTGTTGTCCTTGGTGGTTAGCACCAACACTAACAATCGATTCTATGGGTCTTGTGGACTGTGGTTTGGGATCTCTGTGGATTTGGCTGACAGCCAGCTGATACCTTGAGATCCCATTAGATACTGGGGGAGTTTGGTGATCAAATGAGAATCTCAATTGTTATATTCTTTAAACTATTTCTCAGCAGGTTTTATGGTGCCCATATAGAAGACTTCCAGTGTAAGTGGGCTGGCCATTGCTAAAGGAAATGCAGGAGCAAAGGTAGTCAGTTCAGTTCAGTCGATAAGTCACTTCAGTGTGGATACTTAAGTCATTTTAGTTTTATTACATTTAAAGCCATTACATTTTAAATATTGAACAAGATTCAGTAAATAAGTGTTTATAACATGCCTATTTATAAAAAGTTGTCAAGCTAAAGAAGACAGCAAATAACACAAATATGTTCTGAAGAGGGAAGATAGAGAAAAAAACCTTTGTAAATGTCAGAATGCAGGATTTTACAGCACAAACGAAAAAAAAACCCTCCTCTCTTCACCTGTCTGTTGTTGTAAAACTGTGGCTGATCAGTGTTCAGAAATCCTTTTGTGTTGAGCTGAGAGGGAAAGAGTTGCAGGGTGACAGGGCAGTGATGTCAATTCATTCAAGTTCATTGAACACCAAACATCAAACAAGGTTACATATCAATGACTAATTTACAGACACAGTCACAAGCTTTGTTGTAAAAAGAACTGAACTTCTAAAATTGCAAAAAATAACAATAATATAAGAAAACTCCCATTAAACACATACAAAAAAAATGAAACAAATTCATAAAAGAATCAAATATTTAGGAAAGTCTTAAACAATCGTTCACTACCCAACCATTTTCAGACAGATTTCATTTAATAATAACGTGTCAGCTGGATAAAAATCATGTCACTCATTCACATCTGGACATGATAGAAAGAAAGAACAAAATATGGATGAATTATTTTTTTATCTTTAAATCTATTTAATCACAGTGATGGAATCTATCAATTTAATATCTCAGAACAAAAGTAACCAGGACATTTTTGACTCTGCAAGTCATTAAGCTGTCTTACTGTGTATGGAATGAATAAAAACCTATTGAGTTGGTCACCAAAATAACACATACCGTGGATAAGGAAACATTGAAATAAACCAGATTCTAAATGTGACAAAACTTTTTCTGTCTGTGAGAATTTCAGTGACTCTGGCTGCCAACACTCCAAGTTTGAATATGTCACATTTGTTTTCAGGAGCCTTATATGTACTTTGACAGCAAACACTTCTGACAAATTAAAGCTTTTTCAACTTTATTACTGAAGCTGTCATGTATTAAAAACGTCAGTGTTCTTGGAAAAAATCAGGGCCTAACTAGAGGATCTTAACACCATGCATGGTTCATAAATAAAAGGATAGTGTTGCTACATTTGGGAACCTGGAGAAAATTAACTTTAATGACATGTCAAGGTAAGAATAACAATATACTCCAGAAAGTCCTCCTGGACCCATAAAGCTACTCTGTTGAACTTGTCTCGATACCGTGGGCAGAGAAGATGAGTTTCATTCAGAGGATAAAACACACTTTAATTAGCTTTACCATTAGTCTATCCCTGCCAAGCCTTCCCAGTCACAACAGACCTTTAATTCTGTTTAATTACCTTAGAGATACCACTGTATGCACTCTTGCTTGACATCACAAGACAACATTCATTTCTCAACAAGTGTTTGGTGCGTGTGTGTACTGCTAAGGGGGGAACATGATGTTTATCTTGTGACTGGTGGCAACTCATGATGGAGAATATTTTTTTTATAAGACTGACTGGATGACTTATTTAAGCAGTTCTTCATTCAGGTTTTCCTTGTTTATTTAACAAAAGGCATCAATATGTCAACACATTTAAAAAAGATAAACAAAGGAGTTCAACTTAAAATGAAAAGAAAAAAAAACACATTTCATGAGATGTAATAGAAGATAGAAGTTGGCAATGGAGGAACAAACTATAAATTGCTTTGAACAGATAATAGACAAGACTGAGCACACTCCACTCATAGTAGTGCTACGAACACTTACAACACAGTAAAAATCAATCACTGCATCATCAGACTTGTCTCTGGAAATTGCTCACCATCGGTTAATATATTACAGCCATAATCACCCAGCGCTGGCGCTGCGTTCTTGTTCTTAGCAGCAGTCTGCTGACTTACAGTCAGTCAGAGCTTTTGCAATGCAAATGAGCCCATAAAGTGGCCCTATCTGGGGAATTTCCCTCCGGACAACAGAATGAGATCAGCTGAGCAGTGTTGTCTCTTATTCACACAATGCAGTCCTTTCTTCATACAGAACAATCCGATTTAGCCAAGAGGGTTTGCCATTTTGTTTTCATTTTGTTGGGGATTTTTTATGGGTTTTTTGGTTCACAATTTGTATCTCTTACACCATTACTTCATTACAGAACAGTGAGAAAGAGTAGGAGAAGAACTGGACAGGGTAGATAGGACAAAGCGTGAGCGCAAACAAAATCAATGGGAGGAAATTGGTGATGATTAGAAAACAAAGGTGCACGGGAGGGTGCTACAAACATATTTCTATTAAGCAGTTGAAATGGCTGGGATAGAAAATCTGTGATTAGTATTCTTTGATTTGCAAAGCTTTACTCTGATTGGCCCTTCCTTTAGTAGCGGCATTAAACTTTATGTTTATGGTTCCCAATATTAAGCCCATTTCCACGCTCCCCATTCCACACACTAAGTATTGACATTCCATTTAAGTAGACGACAATGAGAAGGGTATTTTATGACAGAAATGTAATGGAAATGAACGCGGTGAGTACTGCACTAAAGAATATCACCCAATTACAAAGCCATCTTTGCATAGTTTCAGAGTAAAGAACATAAGTATGATGCAGCACTGCTTTCTTTAAAAAGAACAAAGGGAACCCAATTCATCACATTCCACTGCGTTTCCACATATTATGGTGCTCTGTAATATCCAAAGAGAGTATGCCCAAAAAAAGAAGCACACCAAATCTGTGCATGAAATCTATGCAAAAAATACAGACATCATGCTTGATATGTTAATTGATTGCACTCATGTACTCATGCCCCTGCTATATTCATCCAGACGCCTTCATTGAAAATGAGGAAAAAAAATATTTGTGCAATACAATGGATCGTTCACATGGCTATTCGATGAAGGTGCTTTGTGAACAACTGGAAGACAAATTAGTGTAAACTTGCGTGACAAGATAAATAAAACCTTGATCAATTAAGTGGTTGAAAAAGACGGCAGGTCCGGTACTCAATTGGAGCAGTCCCGCTGTTACAGTTTCACTCTTGAGCCACAGCGAAGCATTGATTCTCACTGGCAATCTGTCCTTGTCATTACAGTCAATGCTGAGGCCAGCCTAAACCATTCTCAGCAGCCACTAATGGATTTAAGGAATTCAGCTGTCCTTGTGGCAGAATTCTAATAAGCAGATTTTTCAAATTTGCAGTGCAAGGACTAGAAGGCAGAATTGCTGCAGGTCATCTTGAGAACACAGCAAATGCATTAACAAAACAATTCTCTCCCATTACTTGGAATTATCTCTGTTCTACGATGCTGAGTGGAGATTGGGGTGCCACAGAGGTTAGCTTATCTGATGAAATAAGTTGTAATGGTAATGACTGTAACCTGCCCGAACCATCATCTCTACAGTGTAAAAAGCTTTTCCACTTACAATCTAACAAACTAAATAAATTTGAGCTTGGTAGGAAAAAAAGTTTGTTGTTGTTGTTTTTAATCTTTTCCCTCAGTCCTGAATGTGTTCCATGAACGCAACTTTCATCTCTGAAGCATATGACTTCAACTCACTGGGGGTCTGTCTCTGGTTCTGGCCTCAAAACAGTGTTATCCGGAGAGTACTCCCAAAGGAGCTGTGTACAAGAAGGAGAGGGAAGTTGTTGCAGAACAGCAGCATGCTTTGAGATCAGATAGATTTCTTGTGGTCACTGTGTTGTGTGCTTCTCTGACCCACATTTCTTTGCTTTTCTTTTTCTTTTTGTTTGCTTTTTTGCAGACAACAGTTTTTGCTAATGCTTCTTGAAAGTACAACACATCATTTTTTAAAAGATGCTTCAGCTAAAGAGTTGTTTTTTTTTTTAAATCACTTCTTTAATCTCTGCGCTTACAACAATCCTTTTTACTTACATAGAATTTGCAAACACTGAATTCATAAAGTCTGTCTCAATCTGTAATGACTGAGAAAAAAAACACACACACACACATTTGAAACACAGCACCAGCTCTTGCATCATACATGGTGACAGATAACTTATGTGCTTCACTATCACTCAGGATAATAGCTGCTGGGAGCAATAGAAAAAACATACAGTGAACAGCTGATGTGTGGATTTGATTTTGTGAATAATATTTCTTTTTAATATGATAGTCTTGTTCATTTCTTTAAGTTTGCTCACAGGCATGATTGATTATTTCACTACATTTGGAAGGAGGAATCTCGTGAAATCCACCAAAACAAGTTGAAGAAACCTAACCTAAAATAACAGGAAATAGCTCTTTTGTACAACCTCACATATTTTCTTATACAATTTTCATTTTCCTGTGGAGTTTTTCCTCTACCTTCAGTCTTTTGTTTTAAAAGGTCTTTTTATTCATATGCACTACTGATCTGATTAAAATAAGCCTGTAAAACTGAGAAGCTGTTGAGTGCAAGTTAACTAAGGATTCCCCTTTAGGCTAAGCAATGCTTTTACCCACAGATGTAACTCCCACCTTCAAACCCTCTCTACACTACCCCATTCAATTTAAGAAGGGTACAGTAGCTGTAGGAATTTAAAGTTACCTAAATCTACTGTATCCAATATGCTTGAATGAGTTATAAAGAAATAAGTCACACTGTCACACTGAATGAGATACACAAAGAGACAGACAGATATTATTCTCTCACCTACTCACCTAGGTGAGAGAATAATATCCAAGTACATTGCATTACTTCTTTCCTGATGGGGATTTTTATGATCTTGGAAAATACAGACTCACAAGATTGAACCCATATAGCCTTCAGGTAGGACAAAGTGTGAACATAAGCTGAACGGCAACTTCTCTTTTTCTGTGCCAACTCTTGGACATTTTTAGCAACAGTAGCAAAAGAGCAAGGCTCAGAGGACGGCATTGTCAGGTGCAAGTAAATAGCAGCTAACACTAAGTTAGTGAGCAGCTAAAAGGTTCTAAAGTCTAAACACACCACCACACCAAATACACTTACAGAGCATTGGTATAGTTATATGAATTAGAAATATGGAAACTATCAGAAAAAGTTATCCATTGTCATTAAACATTGTGGAAAAAGAAAAAAAAACTTTGCAAATGTAAAACCCATTACTGCATGTCTTTGTTTAAAAATAAATATCACAAAAACAAGAAATGGAACAAAGTAAAAAGAGGAAATTCAAATAATTAGGAAATTATGGGCTATAGAAAATTAGCAGGGGAAAAAATGTGTTTATGAAACCATTGGGGGCGTAAATGGTTAAAGGGTATTATATTTACAAAACGTAAATAGAATAGTTGACCAAAACAAGCATTAAACTCAATAAAATACACTTTGCCATCCCCTGGACGAAATGTCTTTGAGGTTAGTGAAAATATTCCTTCCATGATGTATTGTTTTATATTCAATTGACTTAAGGACTTATAGAACACAAACATAACTATTTGTCCTTTGTGTTGATCCAGCTCAGAAACAGCAAAGAAAATAATGGATATGCCACAGGTTCACTGCAGGCTACAGTGTCGATATCTCATTTTTCATTTTGTTTGACTCAAAGCCAGAAACTATTGAGAAAGGTTACTGTTTAGCTGTTTGACTGATTTTATTTATTTTATTTTATTCTTTTTTTATATATCATCTCTTGAAAATGTATGACTTAACTAAAACTGTTCCCCAAAAAATAGGGGTTTAATCAGACACTTTACTTATGCCAACACAGTTTCTCTCAGCCTCTTTACTGACTTTACCAATAGATTTAATTTGTACATCTTGTTCTCACTGGGCACTTAATGTGATTTTTTTGTTGTTGTTTTGTTTTAATACGATCAACAAATGGGTCTTTTTCATGGTTTGTTCTAATTTGATTAAGCCATCTAAAATATAGCCTTTGACTTTGGAAAGTTTTGTTTTCTTTTTTTTTTTCATTTGGTACAATAATGTTTTTTTACACCCCCATAGAGAAGCTGTGAAATAAAATAACAGCAAAAAAGAGTAACAAGCTCCAAGGTTTCTTACATCATGGCATGAAGTGAGTTGTGGTGCATTTACTTTGAAGGTCACTTTCTTTCTCTGAGCATTTGAACCAGTGAAAAAAAAAAAAAATCTGTCATTTTAATCCTGGTTAAGGTCTCAGAAAAAGATGTTACTGTGCACCTGATAAAAGTTAAATGAGTGTTTGTAGGCAGCTGTGCTGTCATCTGACAACTTAATCTGAATATTTTAGCAGATCTATCAACTTTTACACATGGCTTTCATTATGATTAATTCCTCATATAATGAGGAGGATTAATCAATCATTTATGTCTTTATAACTTTTTTATAAACTACATTAATGCTAAGATATTATAACAGATATAAATAGATATAAATGTCTTGAACAGTGTATTATTAACATTTTTTTAATTACGTTATGTGTTGGATGTCAGCAAAACTGTTTTTTTTTTCCCCCAGCTTAGGATCTTTTTTGTCTCCCTTTCTAAAAATAATTATATCAAATATTGAAAAGACAATAATTTTGCTGTAAAAAGCACTTGTTTTATTGTGTGGTTTCATTTATCAGACATTAGTAGTCATAGCTGGGTGCCAAGTGAGAGGCGTAAACCCTTGTGGTTCAGACAAAAGCCTAACCATCAGACACTGATAGTCAATTAAAATTTCATCACTTGGTTGAAAAAGAAGTATGGATTTGTGTCTGTCAGCAGGCTGAATGCTCATAGAGAATGTTTATGTTTATTTTAGAAAGTATTACAGCTGACAGTGTTAGACAGAACCCATGTTTGTCAGCACTTTTAACAATGGTGAGACTTGTGCTGCATTTTGAATAATTGAGACATAAGCCTGTTTTTTATCTTTTTTAATATTGATGTAACTAAAATGGAATTAGGCACCGAGTTGTCGAGAAGTCATGATGTTAATTTAATTTCTTTAGTCAAATACGGGAATTCTAATGATTCTCTAAATTACAGTAATTAATGTTGACGTTTTACTGTGAAAGGGTTTTTTTGTCTGATATATGTTCCTCTTCTATTGAAGGTGGGTGCATGAGTTAGAGTGGATCTGATGGATCCAGAACAGACTCATTTCAGTTCACCCTCACCAATCAAAACAACTAGTCAATTTTTATGAGCCACGACAGCATGTCTGGTATTGTTTTCACCTTCTGAGTGTGTTCAAGTGAGTGTGCGCTATTTTTCACAGCATGACCACAGCTCTGGAAACAGAGTCAAACAAAAGCATCCATTACTGTTGCGGATCTGTTTCTTTAAAGTGATTGTTGAGAGTTGAGATTATTTGAAGTGATCACATCACTTGTTGTCAATAGCTCCTTGAAAAATCTCAGTTTGGAGACAGTGAAATTAGTTGTGAGTAGACAGAAACAATAACAGGTAGTTATAGTGGGGTGGGTTCCAAAGTGGATTTATTGCCATCTTAAAACATATGTGGTTAAACAGTTATGCAAATTATTTTTATAGGTCCTTCATTGCAATCAGTTTCACCTTTTGTAGTTGTTTTGGCTAAAATGTTGTGTTCCTTTGTGCTTTTTACTCCGTTTTGATGTTATTTTATTTCACAGCTTCACTTGGTGCCCAAAGTTGCATCAAAAGTTCTACAGCTGGTTAACTAATTGCTGTTTCATCAAACTGAGTTTTATGAGTTGTTTTAGCTTTTCCTGGAAACCCTGACAATAAATTACCCTTAACGTAATCATTTTAATAATTTTAAACATAAGGGATTATCTATTCAGAAAGTTATTTTATCAAGCCTTCCATGTTTTGTCTTTCAGTTCTTTCATCTTGCTCTGCATTTCTTTCTTGGTGGGAAAGTATCAAGAAAGTAGAGCTTATTTGTTAGAGATTAACATCATTAAAATACACATTTTATATATAGCCACTAGATTCATGATCGTATTATAGTTAATAATAGATTTTTTTCAGACATTTCTGAAATTACCTTAACACTTTGTGAAATCGTTTACAAACTAGTTGAATCCAGAGTAAACGTATGTGTGACCACTTTTTTTATTCATTTGCAGGCAGAATACATTAACACAGCACAAAAGATGTGTTCATGAAAGACATGCTGCTGAATTTAAACAAGGGAAATGAAAAGAATTAAGAAGAAGTAAGGTGAAACAAGTATAACAGTCAATTCAAATTTTAGAATCTTTGATTCTAAAATTTTATATTTCAACTTTTGAAGCTTTTTTTCTGTATTATGGCTACATACCTTCTTAAACATTTTCCAAGGTTTGAATGTCAAAACTACCTAATTTATCATAATTAAAACATTTTCTTGTATCAAAGAAGCATCTGCCAGCTTTATTGCAGTGAACACTTTC
Source organism: Pachypanchax playfairii (assembly GCA_006937955.1). Classification (NCBI taxonomy): domain Eukaryota; kingdom Metazoa; phylum Chordata; class Actinopteri; order Cyprinodontiformes; family Aplocheilidae; genus Pachypanchax; species Pachypanchax playfairii. Next base: position 139,530 of record SSNP01000050.1, on the reverse strand, counting down.
TCTCATGAATATGTAAATCAACATTGAACCTGAAAAAACTTGTTTAAAGCTCTAGGCCAAAACCACCCGATGATTAAACGCAAAGATATAAGAAATTATATTGGTGAGGATTCAAATAAGTTAACACTAGGGTCACAGAAGATAATCCACAATTAAAGACACAAAGACATCAGATGTTATCTGCTTTGGTCAATCCCTAATGGTAGGGAATTAGATGAAGTCAAGTGTGTCAACAACACAAATGGTCCAGATTATCTCCAGGCTGACGTAGCTCAGAGAAAAAGCTTAAGTCAGCTAACTCACCGGTTCCTGTCAGTGTCACTTTGTTTTAGAGCTTGAGAACAGCAGCTGGATTTTGAAGATCTGGAGTCGAACTGAGAGAAGTGAAAGTGATTTACTGTATCAGCATTGCTGAGGATTGAGCAGAGTACTGTGTAACAGATCCAGAGTTCATCATTCTTATTCCAAGAATGGAATAGAAACAAAATGTTTAGTGATTTTATTGATATATTACATTTTTATAGTGCAGCTCAACTCAAATTTCAATATTTAAAGCTTCCTTTGAAGGATCTTTTTAAATATATCCACGTGGGGGATGCCCTGAATCACTGGTCAGGGAAAATCGCTTGATGTTTAACAGAGGTTTGCTTGATATTGCTGTATCGATCCTGCTTCGAACTTGAGACAAATTTCTCTTGCCCTGAGGGTAACAAGAGAAAAAAGTAAAATAACTCACAGATCCAAGTTTTCAAGGCCTTTTGGGAAGAAATTAAGTTCAGTTGGACTTTAAAAGGGCTGTTAGATGGAATGTTGGATGTGATTTAGCCATCAACCTTTCACTCGTTCCACTATCTGCTATTACAGTAAATTCTAATAGCTGCAGCACTCTTTCTCTGCCTCCACTTGATGCCATAAAGCAGTTTTCTTTATGAGATTCAACATATTATCTATGAAATCTAAGCTCAGAGTGCAAAAATTAACTGTACATCTGTACAAGCTGCCAACATTTTAAACTTTACAAAATCACTGTGTTTTTGTTTATATGTCTGTGAAGTGAGTTTGTACATGTAAAGCCTTTAAAAGAATTGGTATTATAATTTATTCTAGCACTCAGAGGGAAAACAACAAATAGAATGTGAAAAAGTCCAAAGTTTTAAAACAGAAGAAACGGTTTCCTTTAAAAAAAATGTGCCCATGAGCCTGAAGAATCATGTGTTAACCAAAGTTCTGCCTCTGATTTGTTTTAACTGTACTTACACTACTCACATCTGTTAATATCTTTTGCTACTTACTGTTTAGGAAATCGTCTGATTAAAAATTAATTGGCTTCAGTGTTTCAATTATATTTTTTACAGTTTGTGCCTCGAGTTTCTTTGTTGTTGTATGTTGTTTCTGTACATGGTAGAAATCAGTACAAACACAACACAAAATTCCCGATGAAATTTTCTAGGACTGGATGTTTAAGAAATGTAAAATAGCATCAGGACCTCATCTGTCAGACCTTAACAGGAAGATAAGCAGTCCATGCAGCACCGAGTGCAAAATGTTGACTTCTATACCTTTAAATGGGTAAAAAGCTAAAAACAAAACCCATTTTGTTAAAAAGGTTTTCTGTGCAGATGTATTGGACATAATTAAACAATTACCTCGACAAAATTAGAGTGACATCATTTTCCTTTCGAAAAAGGACAGTAATTGATCCTATACGATGAATTAAGTAACTCCTTTTCACTATTTGTGTAAAGAAAAAAAAGAGCAGATATTTGACTGAACACCCCAATCGTGTGTTTCATCTGTTTTTACTCTCTTAGACTCTCAGGTTTTAACTTGGAATCTGACATTGAAATTAGGATTTAGACTGCAATGGCTTTTAACTTCCTTAGATAGATGACTCGCACTAACAGGCTTGACAGTTTTATCAGATTGAACAATCAAATACTTTCATGTGTTTCTTTTGTATTTTTTTTTCATTTCACTTTATTTCTTAGAAAACTAAATGTAATATTAACTTTTGTGTTAACTTTTTTACTATCAAGCAATTACAGTCATTTCTCTTTGTTTCAGTGCTTGAGTTTTTTTTTTTTACCAATATACTCTGGATGTACAGTACACCCTGTTGCTTCTAAACCTTATAATAATTGTAGATCTGCTGTAGTGATCACTGTCTTCCTCCTCAGAGAACGTTAATGCCCAAATCTCTTTCTAACTGGAATCATATAATTGCCTGTGGTCCATTTACGCACCAGAGTGTGTGTGTCCTCTCACTAACAGCAGATTTTAATGAATCATTTTTACAGTGATTGGAGCTCCTGGCTATAGAGAGGTCAGAAGGGAGTGGACAAGTCGAGCCGCTGAGCATGGATCTCTGTATTTTGTGTGGTATAAGCACAGTGTGACAGGCTTAATCAAAATGTTCCCATTTTTCTTTCTTTTTTTCATTGATAACACCGTCTCTGCTTTGTTACTGCAACTTGCTATCTCTATCTAATAACAGAGGTTAGTCTTTTCCTGTATCAGCTTTCTCTATCTGATGGATTTTCCTCATCTTTCATCTTTTCCTGCAGTTAATTTTTGTTTCCACCTTCCTATAATATGATTACTCACAACACAATATCAACGCCACCCAAAGTGAGTCCCAAGGTGGCAGAAATACAACTAACTGAAGTCATTTAAAATGACACTTTCTTGTGTCTGCTTTCAGTTTGCAAAGGTAAACGAAATGTCTAGCAGGCAGAAAGCTCAAATACATGTCAGGGTATGTCAGTTTAATAAAAAGTGATCTTATACTAACAAAATCTTTTTAAAAAAATATAGAGATCTGATTAAATGTGTTATTTTCTTTTATTTTCATGTCATAATTTGATCAGTACCAGCATTCAAGAAATGACATGTAAAAATAACATACATTTTTACTTCCTGTAAAGGTTTTAAAGCTCATAAGGAGTCTTTAATCACAACTAATGTCCACATTAGTTAAAATACAGAGTGGTGTTGGTAAAAATATTGTTTTATAAACAATTATATATTAGGATACATGAATGCCCATCACGTTTGTGGCACTGGAATTCAGAAATGGTCGAAATTCTAAACATTATTTATTCAGCTGAGTGGGAAAAAAAAAAACAACAAATGTTTGATGCATTCTTTGTTTTCATGTAACCTTTGCAAAAGAGCTACTTACTAGACTAAGCCACCTCTGACACAATTCAAGAGAGACACTTATATGAGAGCTGTGTGTGGGTCAGTGATGCTGAGCTGCCGACCAGCCCACTGTGAAGCACTGAAACCCTCTTTTAAAGCTCCAAATCCTTCTATTTTCTATTTACAAGTACATGGTTATTTATTTCTGAAATATTTTTTCAGAATAATTTCATTGTTTCACTTTCATAGTAAATTCCTTTCCCAGCTAAAATCACCTACAGTATTACTTTCAAAAAATGAAAACTGAAGGCTGACATTTACGGCGTGTTATTATCTTACCTTTAAAAATGTGTTTTTTTCTATTGTAATCTAGCAATATATTAATACACTGACAAAGAGTTTGATTGATTAACTCATGTCAGATTCTTTATTGAATAAAATTACTAGAACATGGAGCTGATTTATTTTCCTCCATTTCATAAAGTTCTCATGCTTTTACAGACAGTTTTATAATCCAAATGTATAATAGCTTGTAAAACACATAGTTACAAAAAATAAATAATTGAAGAATTTCCGAATATTAGATGCAGGCCAAAGAGAATTTATGTTACATTTGAATTGAATTCAATGAATATAACTGGCTTTGAACCTGGACCTATTGCTGTAAATTGGACTCGTTGCTTTTCTTACTTTGTCGTGCTATGAGATGACTTTTGTTGTGAAATGGCACTATGTAAATAAACTGAATTGAATTGAACTGAAAGCGGTTTATTAACCAAACACAACTGTGTATTTTTATGTGTAAATGTGTAAATCTACTCAGAAACCTTGTAGTCTTTGATATCATTTGGGAAATTTGCTCTATTTTCACTGTTGATTCATTCAAATTATATCATGTACTTGCTTTTGATCTAACACTGAAGAGCAGACACTTCAAACTGAAAACACAAATATGTACACATTTACAGTACAAATACCTTTATTGGCATTTACTAGTTGATAAGCACAACTCTGCCTGCAGCCTAGTCTGTGCAGTGACAAAAAGCATGGCTCATACGAGTGCAACGCAGAGCCAACTCCACTGATTTACCATGTCTACTTCACTAATTCGCCATGTTCTCCATGTTGGCCAGACAATCTATGTAGACAGCCTCGAACCAGCCACAATGACAGGAAAGGCATTGGCATTTGGGGGTCTGCCCATTGCGTCTGTGGCTATGAAACACCTGTCAATCAAATGGAAATGCCACCGCTTGCAAGCCAGAGCGCTTTTGGGCTGGTTTTCCTGCCAAAAGAACCCATGGATTTATTTTATTTGTCACCATCACAGCCCAGGATTCATCTCAAATTACAGATACTGCTAGTTAGTCCTAAAGGTCATGATTCACATTCACTGTAAAAAACTTAAACCAATATGTTTTTTGTATTAGTTTCTCTTCATTATGGATTTTTTTGTCAATTTGAGTTATTACTTTTAATTTAAAAAAAAAAAACTGGATCAAGTGAACATCAAAAATTACACATAAATATAACATGTTATGTTATAACATTGTTTAATGACACGTTATACGTTTATTTTTGTTCCTGTTTTAGTTAAACAGCTGGACTACCTTATATTTTAAATTTCAAGGGAACAAACTTCAGTGTAATAATGTTGATTAAATAATTACAGAAAAAAAAAAACATGAATGCATTTAATCACACTTTGCTCTGTTCTAGTACGTGTGAAAAGTAGCAGACCTTAGTCCTCAGTGTTGCTTGCTGTGCTTCACATCAGTCTAAACATAGAACCCATCACTCATCATCTCAGAGTGTGTTATGTTGTGGTGACATCCACTGCATGGCTGGTCTCTGACACCCCCTTTATACAACACATGGCCTTTAATTTGAAGATGGTGCTGGTTCTCACTCCGAATAATCCTGCAACTTGGTTTTGTCTTGTGACAAATTAGTCAAACATGGCAGGCTTGCAGCGGACACCAACTGACGTCTGTAGCAAAGTCCATGATCACAGGTGCTGCTAATTAAATGCCAATCAGGCATCTGATTGTCAGCACCTGGAGAACTAAAAGCAGTAAACAAGAGTAAACAGCAGAATAAGATGTTTGGCACTAGCAGGGAAGATTTGGACATTTTTCATGGGTACAATTCACATACTCAACTCTACTGCTCAACCCACAAATATATATTTGGACTGCAATGTGACATTGTGTTAAGAGGGAAATAAAAAGCTTTGATATTTTGATATTTATTTGATTAGCATTCAATTGTTAATTGACAACCACAGTTAAAAAAAAACAGAAGGTGAAAGATTAATTGTCAATAACATTGTTACAGTGAAGAAATAAGTTGCTTAATAGTTCGATTATATTTCAAAATACTGCTTACTGCATAGTTAAATAAGGCAAAAAGATATGTTCAAAGAAAATGTTTGGGAAATATATTTAAATTCCCAATCATATCTATCACCTGAAATTGCAGGTATAACCAACTTCAGACTTTCCATATTTCACTTTTTAAAAAGCACCCTCATTCAGAGCTTTTGATGGTACTACAAGGGTCTAGACAAGGTGTAACTAAAATGTGATTAATCTTGATTAATTAATTACAAAGCCTCTGATTAATTTCAATACTTTTTATTAAAGCCCATCACTAAATAAGACAATTACTATTTCTGGCCATCCAAAGTTGGCACAAATGCGAGCTGGAAAGCAAAATGTCTAATTCATTTGCACATTTTTCAGGTTCATGAACTGATTATATTTGTCCAGTCTCGGCTAATTTATTTGTAGGTGAGTCAATGAAAAATATTAACTGGCATTTGATTTCTTCTTTTTTTTTTTTTTTTTTTTTGCTTTATTGATTTATGATAATCTGTTTGTTCTTGAATAAAAATCTGTTTGTTTTTTTTTTCATTTGAAGGATTCAAACTGCATTATAGATATAAAACAGTATCTAATGCGAGTTGGGTTTTTCTGTTTTTTTTGTTTTTTCTTTTTTGCCTGAATCCTTTTTTCACATCATCCAATATTCAGTTTGTTGTATCCTGGAGGCAAAACCTTCAAAGGAATTTGACAGAAGACAAAATGAGATATACTCAGTGATGTTTGGATTTCAAGTACATCAATATCTATATAAGATATTTGTATATAAAAAAGGAAAAATACTAGTTTTTGTTATTTGCTTAAAACAAACTCATGCTCTTCTTCTGTCTGTAAGTTGTAATATATATTTCTGATTTTACAGCTGAACTAAAAGATGAGGTGGAGACCTTTTTTTTTCTTTAATTTAGATCGGTGGGTGTCCATATTTTGAAACTTATTATTTTAAAGTCAATTTGTGTCCAAACTGTCAATAGCAAATATTTTGTCCTTCTAAAATTGGTAAGTCAAGGATGAAAGGCTCTGTTAAATTGACTACACTCACGTTTTGAGGGATTAGCTTGTTGGTCAAGCTACCGTTACATGATGACAAAACAAAAGCTGTCCATGTGTCCTTCACAGATTGTTTGCTCGGGAGCTCATGCTTGCACCCAGCCGGCACTGGCACTGACGGAATGTGAAGCTGATTGACAGGCTGAATGAACTTTAACTATTTAAGCATATAAAAACAAATATAATGTACCTCACAACTGGTAATGCTAAACATACAGATAATAAATAGACTGCGTCCTTGTGTTTAAACATAGTTTCTGATACCTGCATCTGCTGGCCAAGGATTGTGTCTTTTGTTTTTCTTATTCTTTTTTCCAGCTCTTCAAAATAAAACAAGTGAAGGAACGGTAAAACAGTGCCAAGTTTTTTTGTATTGTCAAACGCTTCACATAGGCAGGTGTAGAGTCAAAAGGGTTATGGCTGCAAAGAGGATTTATTTTTGTTTTTGCAGCAGAACTTGTCCTCTGAGACTCTGCAAACAAAGAGAAATATGGTAAAAGTGATGTTTTCTTTGTTGTCGTTTATTTAAATACTTTAACTAATTCAGACAGGGTACAGGTGGATTTTCCTTTGGATCCTGTTGACACCCTGGCTAATATTCTATGACACAATAAGCCAAAAAGACCGAAAATGCATCTACATCATTTTGGTAACAACCTGCTTCCTCACCATTTCAAAAAGGAGCTTCATCTTGTAGTTATTTAAGGGCTATTTTGATTTAGTTTATTGGCTATTTAAACATTTATTTTTTCCTAATCTAAATTTGATGTTACCAATCCATATTTGTTGAGGTTAGAACAAGTTTTTATTTTTAATTGTATTTGTTTGTTTGCACAGTAACAAGTGAATTTTCATCTACGATGGAAATTTCTTGAAAGATGATGAAATTTAATAGCATTTCTTAATATTTTTAACATTTAGCAGCTAATCCTTAGATAAAACAAAAGTGACAATGAGTGTTTCTCCAAAAGGGCAACACATTTATTCAAACCCTTTTTATTAGCAGTCTTAATGTCCACATGTGGGTTGCTCAGTCTCCAAAATGAAATATAGTCACACTGATTTTAAAAAAAGTCAGATTTTTACAGAACCTTGTGATTTCACTGCTGAGCTGTAACTTTATCATTTTCTCAAATTAAACATTTTCCATCATAATCATTTTTGTTTCTTTATTTACCGATAGCAGAATGTATGACCTCTTGATGGACAAAAATATTTGGAAGAGTGCACTAATCTCGACCCTTGACCCCTAAATATGCAATCAGTTTAAGCTTGAAACCAACTGAATGGTAGTATTAAATGTAAAGACACAACTAAAACTGCAGAGTTCAGAAGTCTGTTAAGGTCAGCAAGTCATCATCCATCAACATCAAAGCAGATTTTTTTTCCTCTCAACTAGATTTATACCTTAGGAACTTGCACTTTTCTTTCCCATCATCTTCCTCCTCCACAAAGTACTGTGAGTCGATTGTATCAATCTCAAATGTTGACAGTTAACTGAAATAAAATTTTCTCTTTAAATCTTAGAATTGGCCAATTTCCCAGCGTGCCATCTCAACCACTCAAAGAGTCTCTCAGTTAAAACACATTGATTGTAAAAACTTACTTTCTATTACACTTTTGCACATTTTTGGTATAAAATAAGATTTTTTCTTCATTCTTGTTCTTGTTCTTGCTGATAAATAACATACAACCTGTTTCACACTTAATGTTCATTATAAATTTATTCCAAACTGATGTAATTAGTGCATTGCATTCTGCTGTTATGAATTCACATTCAGGTACTTCAGCGGTCGGTTAGAATGAGGGTTTGACATTAAACCAATGACATTAGAGATAATGACAGAATGTTACTGTGAGAAAATAACCACCAGTTTAGCAGGAAAAGGTCAGAATGGAAATGACTATTCACTCATTATCGAGCTCCCAAGGAAACTTTTTTTGTTTTTTTACTGCTGTCACTTAGTAAAAAGTGAGTTACGACCAGTGACTTTTGCATTTAACTAGCGTAGGAGTGTGGTGCTCCAAACTGTTTTGAGCAAGTGGAGAGAATGTCAATTCTGAAATCTTTTGTTTGTTGTTATGTAAGTTTTTAGTTTTAGATTTTTATTTAGCCTGCAATAAAACCAGAGTGATTTTATTGGTCTCGGATTCCTTCTGCAGCATGGCAACTCCAAGCAAACAGCTAGTCATAAAAACTGACTTCAGAATCAAGCAGGACAAGGTGATCTGCAACAGATGGCAAGGCTTAACTAGCATCTCTGCAGTATGGAGTCGGACCGATTATGATGTTTAGAAGTCGTTAGCTGGTAACTGTAAATACTTTGTAGCCTCTCATATTATGGCGAGGTTCAGGGAAAATGTTTCCACTTTACTTTTAGCTCTTAAAATTTAATGGAAATGTAATAAATGATAAACATGCTCTTCTGTTAAACTGCAGACATTAAAATATTGTATTCAGATTTTTCAGCTAAAACTGAATCTAACCAAAGACGTCCTTGTGTCTGACCGGCATCCGGGTAAGGATGCTGGATAGTGTGTGAAGCCAGTTGCTTCTCTGAGATGCAAAATATGTGAACTGACTAAGGCAATATTTGCCATCAATAGCCGAGGCTCTCAGGTAAAATGTTTTCCTTATGCAGAATCAACACAGAGCTCACATGTGTTTAGGGGAGATAGTGGTTTCCCCTGTGGAGACGTGGGTTCCATAATTGTTTTTACTGTTTAATTTTGTTCGCTGTTCAGTTAAGCCCAAAACCTTTTTTTAGTAGGAAATTAAAATTGTTTGTCTAACAGTGCAAATTTGCACATAACATGATATTTTGCCAGAAATTATGTTAATATTATCATAAGTATGTATTGGAAGGCAGACAGACTTTCATTTCTGGTTTCCTGCAGACTTTACCCTCTTATCTAAAAGGCCTCTTCAGTTTTTTTAAACTCGTAGGTTTGCCACATTCTGGATGACTGAGAATCAAAACCTAAATACGTTACCGATCACCCACTGTGTTCCAGGTTGGTCCTGAAAAGGGATTTATTATAGAAGTAAAAAAAAAAAAAAAAATCCTCACGTTAGTCACACAATTGGACTTATGTTGGCATTTTATAATTGAACCAAAAGCAAGTGAAATCTTTTATTATAATCACCTGTCTTTTAATATGTAAATGTTCCAAAACAATGTTTTGAAGCTCGGTTGGAAAGCCGTATTATCTGCTGTATCACTTGCCAGATTATTTTTTTTCTTTCTTGTTTTGTCACCCATTCTCCTTTTTCTTTTTTTCCTGCTCACATACTCAATCCTCCATGTTGACTGGCCGAGATAAGACATCAGCTGCTAGTCATCAGGCACAAAAATTGTCCTGCGGCACGCAGCTTTGCCTCATCTCGACTCGCATCGCACTGAGGGACACATCTCTCCATCCCTGCAGCAATCGATGACACCCTGGTCACCTCTTGTCCCAGCCTCCCCTCCTCCCCACATAACTCCTCCTGTAACCTGTGTTCCCTCTGTATGAGTGCGCCAGCTCGTGACTCACTTGTGTCTGTACTTGGCTGTTAGACAAAATGAATTAACAAAAGCACAAACATGGACGAGCACAGACAGACATACACTTACAGGCTCATTGAGTGAAGGAGTCAATGTAGAAATGTAGGACATTTTAAAGCTTAATAGCTGGTTAAATTTACACTTTAGAGAGGGTTTTCTAAAACTGTCAAATAAGTAGAATGATTTGGATTTGTTATATAATTAGTTTGGTACACAAGCATATTTAAAAAACTTTTAAAATTTTGTTTTATAGCTGTAATGCTTCCAATTATAACTTTATTACATCCTTGCTAAAAAAAGAAGTATGGATGTAAAATATTTTATCCTGATTCAAAGAACTAAAACATTTATTTGTTTTTCTCTTTTAAAATCTTAAAGCCATACCAATGAGATTTGCTGAGGCAGAAAACTCACCATTGCAAAGCCAAGAATAAGACACTAAATCCCAGACAAGTTACAGAACAAGCTTCATGGGTGACTAGAGGAAAAAAAAGACAAAACAGTAGAGAAGTTGACACTTGTTTTTTCTTTAATCATCATGGGGACTGTGAGATTGACGGGGAAAGAAAATGGATGAGATTTGAGTTCTGACATGGACAAACTAAGAATATTGGAAATACTGTATCATGTGTTTCACCAAGACAAGACTTCAAAAATATCTTCAGGCCTCCAACATCTCTGGACGGGGATTTTAAATAAACATGAACCCTGGAAAGATTGCAGACCGAGCAGCAATTACATGCAGCTTTTCAGCTTATTAAGCCTTATTGTAATAGGGACAAAAACAAGAGGTCATTCCTGCAAACAGTAACAGCTCGACAAAATGACTCTTCCTAATCAATGTTTGTTTTTCATTCTTACTCATTTTTTTATTTAATACTTGTTACTTTTTATTATTACTTACTATTAAAAAAAAAGTAGGATTTCATGTATTTCATAATATCCATGTTTATCATATATCTTTCATTAACTCTTATCAGCAGCACCTTTAAAAGAATATTTACTACTGTTGATTTTAATTGTGCATTTTATTCTTTTTTTCACTCAAGATTATCCTCTGAGAAACTCACAGCAGACTGCGTATTTGTAAAATCTCAACTTCTAGCAACCTTAAAATGCTGGTAATAAATTGTGTGAGATGATTTGCAGGGAAAAGGTGGCTTTGAAAAGTACAGGCTCAGAAAGCGAACGGCTGTGTGAATAATAGGACTTGTCAAACTCGTACAATGCACCAGAAGGATCACAGGCTCTCAGAGCTAAAAATAAGAAGCAGAGTGGTAATGAAATTAAAAAGGCCTCTGACTCTACCCTTTTATTAGAACCAAATAGACTGTTACAAATAGCATTTAAATTAGCATTTAAAACTTCCCATGTGAGAGACTGTTTCAGTTCAAGTGGCGCGTGCCGCAGGTATCAGTTTGCCTTTTGGGTGTTTGTGTTTTGAGTCAGACATTAGAAAGAAACCAAGACACAATTATTCAGTGTTTCAGAGACGCAGTCTGGATTTTCTGTCTCACTAAAAGAGCAACAAAATAATTTTGGTGATAATTAGCATAAGCTTTTATTTTTAGGTTGTTTGTATGTTTAAGCTAGGTCACAGTTTCACAGTTCAGGTAAGTGCTGAATTTCTGTATTTGACAACCTTCACATTATGTACACAAGTTAAAATGTTTTTCATCTGAAACAGATATTGAAAAGGTAAAAAGTTAAAACTGAAGCTGAATGTCTCATTAATAAGATTAATGAAAATGTATTAAAGCTATTAAATTCTAATGAAGGTATTTCATGTTATCACACAACTGATTTCGTGAAAAGTTAAAAAAAAATAAATTTAAGCGTACGCTACAATTTTATATTTTATATTTATCAGTTTCTTTATTAAATGTCATATCCTGATATGTGGGTGTAATAACTGCTAAATTTCTTTTCATTTATCTGCAGCACAACTTTAAGAAAAATAACAAATATAATGAGGCTAGAATGAATATGACGATCCCTTGGTGTGTTTTATTTGTCTAATATTGTGTGTTTCAAGTCTTTTAAATGTTAAAAACTGATTTATATCCTTTAAACTCAATTTTTTTAAGCCTCCAAACTTTTACCATGTTCATATGTCATATTTATCTGAAACACTATCAGGAGATTATAGATGTTGCTGGTAGCATAGTGACACTATAGTCAGTGCTAATGAAGTTATTAATTATTCATAGCTGAGGGTTGCACTTTGAGGATGGTCCCTCGGCTCTTGTTTTACAGCCAGTGTTGCTTCAAACTTTCACCCCCTGCAGAAATCAGTCCACCCCAGCTCTGCCCCCAAAGCACAAAGCAATATGAGACCTATTGTCAGTGACTCTGTTGTTTTTTGTAGTTTCAGAAAACAACTTTTTTAATCAAAATTAGCCTGTTTTCATGTTGTTGTTGTTTTTCTTTTACTTTTTGGTCAATGAAGGAAGTAGAATGATTGATCTCTGAATAAGGATTTGTCTTACTTCTCCTGAATGCTCTCATTCTTTGACCTTATACTAAAGAAAGTTCATTAAAAATGTGTACAAATTTTATCAAACTAAGCTACTGTAAGTTTGCATTATTGTCTGTATAGTCTGCATTATTTTACAAACTATGGATTGATTATAAAACAATGGATTTAAAAAATGGGGAAATTGATTTCCCCAAAGTATACTATTGTGTTTTTTTATTTTTGTTTGTTTGTGACTTCCAATAGGAAGGTGCACATGTTTAGGCTTAATATTTACTGTTTTAATAACTGATGTCCTTTACAGCATCTAAAAAGAGGCTTGAAACGAGAGGTAAAGACAAAAGGCAGTCTTTCTCAGCACCACCTTAGGACTGCAATAAAATGAATTCAGATGTTGTCAGGACTTGTTGATTCACAAATGCATTAAGCAGCAGGAGACTAAACTGCACCACATTTTATTAATCCACAAAAGGAAATAAGATTTTTCATTGTGAATATCACACAGGCTAGAACTATTCTGTAAACTGGGAATACATATTTTATTGGACTCCATCCCGTCAATTTTTCTCAGCTATTAATTCATTAAATTTTTCACTGGGTTTCAAGATGTTTCATATGAACCAGACATGCGCAGCAATATTGAATTCTATGCTGCTGTTTGTTTTTGCATAATGAACCTAATATAAAATGAAAAAAATGCTTTTTATTTTTTGGCTGTCACACTCAAAACATTCAGATTTGTGATGCATTTAATTTATTTGAAAGCTCACTCACTGTTTTAGTTCTGATGTTCAGCGATTTGTTGAAAAAGAAATGTCTATCGCACAAAAACTTTACCTATAAATTGAGAAGGAAAATCTGGAAAAACAACAGTATTACAAGTGTGCCAAATATAATTAAAATGTGCTTTTTTAAAATAAATAAAATATGCCACATTTCTATTCAAAGGATGACCCCAACAATGCCTGCTTCAAAACAAAATAAAAAAATCAGGCCCTTGTGCAAATTTTGTTGATGACCCCTGATGTGCCTGTGACGGGGTCCAAACTCATCCGTCTGATCCATCAGAGGTGGCTCATGGACACAATATGAGTGATTTTTCTTTAGAAAAAATGAGGATAACAAATTTGGAATGTCAGCTTGAATGTCAGGGCTGTGATTGGACTAATACTCTGCAGTTTTCCAAAGCAGCTTCTGTCTGTGTGCATCGGCTGCAACACGTCAAGCCCTATCAGAAGTACCACAGTATACAGTCTAGCACAGCTCAGCATAAAAACAGCACCACAGCATAAACAACAAAGATCAAGAGCTGCACTATCTCAGTATGACACTCCTAAAAACTGTTGAAACACCTATTCTCTCTTTACTACACATATGCACACACACACAAATAAAAAAGCTTATTCAAATAATGCATGAATAGATGCACACATATACAAACCCACTCAAATACACACGCATGCATGGATGTATTCGGGTTTTGTTATAATCACAAGGCCTAAGGATCTAACTTGCAGATGAATAGAGACTTTTCTCCCATCAGCTCTAAGAGAAAGTGTCAGACAAATTCCTGAGGGTGCAGAATAATCAAAAAAATACTCACTTAAACTCTCACTCCCTATAATTACCATGGCTGTACACACCTGCTGTAGCTTGGAACAATTGGATAGTCAGATCATTTCCTTTATTTTTATCATCATATGGTACAATTGTGTGGCACAGTGCACAGCTCCCCAGAGCTTAGGTAATAGTAGGGAGAAGCCACCCTCTTTCCAAAGCAAGCCTTGTTTACTCTTATGCAGAATGACAAGCACATGCAAGGAAACTGACAATGTGCAAGTGTAAATTAGGTCCCCAGTCTGCTCTGCATTAATTATGAATTAAGTATAATTGCGGAGGGATTCTCTGAAGTCAATTTATTTGGACTGACTGTAATATGAATATATTCCTGGCAAACAAGCTGTACGTTTTAAAAGGTTTAAAAGACAAGCTCAGACAAAGAACTGTATCTGTCATAGATGGTCATAAACAGGAGGTAAACAATAATTCAAAGTAAAGTCTTCATATTACTCAACGCCTTCTGTGATATACTGTAATTTAGACAGCATGATAGCAGTTGAAAGGAAAAAAAATGTTTTCTCAAGATGCCTGTTTTTGATCATTCTTTTTTTTATTATTATTTTTTGCTCTAGTTATCTCCTTTTTTATGTGTCTATTACAATAACAAAGCCAAATCTAAATTTCATGCACAGTGTCCTGCCAATTTGGAAGCACTATATGCCCGACTTCATGCAGAGCAGCAAAGAACTGAACCAAAATGATTCACCTCATCTTACAGAGTACAGCCATCCCTTAATTTTCTGTCTCAGCTGCTGTCTTGATCAAACTAATAGTGGTTCTCTGGATTCATGCAAAAGAAAAACGGGAACAATAATGGCAACTATATGTCAACAGATGTCTAATAGCCAGACTCTGGTATGCTTTCCTATAAACAAAGGATGCAAAACAAGCTAATATATACACAATGTGCATGTCATTTAAAATATTGAAATTACAAAAAAAAAAAAACAATGCAGAACACAAAGAGTTCTGTATGTTCTATGTATCCTTGTGAAGTCAAAGTGATGAGGTATGTTAGATCAAAACTCTATTTATAAAAGTTAAAATAAATATCAAGAAATAAGCAACAAATAAAATTTCTCAAATCTGTCAGACACATGTACTTTCAACAAAATAACTAAACAGATTGATTCATTATTCTGTACAAGTTTTTTTTTAATAACTTGGGCTACATTATTTTACCAAAATATAGCAGCAGGTCTAAAGATAATTAAAAGCTGAGTAATAGTGAGCATTTAAGTGGGATTTTTTTTTTTTTTTTTGACAGAACATTATTGGTGGTGACATAATAATTAGTCACACTAATGAAAGTGATTTTAAGTGAGCATGACAACAATGTTCTATCATTTTTACCCACATACACACAACACAAAAACTATTTGAATTCTTAAGATTCACAGTCTGAAATCTGAAAATGACCTATACAGCTAAAAACAGTCTCTCCTTTCATAGTGAATGGTTCTATTATCATGACAACAGATACGCAGGACTGTCCATTGAAGAAGAAGCTAGAGCACAATTGGGAGAGAAGGGCTAATTTTTACTCAGTGTGGTTATAATGAGCCTGTCATCCTCTCATCCTGCCTGGTTACTATTAGAAACCATACGAGCTCTGACAAGAGCTGCGAAGCACAGCAGAACTACATCAGCATTTCTGCAAAGGCCAAGAAAATATACAAATAATTGTAAGCTCCTGATATTTGCTCACTACAGAAGTAATGAAGCATCTCATCTTCATGTGAGATTTATCATGAACAATTTGCCAGGCTCATCCTGTCCTCCACTGTTCTTCGAAAAAGCTCAATCATATTTTAAAACAAGTCATGTTGTTCCACGTGTAAATGAGAAAAATATGCTTTGCTGGGTAAGAATACTTCATGCTGTGTACTACGTTTTTCAGAGAAGATTTCTGTCATTTTCATAAAGCTGCATAGAGAATATTGCATTATTAAAACAATGTGTTCAGTGTCACAGATATATTTCACATATTGAAATAAGAACATTTTTAAAGCCTATAAAATCCTTATAGGGAGTTTACACAGGTAAATAAAGATGTTACAAATAATTAAAGTATTTATCTTTTATTTACCCTATCTTTTACCTGAAAGGTCACATTGAAATAAACTCTTCCATTTTCCGGAGAGTCCTGATTAGTTGACTCAAATACTTTTTTCTTCCTAACAGGATCCACGTAATTGTATGTGAAAGCCATTGAGGAGAAAGAATTAAGTTGAGTCAACTAATCCTAATGTGAGTGAAAAACATGATTGCAAAGTAAAGCAAAGTATGGCTGCTTGGGCTTTGTTTACTACGAAGACATTTCTTACTGGGTCATATTCAGTTACTAAATCCTCTCATGGAGCAGGAGCACAGGTTGTCGGATTAAAATTAAACATTTTTGTTTATTTTATTCCAGGCATCCTCCTACTAAAGTAAGGCAAAGAATGAATCTTTGAGCCAGCTTTGGAAGGTTTTATTGTTCAAATCTTAATTGTTTACGCAGTCTTACACCTCATGGAGCCATGAAAGCCTTGAGCTTGTAAAGAGGTTCTGCAGCATTTCAGACAATGGAGTGAATCACCAAGGCAATGCAGATATGACAAAAGGTATCATAAAATGCACTCAGTGACACGTGGGCCTGAAGCAGCTCAGCTGAGGTGCCTGGATATGAGGAAGTTAGCCAAACAAACAGACTGCGCATGAATGACAATGAAGCAGAAAATTGGTGAGAGTGGCAACAAACATCAGCAGAAGACTGAGAAGCAATATTGCATGAGGGTTTTAAAATATGCAGGTAGGTTGTGAAGTAGGTTCGCAGCAAATGAACTGCTGCTGCTGCGTCCACTCGGAAAGGACACCCACATATTGTCCTTTCTGTCTCGGTCTGTGTCTGACTCTTTGCCCCATTTACTCATCATAAAACCACGGAAATAAAAAGAGTGAACACAAAATGATGGAGTGAGCATTAGAGGTTAAGGGATGAATTTCCCAGCATCTTTTGCCTCTGCCTATGACCATCTGCCTCTCTGGCAACAGCCTTCCCCTCCTGAGGTTAAACTCTAAATTGGCAGTAAGCTAAGCAGCCACTTAGACAGGAAGGTTCAGGTGGGTACAATTAAATAGTTCTAAACAGAGGTGTGTTATATGCTTCATGTAAGTGCATAGTAAACTAGAGAAGAACATGCTAAATGCTGCTAAATTGAAATGTGAAATGTTACTGTCCAACAAGGAGAGAAGGCTGAAGTGAAAAGAAATTGACAGACAGATGGTGAATGATGAAAATGGAGAAATAAATTAGAGAACAAAATGAGAAATGCATAGGAAGGAAGGAATAAAATGTGGATATAAAAGACAGAAGATTGAGGAACACAGATGGAAAATGAACCGAGAGGAGCAGCAGGGGAAGAAATGGAGAAGAAAATAGGGAAATAAAAATTAGAATTCAAAAAAGTAGAGAGATAAGGAGAGGGACAGATTGTAGGGTCAAGAAAAAAATCTAAAATGGAGAAACAGTAAACAGCTTATTCTTTGAGAGAAAAAACATATATGAAGAAAAGCTTGTCTCTGATGTAGCCCGTGGTCTCATCCCCGCATTCAAGCAGAGGCAGAAAATGAATACTGACAGAGAGAGGGTGGCAGAAAAACAAAAAAATAAATAAAAACAAATGTCAGGCTAGTATTAAGTTAGGATCTTAAGCCATCCTTTTCATCTCACACTATGCTGTTTGGTGCTCTCCAAAAACTGAATATTTTAGATAGGAAGTCCACAACAGGACCTCCTATCCAGATTAATTATATTTCTCAGGGCTGATTTTTCATATGCTAAACAGCCAGGTAACACAGAGAAGCAAGACACCTCCAGGGTGATGTTGTGTTTCATTAGTTTCAGTGTGTGGCAACAAGAGAAAGATTTACCACTAAACTACCACCCAAGGATTGGGCATTTGTCCCACAATCTCATGGTTACCCAGAATCCTGTCTGGCAATCTCTCATTTGATCTTTGCAAAAAGGAATAAAGCCTCAAACATGAAAAATAAAAGAATTATAATGGTCAGTTTTATATTCATCACAGAACCAAACAGTCAGAAATAACAAACAAATTATCCTGATTAAAAAAAACATCTTGTTGAAACCAAAGCTACTGACTGAAAACTGATTGACTTAGAGAATGTTGCCCATGTAGTCTTTCTGTATCTAGATTGAAGCACACATTTGCATTTTTGCATGTGCTTGTTGGCATCAGCTCTTCAAAAACTAGGACTGAGCGCTTGTTACAGCAGCCCCACTGTGTGGCCTCCCTTGGCACACAAACACAAATTAGCTGAGGGACGACTACTGTGGCAGAAAGCTTCTCTGCAGACAAAAACCTCTTAATATTCCTTCCAAGTCCATTAAGGCCTCAAGAGATTGGCAGGGATTGATTGTTTGTACTTGATATTACCAGGGTCTTCAAGGCCAAATCTTCGTCAAAAATTAGAGATGGCATTTGGTAAAGCCCAAAGAATTGAAAAACTAAATAAGAACCTCCGTGTTTGTTATCAGCTCCACAGTGAGCAATGAGAGAAAAAGCCTTCGTCTAATTAGCAAATGATTGTTGCCATTTCTTTTCAGCTTTAAGGATCACTGACAATTGGACCGGTTTTCCAAGTCAGTGGCTTTCATTTTTTTTTTGTTTTACATGTCACTATGTTTTTTTTCTGGCAGGATGTAGAGCTTTTCCAATCAATTATTCAATTAAGGCAGTGACCTCTGTGCACACACCCCCGCACACACTTCATCACCCACATGCACATGCAGGAAAAGAAGAAAGGATTCCTTCTTGTGAGCTTTGACAGAGATGCCTAGGTTCAGAATGAAAACCTCAATATCAAATCATGTTTTATGCAAACATTTAAATAATTCAAAATCAATCAACACAGATTATCATTTAACATACAGTATTTTCTTATCTAAGATAATATTGATGTTCTGTGGTAAAGGCTGAGGTACTTTCTAAAAATTAAATCCATAAACAAATAAAAAAACAAAGGAGAGGAACTGGAATGAACACTAAAAGTTCCTACTTTTGCATTAAATTAACAGACCATCACTGAAATTTAATGTATGCCCTTTTGTCTATGGAAATGTAGAAGTGTGATTCATCTAAACATAACTAAGCAGCAGCTTATGTCTGTATCAGGCCAAACTTTGGCTAGAAGAAAACTAGAGTTCACAACCAAAGCACTTGTTGAGGCGAAACTGTAAAACCCTGGATCACAACTTAGGTCCAAAGACATGAGGCTTCAAATTTGATAAAACTCAGAACAGTTATAAGGCCTCACACAGAGATACAGAGACACACTTAGGCTGACAGTCATGACCACTTTAGAATAACCCATTAAATCAACTTGTAAATCTTTAGCCTGTGAAGGAATGAGTCATTTAAAATTCATAGGCACCAAGCAAATATGCAACTCATGGTCCCATCCAGCTAGCAGATTTTACCACAAACTGTTTTGTGAAATCTAAGTAGAACACAGTGATTCATCTTTCATTAGGGATTAGAGTATCAAGTGTAATGATAACCAACCAAGAAGTTGTGATAAAAGCAATAAACAGGAATGAAGGTTTAAAACTCACGGGATAAAAGGCAGTACTGTTTATCTTTGGAGGATTTGACTGTGTCAAAAATCTCTATTGGTTCTGGCCAAAATCCTAGATAAACACCAGCTTTGTCCAATGCTGAACAGAAGCAGGTGGGAACAGAACATGGATGAATTGATGGATAGACAGTTGATCTCCAGCAGTCATCAGGTGAGAGGTGAGGTTATTCAAATTTTAATGCTGCCACTAAACCTAACACGCATGTTTCTGTTCAATGGGAGGAAACCACAGTACATGGAGAAAACAAATGCATGCACGGGACGAATACGCAAACTTCATGCAGAAATATCCCAGCCACTAACAGAACAGAGGACATTGTTGCTGCAATGCAATGGTGTTAACCTAGTGTGCAGTCCAGTATAACGCTGTCATATTGTTGTAGCAGAGTTACACAGCAAAGCATGATGGGTGGATAATGATATTCAGTTTCGTCAAATCACATTTAACAACGTTCTAATTCTGGCATCTCTATAATTTTTCATCATGTATTTTAACCAGTTACACTGGATGACCAAGATAGAATGTTAAAATATGAATAAAACAATACTTCTGTCTGTTTGTGTGACTGTGGGTGTGTGTGCAAATGTGTGAACTCATGCAAAAAATGACAAGTGACAAACTGGCCTTCAGTTGCACCTGACAACTTGTTTTGTTATACTCTGAACCATCAAAACAAAAAACTGTATACCTAACGGGCCTTACTTTAAAAAACATCTCACCGATTTGCTTAGTTTTCTGGAAAAGTCTTTCAGATTTAAGACACATTAATTCCTTAAATTCATTCATCCTGAGGAGATAGTTGGACAGAGGTGAGTAATCATAGAAAAAGAATATTCAATCTGAAGGTTGATTGTTAACATAAATATTATACTTCAGGCAATTAAAACTAGAAAACAGCAGTTTAATAATTTCCATAATTCTGATGATTGTATCAAAGAGAAATCAGAGATTCTTTGTCCTGTAGTGAATAAACAAAGAAATCTAATCACATGATTGAACCAGCTCATTATATCGAACCCCATCTATCTGGATCTGACTATGAATATTAGCCTTCAGGCTTAGCTATTCATAAGTCTAGGCACACTACCTGCAGAAAAGATATGTACCAGAACAAGGCAGCCATTGATCTCTTCAGCTGAACTGCTAAAAGGAATATTGAAGAAGTGTTGGGGGAACAAAGTCCTAAAACAACCAAAGCTAATTATGCAAACTCAAAGCCACATGTCCTCCATTCATAGGGGGATTCCATAGGAAGTAGAGCCTGGGGTCACTACAATCCAGAATCTGCCAATGAAGGAGTTTCGTTGTTCTTCAACTGAGGGTGGTATGATATTCTGGGACACTGAGAAATGCCATGAAGCATGTATCGGGGGTCACATAGTGCATTGCAGATAGGTCACAGAGATTAGACAGAAAAAGTGGAAAATAAGGCAAATATTGTGGTGAATCCAGAAAAGTCTTAGTCATTTGCTGTAATGACTTCATGTTTAATGTTTGAGCATGTCTCCTATAGCAACAGAGAAAACTACAATATAAGCCTCAGCACCTTAAAAGTTATCTTACTACTTAGGGTGATGAGAAAGATACAATTCTGTGCAATGACAGCTAGAATGGGCAAAGTTTCTTGGGTTTTATATGTCTGCTTCCTTTAGATTTTCTTTTATATGTTACAGTAAAAAATGTTACTTTCAAAAAGAGCATACTTTCTATTTTTTTGGGGCCCAGAAAATGTCTCCCTCCATTCTCTGTAACTGGAACTCCTTCTTCTGAATGTCACAGCTGAAAGCAGCGTTAAAGCTCTTACATTTAAAAAAAAAGTTTCCAGGAAAAGCAGTTGTGACAGGAAATAGAAAATAAATCTGGGTGCATATAGCCATTATCAGGGCACGTTATCGTCAGAAGGGAGTCTGGAAAGAGTGGAAACCAGCCTGGGTCTCTATGTGAACCACAAGATAGGGGAAACCAATTTTCACCTCCTCCCCATGCATTCCCAACACACTACTCCATTCAGTCCTTGCTAACTCTGCACAACCAGGACAAAATCATTTCATCTAAATAAGCTAGCCAAATGTTTTACACCTCTGCATATTACTGAGAGGCGATAAGGTGCTGGCTCACCATTCTGTGCAAAGCATTTCTTCTTTTGCCTTTTCTGTCTGCTACGTGACTTAAAATTAAAAAAAAAAAGACAGGCAGGACGTAAGCTTTGGTGGATGTGAGGACCGCAGAGACAGAAAAGTGCAAAAATAAGACTGAGTATTTTACAAAACCCTGCCATTTCTTATGCCCTTGACGATAAAACAACAGACACGCTGTATTTTATGTTTGCGTTAAATATTCCCATGTGTGGATCCACTATGACAGCTTATTTTAAAGCAGATTTATCACAACCCTTATCTGCTCAACTCAACAGACAAAAGCAAGGCACACGGCTTACACTGTAGCATGCTGATGCCTGAGGCACAAGACAAAGCGGGCAATCAATACAAATCTCCAGTCTATACATCGAAGACGAGTGGGTTGACACACATCCTTCCAGCTGACATACATCACAGCTTCTTATCTAATTAGCTCTCTGAAGAGCATAATATATCCACGAATACCCATTCTACACACTCCTGGGGAAAATTAAATAAATACTATCCAGGGTAAATGTTTATGTTTGTTGTTGTGATGGAGAAAATCCCCATGCAGATTTGAAGAAAAATATACAATCAATCTTAATATTGAGTTATAAATGTACCTAATTTATCTTACAAAGGAAACAAAATGTGGACTTAGCAGCTACCATTCAAGCACAAGTAAAAAAAAAAAACCTTTCCAGTGCCTGTACAGCCAGCTAATGTGCTCATTGGGACAAGTGGCAACTTCTGGAGACTCCGTACAACAGGGTGAGCAATCTTTATTGTCAAATTTTAAATTACAACTGGAAAGTGCAGCATAACCACCAACCTTCATTTACAACATTCACAGCTTTTTGACGTATTACTTGAAGCTGCTCATGTTAAGAGAAAAAAGATCAATTTATGTTGTAGAAGTCTCTGTTATTCATTTATACAGTATGAACGGCGATAGTCATTCAAAATGCTTTTTCCATTTATGTATAATTATTCCTACTATCATGCTTTTCCTGTAAGAAACCAAAGGTAACCAGTGACCATATTTAGGGAGGACTATAGGACTGTATCTACATATATGTAGATTTATATAGAGTACAGAGAACAGAGGCATTACAGGATGATGCTGTCAATGGAAAATCAATCTAGATCCTCCCATTTCCTCCAATTGTTGAGAAGTTTTTTTCTCCATTTTTTTCAAGATGCTAAAAAATGTTTTTGAGTAATTATACCACTGTATGCATCCGAGATAACACCCTGTCTTTAAAACTGAACAACATTTGTAACAATGTATCCAAGTTTCAATCGCCAGATTTATGCAGGTAATAACACCTGTTATTATAATGTGAGGAGAGTGATGGTAAAAAGTCTCTACCTCTTGGTGTCAGCTTGATTAAGGCTCTTTAATGCAAGCAGAATAGCTGTCAGAACTTGGACACTATATTTCGAAGCATCTATAGGGGAAGTGAAAGGTTGCAGACTTGGACTGCTAGCCTCATTAATTTATACAGTTACCAGCCGCGGTATGATAATGACCAGTCAAACCAGCAGCTGATCAAAAGCCATGTTGGTTCAGACACATAATTTGTCTTGTATAGGTCGAATGGATGCCTTCTTATTTCCCAGTGCCAACGCTTCAGTACACAGGACTACTTTACCATTGAAAAGATCAGAGTTGGTATTGATGTTCCTTCCAACTGCAGTTTTAAAGGTTTTTTTTTTGTATCAACATGAAGACAAAAATGTTTCTATTCTTCTTTTGTAGATTTTTGTTCTCGTTTTTTCATACTCATGATAAAGTCTCTGTTTAAATATGCCCTTAAAAATCTACATGAGGAATATTTTCCTATGAAATAGCAATTTTATCCACTGAGGAATCCCACTGAAATAAAAAAGTGGAAGTATAGTTGAAGGGCACCACAGAGGGGGTTTCCTCTTCCCAGGTCTAATTTATCCCGCCTGACTAAGATTTCACCCATCAACCTTTCAGTCAAAAGTTCACTTCTGTAACCTTTAGCCTGCTCTGTTTTTGTGTGCACGTTATACGCATATGTAATCCCACCTTTGGAAACTAAGGAGAAAGAGAAAAGCAACATATGCCTCAGGCTCCCAGTGGCATGACCAATCCACCTTGTTTCAATAAAGACATACATTACAATGGATGGGCTTTTCCCTTTGGTGCAACATCAGTGCATAACTTACCGCTGTCCTGATGGATTCTAGACTGTTCAGGCTGAAAATGAAAACAGTTTTTCTCTTTGCTGGAGTCAAACACTTTGGGGGATTCATTCTGAGAAATGCACTCACCTTTCTTCCTGTTCTTCCCCAATTGGGGAAATATGAGTGACTCTACTGGTTAAGGAAAAATTACCCTTTTGGGAAAATGTTTGTGGAAGTAGACTACACCGTTACTGGAGCAAAACATGACAGCATGTGTTTCATTCTAAGAAATAATGATACACCAAAATTTAAGAGAATATTAAGATCCATGTTCTTTTCAAGTGTCTCACAGCTCTTGTTTTTAATTCATTGCAGTAATATTAGGCATTAGATGTGTTGTACTGGACTGAAAAAAATCAAATTTCCCTGGTTATCCCTCCACTTTTCTGTGAATGGTTCAATAAAACTCACTTTCTCTTTGAATCAAAACCTTGATGTGTGCATCCTAACAATTCTCCCTTTTTTACTGTGTGATTTTATTATGAATATTTTTGATAGAACAACTTATTAAAGTCTGTAAAACAAATATTTTGGCATGCTGCTGTCAACTTCTGTCAGAAAACAAGAAAAGATTTTTATAGCGTAACAGCTGATTAATTAAAAAAAAAAAAACGATGTACATCTAGTTTCTGTCACATAACAACACATTTTGTATTCATACAGAATGTTTATAAAGAATTATTTAACTTGGACGAATGTGTTGTTACAGTGCTGTAAAAAGACGGAAAAGCTTTACAGAAAACTCATTTCATTTAATCTTTCTGGCACAAAAGGAGTCTCTTCCACGTCTCAGCAGAGTTCAATATTGTTTTAAAATGCAGGTAGATGTGTCATTTTATCTTGTTTGTGCTACAAATTGGTGGCCTATATAATCTTTCACAACACAAGAGTGAAATGTATTGCAGTACGTTCTCTCAGCTTCTTTATTTATCAAACTAATTGTAAAAATAAAATTATAGTTTAAAAAAATAAAATGAAGGGACCTTTTTCCGCACAATCAATATTACAAATTGTAATCCTGTATAATCCTGATAAATTCCAGAACTATCCAAGAAGTTTCAGTAAACAAACTATTCACACAAAGGTCATATCTGAGGCTATTTCTAACATTCCCAGACTGGTGAAATTGTGTGCAAGACAAGAATTCAATAAACTCTGTCCTACTAAATTAATCTATTGCTGTGCATTTCAGTTTCAGCTCTCAGTCTTACCATCACATATAAATGTTGTTAAATTTGGCCAGCGTAGAAATTCTGACAAGATATTCTATATAAAGTATTAAAATGCTTACATATACATGTATACAGAATGTATACAACTGGGAGTATTCAGGACTTTAGACCAGGAATCAGATTTTAAAATCCAGGCAGCATATGCACACTGAAAGTGACCATAAAGACGAGGTCAAACCTTAAAGCTTATATTTATTTATTTTTTCTGTCCTGCTCACTTAAATGCAGCCTAAGCTCTGCTGCTGGCTTTGAAACTGAGTGGACAGATTAAGCCGAGTTACTTTTCATAGTTGTGTTAGTGTGGCACTTTGAAATCCCCCCTCCTCCGATCCACTTCTATCTTTCTCTCAGCAGAAAAATCAGTTAAGAGGTGGCAGATCCACACATTATCAACTGGAAGGTAGTCAGAGATTAACAAGTAAAAGTGTCAGAACAGAGAAATGTCTTATGTCACTAAAAGGGATAAAAACACAAGAGTATTCATATAACCGAGTGTTTCAGATACCAGCCGTATCAGCTGAAGATGATGATGATGAAGATGAGGTGAGATAAGGATTCACACTTGTTAGCTCTGTTTTTATCAAAATAAGACACAAAATTAAATTTAAATGTTTGTTTTATTTACTTATGTGTTTGTTTGTTTGTTTGTTTGTTTAAGGTATTACCATTCAGTTTAAAGATGAAATAATATATATATATACACACCGCCCAGTGGCGAGAGGGGAATTTTTTTTATACAGTATATATATTTATATATCACTAGAGGTGGTTTCATCGTTCAGAATTAAATCTCCAATAAAACTGAGTACTTGAGGACTCCATTTTAAATGCTTCCATGGAGACGATTAGGAGATTTTTTTTTTCTTTTTTGTGCAGCCTTTCTATTAAAGATTCAGTCATTAAATACTTAAGTAAGCTAAATTATACCTACATTATGCTCACAGCAATGTCATGAATTCAAATGTACTGTTTGGACGTCGCACATGAAAACTTAAATTCATGCTGCGGAGTGGTTTTGTGCGGAAACTTCAACATCACTCAGTGATTCTTCTGGTCTGCTGTGATTCTAAAGTGGTCACTTCTTAGTGATGCTCCAGTGTAAGAGATGGAGAGGAAGAGCGGGTATCACACTACACAGGCTTTGTAAGACCATTTATGTTCATAATGTAATACTGGGAGTCAACTTTAATACTTTCACAAGCTTAAATGTTTAAAAGGGCAATATTTTACTTATGTTGTATCTCATTACACCATCCCTTCTTCTTAGTCTGAAAACTCATTTTCATGACCCCGTCTCTTTAAACATCCTGTTTTAAAAAGACAAAGTTAAAGTGGTTAAAAATAATGGAGCCAAAAACTTTGGAGAAACAAGAAAACACAGGGCAATTGTAAGTTCTGTACTTGTGTCATGTGTTTGTTTTTTAACAGGAGATAATTAACGTTGCTTGTGGTCTGCATGCGTCTTCTCGCAAGATCTGTCAACGCAAATACCTAACAACCTTAAACCAAAATGCACAATAAATTTACTATATATGTTACATTTTAACTGTACGGTGAAGGAAACTTAACTTCATATTACTTTGTACCTTTAACACACTCTAACATATGTTATCTTGTCTGTACAGATGAGCCCCTCCAGATTGGCGTGTGCAACATTAGCCATTTGACAGACATGTACCACTGTGATGTCATCAAGGAAAAAGAGAAAAGCCTGAAGTACAAACAAGGCATTTTTGACAGCTTAAAGACAATTTCTTTTGTACAAGAGAATTACTCCCTTTGGTATGGACTTTGTGACTTTGCAGGCATTTTACATGAAAAAAGAACTATGTCACACTTTGAAGCAAAAGGAAAAAAGTGTAATATGGCCTCTTTAAAAGGCTATAACTTCAGGGGACACACTATGACTGGCAATGCTGAAGTTTTTATTGGCTTTGGGGTTTGGGGATGCGTTTTTACATCAAACAAAAAACTGTCAAGATTTTCTTCCTCCTATCTCACACTAAAGATGTGCTTGGAAATTAGCTCTTTTCACTTGGATAGACTGGAAAGAAAATGTCTGGAATAAAGTGTCTGAATTTTGCAACATCTGAGCATCTTCTTTTTTTTCTTCTCCTAGGATAAAAAAGGCTATGAATAAAACCCGCAGAATCAGACATTTTGAAACATCTGCCAACTTGATCTCATTGACATCCACAAATTTAGGTCAGTTAGGCTCAACATTCAGAGTGCTAACAAACTGCATGCAAAAAATAAAGATACTGTGTGGTTATTTATCACTTTAAGTCAATTCATTTGAAATCATTTTCATTCAAAAATATTTTAAGGTAATATTCAGTCGGCTGCTTCTCTGTGTCTTTGTGTGTGTGTGTGGCTTTTAAAACAATGGATCAGTCAAATCAGTAAATCTGTTTGACTGTCAAAATAAACAACTCGGTGATATAATTAGCTGCCACACTTGTTTGCGGGCAAATGCTGATTAGAACCAGTGCGCAAATGATAGCCCAGTTCATACATGCAGTTCAACAGACAACAAACAGACAAATTCAAAACAAGAAAGTAATGATCGCTTTGAAACATTTATTATGAAATTATAAAGGTAGAATAGCACTGTTTAGATAAAGCTTTTGTGAACAAAAACAAAATACGAGTTGCAGTTTATTTCAGACTTCATTAATGCAGAACCAGAAATAGGAAGGGGGGGAATGAAAATAGAAAAAAGCAGGCCAAATAAATCACGTGAAAATTATTATTATTATTAATAATTATAAAACAAGTCCATTATCGTTTAACACAGCACATTAGGCAAGATTACCAGGAGTTCAATTCACATGAAACATATCATATATACAAGAAAAATTTACATGGATGAGGGTTACAGAACAGAGTTTTTGTGAGCTATGAGGCCCAGTGGAAAAGCAGTCAATGGCAGTCACATTTCAAGTCAAGTGTAAAAAAAAAAAGAAAAGAAATTAGGGTGAGGGAAGGGAATTGGGATGGTGGGGGATGGAAGGGGAGTGTTGGTGTAAGAGGAGTTGGCTGGCGATGCCATTATCACAACTATTAGTCTGAACACTGACACACGTTAGTGACAGTTTGTGACTGTTTGTTACTTGACACAACAACCCAGTTGACAGGATTCCCTCTGGGTTCGTCATGTCAGAACATACAGCACCTGTGAGCCCAATTCAATCTAATGACAAACAGAGAGAGGACAAAAACAGGAAGGAATTTAGTCTGCATGTTGGACACAACCAGCCCTCTTCTGTCACTAATGATCACAGCACACAGGTGAACACACCTGTTGATTGTTGTTGTTGTTGATTTAACATTGCATGTAACAGCATTGACCCTGATAAAATGTAGGTGAAAGGTCAGGGTTGGAGACGGGGAACAGAAAGAGTGGGTGGAGGGATCAAGTGAGGGGTTGAAAGAGAAGATGAAACACTAAAGTGAGGAATTCAAACAATGAAGAAGCATCAAAACTTCGTCTTTTTTTTTAAATGAAACTTTTCTTCTTTGTAGACAAACAGGAAGTCAAGAAACATTTTCTTCCACCCTCTACTCTTATTTTTATGCATATTTTAGGAGAATTAAAGAAGAGGCTTCACTTAACATGTTTGAGCTGAAGTATGTCTATTTCTCATCATGCAGTAAACGGGGGAAATAAAGGAAACTAGTATGTCAGCTTGATTGATTGCTTCAGAAAAATGGGAAATGTGTTTTGCAGATTAGTGAAAACATGGAGATGAATTAAATAATGGCAGCCCCACAAAAGCCACAATGACATTTGTGCATTTATGTTACAAAGCAGAAACGAATGATGGATTTGTGATAAATGGGTTGCCAGCCTAAAATGATGGACAAACAACAAACCAGAAAAGAAAAGATCAAATGTGCGCACACATACATGAGAGTTTTCAGTATTAGGCAGCATTTGTCATCATGAGAGCTGCGTTGTACATGTTTCTCAAAAGTAAACAGTGTAATGAAAACAGTGTCAATGCAAACTGTAAGAAAATGTTTGAAAAACAGAAGTAAAATAAAAATGCATACAAACAAATCAAATGTAAATCCTGGTAATTTGCCATTGTCTGTGTTTTTGGCTATTTTGCTCCAGGTAGTTAGACAACAAAGAGAAGAGCAAAAGTACTAAAAACAATAAAACAAATAAATGAAAATATTACAATTCAGTAGCATTTCATTTTTCTTAAAAAAAAAAAAAAAAAAGAAAAAAAAAAAAGAAAACATATAAATGAACTCAACAGTACAGCCAGTGTACCAACAGGGAGCTTTGATTTATTTTGTTGTTTTGTGCAGACAAAACGGGATTGCCCTTGGGGCAATAATCTTCTCAGATAGTACTACTCACATCCACTACCTTAGTATAACCTGCAATCCATTTCATTTCCTTTTACCCACCTAGATACGGAGTATAAGGCAAGTTTTTAAAAGAAAAACAACGTTCGCTGTGGTAAATCGTCCACTGATGATTTAAAGCTTTGACAGAAACTTCACTTACAGACTTATTGGCTTACTGTTTAAGACTAGCTACATTTGTTTTGAGGTTAAGCTACATTTTACTCAATAAAAAACAGGATCAGGTTAGTTTTCTTGCATCTACTTGTGGTTCACTAAATAATTAAACTGCTTTTGGCAAAAGACTCAAGACGGATCACGAGTCTGGTTGATTAATGTATTTATATTTATTCATCCAAGGGAATTATTAATTCATATGCACACAAACAGAGATTTAACAAGTCTGTGTCCTTATTTTTGAGAATTTGTTACCTTCACTCTAGCATCTTCAGTCAAAAGTATCAGACATACATACTGTGTAAGAGATCACAAACTGAGTATCCTGATTAAGTGACAAGATAGCTGGGGAGAAGGATGTATGATCACAGTCGACAACAATCACTGGCCTCTCTCCATCTTCCTCCTCCAAACACTGTGTCAGCACAACCCAGAAGATATAGCAACAGACTTTTCCCCTCAGGTGCAACATTGTCATAGTTCATTAATCTTCTCAAACTTCTCCTGCTGCCATCAGCCCCCGTACATACTACTAATCCCCTTATTAATGTGGCAAATGAACCTGCACAAGAAGGACGACTCCCCCAAGGCTCCATAATTACAATGGTCTGTATAAACTCCTGTTTGCATAGAATGTCCATTCATTAAACGTGCCGACAAGACAACTCCAGAAATACCCGGCTAAGCAGACACGTTTCTCTCTCACAAGCCTTTTATAGCACCAAGCACTTAAATCTGAATACTCAATCTAACGTAATATTTAATAGCTTGCTCAGTGTTTGTTACTTATACTTCATTTTTACAGTAATGGTCAAAACAAAAGGAAAAACAATTGAAGCTACAAATTGAAGATGTTGTATTCTCCTGAGCTGAGGCAGGAGTTCTCGTGCTGCTGTGATGTGTCAAGAAAAGCTAAATCTAGATAAACAGTTTGCCTCTTTCCTCTCATGGAACAAAAAAATTAAATATTACCCAAAGTATTTAACAGTAGTTGCTCAAACTGCACTGCAGTGCAGCTAAAAGTTGTGTGTAGGCTCATAACTTTGCTTTATTACATGTCAAGTGCTTAATAAATAATGACAAACTCTTCAGTAAAAGTTTGCATTTGATTCTGTCCATATTCAACCTCATTGTATTTTTATTTCACTTTTTGTTTGATAAAACTGTTTAAAGAACTGCAGCATGCAGTTTGTTGGGTTTTTTACAATAAGTTCTACACTTTCTGTGTAATTACTCACAAATCTTGCTCCCCTCTCAGTCAACCCTGTGAAAGGGATGATAAGACAAGCCCTGGGATCTGATGTACAACACATAGACAATGTATGGCCACTGGGCTCATGTTAAGATAGTGACGCACATCCATGTCTGACTACTGACAGGAAGAAAGTATAAGACTGATGGTGATGATTATATTTGGTTTCTCAGATGCTTCTGTTGCCTTGTAAAACTAGGACACTTTTTTTTTTAACATCTTTTTATTCCCCTTCAGGGTCGTTTACACTAATGTGGCTCTCTAGAGAATAAATAGAGAAAAAAGAACTGGTATGCCAGAACTGCATCTATTGTTATCAGTAAGGTTTGTAGTTGGTATAAAACTGATTCCATAAGGCCTTGGTCTATGATGGCACTATTTGACACTGACGTAAATGCCTGTTAAAGCACTTCCCTGAAAAGACGCCACTGAAGGTCAAGCTGTGGTTTTCACTGTCCTTTTCTCTGCTTCCTCTTTCCTTTCAGAACTCATCATTAGCAATTGATCCTGAAGTTGAACTGAAGTTAACTAAACCTGAAAGGACTTTAATTCCAAGAGAAAAAGGTTCATTTTAAAAGCTGTTTTCATCAGTCTCACGTGTTTTAAACATCCGCTCTCTCCTAATTCCTTATTATATGTTAACTTCAGGTAACAAGGAATGATTCCTGTTGGTGTGTCACACAACAGGCAAAAAATACTATATTTCATCATTCTATTATTCACCTTTGTGACACTTTATATAGTGCAACAAATTGCACCCCACTGGCTGCAGTTTCAGTATATTACATCAACATGCATTTTCAACCAAAAAATAACTAGTAATAACTTTAAATCATATTGACACTTTTTTATTAACTATGTGTATATAAAAGAAATCTTTTTTTAATATCGGAGTTCTTATCTTTTTAAGCACAGCTACTCTCGGCAATATGATATGATAATCCCATGATATATTGTCTGCTTAAAGTTTCACTCAAAAGTTATTGCCATCTTCTATTTTGCTTTTTAGAATGAAAAAATGATGAGATCTTCTTCCTGATTTGTATTTAATATGCAGACAGAAAGAACACATTGGTTGGGAATCTATTTATTAATGATTGTGAAGTGAAGATGGCATACATTTAGCCATATAAATTAACAGAACTGCCAAAATAAAAAAATTCAATATTAACAAACCTAACATTTCACACCATAGCTTTGCAAGATGTGTTAGAAACCAATCAGACACAGCTTTAAGAGTCTCCATGACAGAACTTTACAGATAAATTAAGACTTAAAATTAATTAAATTATCTGCTCTATTAATAAATGCATGAATGGTAAACAGTGTCTGACCAATCTTGTTTTTACCAAACAAATATGTAACTACCTCCCACTGAAACATTAGTGCAGTGACTAATATTTTCCTAATGATAATAACAAAACTCAAGTAATGTCATAAATAGCTTCTGATTACTCAATAACATCTGAAGAAACATCATGTGGACATAATAAATGTGCTCCTTTAATTTCAGAAGGCTCATGATTTTTGTCTATGCCAAGTAAACCCAACGAAGATTACCAAAACTGCTGTAGTGGGCTTAACAGCTCTGCAATGATAGTGAAGAACATCATTATCATATAAGAGGAAAAAAATGGTCAGAGGAAACCTTGACTGAGTGGGATTGCAGATGACTTCAATTTAGGGGTGGGGAATCTAACCTAAGACGATCTACAGTTGAACATGTGGCCCTGTTTAATGGTAAAAATCAGATAATTTCCACTTGCACAATGTAAAAGGGTGTCTGCATGGTGGCACTGTTGCCTTTCAGCAAGGAGATCCTGAGTTAAAAACCAATCCAGGATCTTTCCACATGGAGTTTGTTCATTCTCACCATGTTTGTGTGGATTTTATCGGGAGACTCCACCCACAAACCAAAAATATGCATATAGGTTAAAGCTGGAGTGCGTAACTTCTGTAACTTCTGTCGCCCCCTAGCGGAATTTTTGCGTCATTACAACAATAAAGCTGGCGCTTCCATATGACGTAAGCCCAGCTGCCACCGCTTTATCTCTGCCGTTGTTATTCCAACCGGTATCTGTCTTAATCAAGCTTCAAATTCAGTCTGTTTACTTTACCTGGCTCTATATTTGTTTCAATAAATATCATTTCATTGTTGAAAAAATCAAGAGAAACCAGTAAAATATAAAAATACTGGTAAAAAAACCTTCAGAGTTCAGGTTGGATTGTTTACAGGTTTGATTGTTCACTTTAATCTACATTTAACAGTTTGGTGTTGAAATTTATTAGTCAGCTGTTGGGGCCACAATGATCTATTTGTCTTATTCAGTGAATTTTTTCAGTTTTGACACGATGCAGAATCCTGCAGTCAGCTACACTGATCTGACTGACTGAAAAACTGTTACGCTGGCAAACTGACAGACACAAACTGACAGACACAAACTGACACAGAATCAGCTGATCAGCTGGAACTTCGGCGCTCTGGGTTTCATCTGGTGCGCATTTTATATTTTGACAGTGTGTGCGGACCTGCGGACCACTTATGTGCACCCGTGAACATCAGCCAGATCTCTTCTCTCCACCGAGGAAAAGCGACGCCGATACAAATTCGCGTTTGCCTTCTCCTTCGGTCACTTTCCTTCTTAGCCAATAGTCCCTCTGCCGAACGTCCAGGAATTTTTTTTTTTTTTCGTGGTAGGATCCACTTCCCGATAAGTGTCTCTCGGCTGTTTATTTGGATTCTCCGCCATGTCGACCTTCACGTTCTGCTGGCTGCTACGAGACACTGCATTCTATTTCTTATTATTTTTCTTGTTGTGACATAAAAGACGTAATTTCATGTGCGACAGCGCGGGAATGTCGCAGTCGACACGCAAAGTAAAAATGATATATATTGAAAAATACCGTGAGATGTTTGAGGAGCCGATCGGCTTAATCTGCATTGTGTCATCTCCTCTGATAGTGGCTTGGCTGAAACGGACATCCACGGACATGTAAAAGTTACGCACTCCAGCTTTAATTGGCAATTCTAAATTGCCCTAAATTTGCTGTCTGTTTCTATGTATCCTTGTGATGGACAGGCAACCTGTCCATGGTATAACTCCGCCTCTGACCCAATGACCGCTAGAGATATGTAGACACCAGCTTCCTACAACCCTGAACAGGAGCAAACAAATAAAGAAAATGACTGACTGACAGTGTAAAGGGAAACCCATAGTACTGGCAATTAACATCTGTGTGGCCTTAAGAAAACAAGTAGAAATCCATGATGCAAATTTCAATTTCAATTTTTCAAGCAAAAATAAATATAGGCCTTTGGGCAATAACAAAAAAAAAAGATCATTTGGTTGAACAAGTCAAGATGTACTTTTACCAGAGTAAGAAGAGCAGTGAATAAAGTGAAGCATCCATTTCATCGGGTGCCCACAAACCTGTGGGAGGCAATATTACCATCTGGGACTTTTTCAGTTGGGCAAGTATTGGATCAACAATGCTATGTGCCTAAAATAAGGGTAAAGAAAACTACTTGCACATACCAAATGGCTATGTACCTCTAATGGCATACGTTTTTTTTAAAAAAACTAATAGCACTGAGAAACTGTATGGACGCAGTGCTAGGGTATGTTGGATTTAAATTGTAAACGAAAGGAGCAAAAGATACAAGTTTTAGACAAATTGACCACCACTGAGTCCAGACCTCGGTTCCACTGAAAATATTCTGAATGTACAAGAGAAGAATGTATACAGCAGTTCAAATCACTCATCCTTAAAAAACATTCTTGTTGAAAATTAATGAAAATTTGGATAGAAATATAAGTGGTATATCATAATGATGTCATAACAAATGTGAACCACTTCCAAAAAAGAAGTTAAAAATATTGAAAAATTATTTTTAATCATTAAGTGATTATTTGGGAGCAAAGGGGTTTAACTTAGTATATATTACATACAGGTGATGTCCTGTCCATGGTTGTATTTTATTTTTATTTTTTACTTCTTACATGTAATTAGTTATTTCAGCAGTTAAATCATATTGATTTGTCAAGTTTAATGTCTAAAAACAGTTGTTAGACCTTAAAGGGATTATTAGTTTGATTTGCAACTGAATGCCTTGGCAGAAACACGGCTTCTTTAAAGGCTGCTTGTATGCTTCACACAAGTACCTCAGAATATTACTCATTTGGGTGCAAAACTTTTTTTCTGTTTGTGGCACTGTAGAGAACACATTGGCTCAGTTTGTGCGCTTATTTGAATCATTTGTCAGACTTATTGATTCCTGTAAATCTTGCTTAGAATTGTGGGATGACTGAGCAAATCAATGAAGTTGTGCTTACTGTGTAGTGTCATATCTCATGTGTTCTCTTCTATGGCTGGAATAGTGTACCCCACCCCCAGCCCACCAGCCACAACCACCGTCACCTATTTTATCGCTCTGTCTCATGTCTCTCACACATCACCAACCACACACACGTGCCAGCAGCGCCTGGTGAATGACGCTGTCCTCAATGCCTCTTTTGACGGCTGCTTCTCACACAGAAACGCATTAAATGCAACCCCAGATGCAGTGACCCGGAGGTATGCATTGACGCAAGTCAAACAGTTGCACCCCTGTAATTCCACTCTCTCTCCTTCAGATAGATCTTATCACTCATCTCTAACTGCCATTATCAGTCTTCCCTGTGCAGCCACTGCATCATTAAGCGAGAGTATTTTACTAAGAAGACTAACATAGGTTTCACTCCTTTCTTCTCCTCCCTTGCATTCCACTGCAGGTTGGCATGATGCCAGGCTGTGCCATGCAGCGCAACACTGCCACCTAAAGGTTTAGTACCATTGTGCTCAAGCCTGACCCACTGACAACAGTGTCTCAGCCTCCCTCCCACCCCCACACACACTTTCTCTCTTCTGTTGCTTCTGCTTCTCCCAGTATTTGTCCACGTGTGTTCCATTAGATTAGAACTGTGTGTTGTGTAGTGATGCTTTATTAGCAGAAAAATTAATAAGGCTTTGATAAAAAGCAGCATGGATTACGTTGAAATTTGAGGCTCATTATTGGCTAATCCTTTTTGAATTGGATGTGTATCAAGTTCCAGACGAGCTTTACTCAGTTCGCTCGTGTGATTTGAGAGAGGCATTTAATTCAAGCTTAGATGATGAGGCAAAGCTTACAGTGACATTCACAATACCACTGTAGCAGACTAATTATTGACTGGTGTTGCTGCAGCAGGTGTTGAAAAGGTTACAAAATCATCTGTGATATTACAATAAACACCAAAAAATAAAACAAATAAAACAAACAAAAACAGCACATAAAACATGAACACACTTTTATGAGGAGAGAGGTGAAAAGTCCTTTTTGATGTTTGCAGCATTTTGCTATGATGTAGACAGTTGTCTGAGTAGATAGGCAAGAAAAAAATGTTTCTTTCACAATGAACATTGAGACAATTATCATTATTTAGGTACATTTTATCAGTGATCTAGACTGAGAAAAAGTAAGGCAAGGCAATCACTCACCCATTTGCATTTGGTAAATAGGAGTTAAATATATATATTTTTTATGATAGGACAAAAGGTTTGATGATTATAGTCCCCAAATTACACTTGACTGTCGAGTCACTGATCAGATCCATTATTTAACAGGTATTTTAAGTATTTTCTTTCCTTTTTTATTTGTTTGAGAAACTGTGAAATTTGTTGAAGCTGTAGGTCTCCAGTACTTTTTTCTGTTTCTTCAAACTACCTTTTAGTGAGTCCCTAATCTAGACTGGCACTTTAGCACTGTGGAACAGGGCAGTTATAGGCAGTACTTATAGACCAGTAAAAGTGCTCCTTTACCTGCTGTCTGGTGTGCATGGGCCCCTTCGTTTTGAAACCTCCTTGGGAGCTGCTCTCTGAGGCACTGAAGTGGTCGGAGCTTGTGGAGGATCTCTTGGAAAGGGTGTCACAGCCCCCGACAAATGTGTTATCCAATGGGAGTTCCTGAATCACGTGATGCTTCTTGACTGAGACAGGTGTGTCAGCCTTGAGATGGAAGGCCGATTGCGGCGAGGCTGACTTGTAGTGTCGAGCCAGGTCTGGGCTGCTAGGTTTGAAGGCTGTGGTAGGTGTGGCATTCCAATCAAAACGTCCAATCCCTTGCTCTTCCAGCTCAGTTGGCAGACTGATGGTTCCGTTGATTGGCTCATGGGCAGGATCGTCAGTTTTGTTCCCCTCAATAGAGACAAAATTCAGCAAGGAGCTTTTAGGGGACTTCCTTTTCTTGCGTTTTTTCTTCTTGTTCTGCTTGTTTTCTGTGTTGGGTGACATCCACTCAGCCCCCTGTTTTTTTCTCTGTGCAGCTTTGAACCTAGAAGCGTGGCGACATCGCAGCAACACAGTCACAAAGATGACAATAATCACCACTAAGGCGCCCGTAACAAAGGCTATCATTATAGTTAAATAGTCACCATTTTGATAAGTTTCACTACTTTCACCAATGTTTCTGTCTATTGGGGTCTCCATGGTGCGTCGAATGAGATCATAAATAAGCGTTGAATTGCCGACAGTGTCATTGACATATAGAAATACCAGCACAAGAGTATGGAGAGATTTCGGATATCCTAGGTCACTTATATTGACCACTAATCTGTGTAAGCCTATGTCACTTACTGCAGGTTTTTCTTCCAGGGTGATATTTCCTGTGACAGGGTCAATTCTGAACAAACCCTTGTTATTTCCGCTTACAATTGTATATTTCAGTTCTGCATTCATGCCTGTGTCCCCATCAACAGCAAATACCTCTGCAACCACAGATCCCGGGATAGAGGAGAGAGGGACAAGCTTGAAAGATGTGTTGGAGGGGGGGTAAATGACGATAGGGGTGTTGTCGTTAACATCAATGACATTGATGGTTACCTTTGCAGCTGAGGAGCAAGGAGGCCTACCACTGTCCACAGCTCTAACATCAAATGTATATGAGCTCTGTTGCTCTCTGTCAAATGACACATTAGATTTTATCACCCCAGAGTATGGATCCAGTATAAAGTTTTCATTATCATTCAGTATAGAAAGAGATACAGCAGCATTTTCTCCAGCATCTGAATCTGTCACAGTTATCACCCCCACAGTGCTGTATTTAGGTAAATTCTCTGACACAAAGAACTGAAAGTGGTTGTGTGTGAACTTAGGATTGTTATCATTTTCATCCAGCACGGTTACAATAACAGCCGCCTGCGTCTGCAGAGGGGGTGTCCCATTATCTCTTGCTGTTACAGTAAAGAGGAACCTATCCTGATCCTCCCTATCAAAAACCCGGGATGCAGTCAGGACCCCAGTTTTACGGTCCAGATCAAAAAAGGATGCGTTTGGTCCCAGCTGATACACTATCTCTGCATTCTTCCCGCTGTCCTCATCTGTAGCGCTTAGTGTGGTGAGGAATAGGTCGCGTTTGTTGTTTTCCATGATGGCCAACTCAATGACTGGCTGTGTAAAAATAGGTGGGTTGTCATTCTCATCCTCCAGTCTCACTCTCACCAAGGCT
The DNA here is from genome assembly GCA_006937955.1 of Pachypanchax playfairii. Lineage (NCBI taxonomy): Eukaryota > Metazoa > Chordata > Actinopteri > Cyprinodontiformes > Aplocheilidae > Pachypanchax > Pachypanchax playfairii. The sequence continues at coordinate 100,788 of SSNP01000050.1, read as the reverse complement.
GTCTGATTCAGGCTTGGCTTGCCAGAATCTGAAGCAACAATTTTAAAGTTGTATTCCTTTGTTCCTTCGTAATCAAGCAGAGCAGATGTTTCGAGCAGATACTGGTTGTCATACACAGCTTTCAGATGGAAAGGTACATCCTTTTCTATGAAACAAATGACCTTGCCATTGATGTCAGTGTCTTTGTCTGACACCGTGATGAGGGCAATCTTAGTGTTGATGGGATCTTTTTCGGAGAGAAAAACTGTTCCATTGATGGGACTGATTATGTATCTCAGGTCTATATTTGGTGGATTGTCATTAACATCAGTCACATTTATGGTAACAGTGGCTCTGGCTGAACTTGAGCTGCCATCACTGGCTAAAACAGAAAGCTTATGAATAGCAGTCTCCTCCCTGTCCAGAGGTCTCTGCACTGTAATTAGGCCAGATGTTGTGTTTAATGCAAATAGTCTTTTTGTAGCAGGAGACACCTGAGTCCCAAATACATAATATACTTCTGCATTTACTCCTATGTCTGCATCTGTGGCTTGAAGCCTCACAACAGATGTGCCAATAGGAGAGTTTTCTGGTATATGGACCTCTATCTGGCTCTCTTTAAACACAGGTTTGTTATCATTGACATCTGTTACAGTAACCTGAAGAATGGCAGTACTGGATTTCTGTGGAATGCCACCATCTTCTACTTTAATCTTCATCACATATGTATCCTTCTGCTCTCTGTCCAGATTCTGCTGCACAATGAGCTGGGGCCACTTCTCCCCCTCAGGTGTCTCCACAATGTCTAAGCCAAAGGCACTCTGCCCATTGATCAGCTCATATTTGTGGACACTGTTGGGGCCAGTGTCTGGGTCAGTGGCAGAAGGAATAGCAAAGCGGCTGTTAATGAGGGTGTTCTCAGGGATGGAGATGTTGATCACAGGGGATGGGAACATGGGGGCATTATCATTTGTGTCTTTGACAATTATTTTGATCTTAATCAGCCTGAAATAATCATTAGGCAGGATGACGACTTCAATTTCAAAGGAACATTCGCTGTCCTCAAACGACAGACCGGGGCATAACTTCTCTCTGTCGATTCGGTTTGATGTTGTGAATATCTCTCCAGTACTGCTCAGAACACGGACTAGTGGGTTATCTCCAGCTTTGGAGACAAGCCGGTACACTAGATTAGCACTTGCTCCAGTGGCAGCATTTGTATGTGAAATGTTTAGGTCCTTTGGTATATTTCCAATAAGGACATTTTCCTGCAATTCCTCCCTGATGGGGTAGATTAGTTCTTGAGCTATTGAAGGATCTAGCCATATGCAGGCAAGCAGAGCGCCCAACAGGTAATAGTCTTTTAGATCCATGACAATATTAATTAGTTTCCAGCCTTCGCAACTCAGTGGTTTCTTTCTGTGCAATGTTAATACAGGCAGTGAATCCTTGCCTGTGATGGCAGGAATCTTCCACGAACACACCTATGAATACATGAAAAGTTTCTCATCAGTTAAGTTACTTAAGCATTCAAACTAATTACATGTAATCATATTTTTTAAATAAACTTATACTGATCTGTTTTGTGAATTTTGATCATTTAAAAGTGTTTATCATGAAATGTATCCACAACAATTGCTCAGTAAATTATTCACATGTACACAAAAATCAGCCAAGTAAAATTGCAACAGCTATTTCATGCCACTGTAAATCCTCCACATTTTATGCTCACCAAGAATTTTCAACCCCTAAGGCCACTAAACTTCACAACACATTACACAGACTTAGTAATTTTTCACTTAAATTGCCAAAATTAAAGAGCTTAAGCTGTGTGTGGGCTCCTAAACGAATGAGTGCGCATGAATGAAGCCTACAAAGTAAGCTCAGTCAGATGTTGAATTCAGTGGGCAACTGAGACCTATTCTTATCCTACATACCCAAATCCGTTGCAGCAAAGAGGAAAAACTGGAGTGTGTCAGCTCATAGTCTTCTCATCCCGTGTGAAGCTGTGGGGAGTTTACTCGGGTGATGAAAAAAAAGAGATCCGTCTCCCCTGATCAGCGTTTGAAAAATAAATAATAATAAAAAATGCCCCGTATGAGTAAAATCAGTCAGAGATACAGGTTTGGAGTAAAAGCTGCTGAACGCACATAGTAGGGTAAATCTGAGGCTGCATAGCTTGTGTCGCACTTCCTCTCCCCCAGTTTAACTTCAGAAATGGACACGGACTAACTGTGCGACCTGCGGTGCTTGCGGTGATCAGCGTCGTTCTTCCGGGAGACTCAGCAAGGTGGTCAGTGGTTTGTGGTGTCTTCCATTAATAGCTCCGGGTCCCAAAATCAAAGCACGTCCCGAGAAAACCGGTGTTTGTCTTCTTCTCTCTCTCCTACCTGTGAAGGTGAAAGTACCGACGAGGTGAATGCAGGAGGAGACTCACGCGTCCCATCATCATTTAAGTTCACGGAGCTCCATCAAAATCTCCACTCGTAGACACAAGGTTTAAAAAAAAGATCAAGAAGGTTTTTAGTTAAATAGTCGTCATAATATGTGTAAAATATTTTTGTCAATCCCTCTTGAAAATATGAACCGACATATAAAAGCCTGTCCAGTATTACAGCGATGCTCCGAGACTATGTGCCGTTTATCCTTGCACTCTCACTCCCCGAGCAGAATATCTTGCACTAACTCTTTGTAAACCCATAGGAGGGGTGGTGAAGTATACCACTCCAACGCCCCCTACCCCGCCGACCCTCGCAATTGGACACCTCCCATCTATTTCAGTTGCGTCTTCAGCCCGAGCAGCAACAGGATTGGTCAGGAGTCACGTCACTCAACAGGATCCTGAGGGTCGTCGGCGGTGAGATGCTCAGTGAAGATGCTGCAGGCTGCAGAGACGCTTAACCAAAACCCCAAGGCTGGAGGGGGATGATGATGATGATGATGACGATGGCTATGATGATGAAGCTGACAGCGTTGCTGACGATATATTATTATAAAAAATACAGAGAGTAAATGTTCTTTCATTATTTTACATTATGTTTGTGTAAAAGCAGGAAACACTCATTGGCTCTTTAGAGACGCATTAAAAGCAAAAGCCAACCTGTTAAGCTTGTTGTCAGGTAGGCTTCAATAATTTGAGTGGTCACACAAAAAGCAATATGAAAAAAAAACTGCATGCACGCACTTTCACGAATACTGACTCACTGATGATAAAGACAAGATAAACAATAAAAGCTTTGTGCGAGACTCTCTTATAACTGTTTTCTAGACAGAGGACGGTTGTGCTTCTTTGCGCGAGATGAATAATCACGCTATTTGCGCTCCATTGTGCACCCTGCAGCCACTCGTCAGCATTTGTCCCTTAGAAATAACCTTGACAGTTACCCCAGTCATCAAAGCCGCACAGCGACATGCGGTAAGAGGTGCGAGATGGATGAATTGCACTTCTTTTTAAGTTTACTGCCTCGTGCGCTACTTGTGATGATCTGAGGATGCGATGTGGTTGTGGAGGGGAAAAAAAACTTATATAACTGACTCTTACTCGACAAGTTTCAAAAAAGCAGGATGAACTGTGCCCCAAAACTACACGTTAAAAGCAAGACGAGATATCTCGAAAAATGGCAGATTAAATAAAATGTAAGTCTGAGTAAGCCACAGAGATACAGTCATCATTTAATACCTTCTGTCTCCTTATCATTATTTAATTTCAGTTTTGTATAGATAACTCTCAGCTGAAGCCAGAGCTCTCTGCCAGAGCTGCTGCTGAGGAAGGCAAGCTGTTGATTTGAAACGCTGAGCAGGTTGTCACGGTGAACACCGCCATCTTGAGGTGGACCTTGGTAAATGCTCTAATCCTGCTTTGAGCTCCAAATCTCACATAACCTCTCAGTTCTGAATCAAGATTCCAGTTAAAGCTCCTCTGTACCCATGAGAGGGGCCCCGCATAACATATTACACAATAAGAAGTGACGTGCGAAAGACTGGAAAACAAAAGTGAGAATAAGCACCAGTGTTGGTGAATGTGATGGAGGTGATGCAAAAGGACATGGGAGCCACACTGCTGAGGTGAGAACTAGGCTGCAAATGTCTCCTGAGAGCGTGGCTTAGTGCCCGGTCAGCAGTCCATTAGCACAACCAACCTAGTGGCCTGACCTTTCTGCCTCTAGATTCAGCCATCGGTGTCCTTAGCTGGGAGAGAACAGCTAAAGGAGGGATCTGTCACTTCAGCTTAAAGTCTGACACCCTGATGTAGAGCGAAAAGTGACAACATAACTGTCTGCAGCGGTGAAACACTCTCTTGCTCTGGTGGCCAGCTGGAGTCATTAGTAACTCATCACCTGCTCTTACTTGCTCGCTGGGAGTGTGAGTACATCTGTCCTGGGTTTTTCTGCATAACAAGAAATATATCCGACTAAGTAGAAATTTCCCAACCTTGCCAGGTCTCCAAGGTGTTTCTGTGTGTTAGCAGAAGGATAATTGCGCTGTAATTGGGACCCCAGAACAGAGAGCACACTTTCACCAGAAACCATCCCATCATCTGATCACCAGCTCCATCAGAACAGCAATGTCTTTGTCATAAGTTATAAAAGTTGTACCTATTTTCTCTCTACAGTGGAGATGAGTATCACATGACCCTTGTCTCAGACACCAGAAGGGGCTAAAAAAAGCTTCTTCTTCTGGATTTCTCCTTTTTCTTGTTATCTTCTTACTTTGTCAGTTTGAACTGACTGCAGCTAATGCTTCTGCAAGTCGAGTTACTGACAAGTGCTGAAAAATGTGGGATGATAATATATGCACCAAGTCTTGTGCCGCGCCTCCCACTATCTCCCATTGACGAGAGAGCCTAGGGGAAGTGTCTGCACCTAAGGCCATATGATTCCCCATATAGCAGGTGCAGTCAATCACAGTATTCACCATGGTTTGATTCTCACACTGACTTATTGACTTGTCCAAGTTGTTGAACTGGCCTCATGAATAACACACACACACAAAAAATAAAATGTGTTTATCTTTCATATCCATTAAAGTACAAGGTCAAACAAGTAATTTATGTACGTTCTAACAAAAACAAGGTCTCTCAAGCTTGAGCCAGAAAACATTAACACTTCATGTCACAGCTTTATTTTATTCATTACTTTGTTTATTTAATGAAAAGAATCACCAGCAGCTGTAAAAATAATTAAAGACTTGAACTTTTTTAGTCATTTATTTACTACATAGACATTATACAAATAATATTCTTTTCTATAGATAATCTTTAGTCGGGAGACGAAAGACTTGCAGAGACATAATTTAAAAGTAAACGTCTTCTAAGAATACAGCAGCTAAGCTCATTGAGGTTATTCTCCTTTGCAGCTCGGTGCAATGCGAGAAACAATAATTAGAAGCCATTTTAGTGTGTGTGTGAGCTGCTTGACTCTCAGTGCTTTCTTTGTCAACAGTGCTGGTAAGGGGAAAATGTTTAAAGTGGTTTAGGGTGAACTGTAATTATCAAGAACCTTTGCAATATCTGAAATGATTGAACAACAAACTAAATGACAATATCAGTAATGAATACTTATTTTTAATCACCTTAGTTCCTATAATCAGCTGACTCAGAGCAAAAATTCAGCTTGGCTATTATCACATGAGCTGAATCCTGCTGTTGTACTGTACCACCTGCCAGCTGAGGAAATCTGCATTCAAAATTAAGCTTGTGCTAATATTTTGAGTTGGTTTGCTTGTGTTCAGAGTTAAATCTTTACTTAACATTTTCAATATTTTAAAATCAGACAAAGACACTGTCTTTCTTGCCTGTGCATGGATAAAATGTATCTTTTTTTTTCTTAATTTCTGTAGCTGAGCTCTTCAGTTTTCTTTCCTTACAGTTTACTGAAATGGTGGTTTCATATATTCTATGTCTGTACAACAAGCTTCTCCAGTGTTGGATCAAAATTCAGCTATTTTCACTTAAAACCTCTTTTGCCAGTGTGACTTAGAGTGGTAATGACCCAGTGGATAATTGGCATCACACATGCTGTGAACTCTGAATACTAAACGGACGCCCCAGTAAAGCATCTCAGGTTTTTAAGCTTAAAAACATACGGGAGGAAATTTGCGTAGGAAATGGTTAACATGACTGCTTTTAAATCGATTTAACTGGAATCAAACTTTTCAATTTCTCAGAGAGTCATGTGTTGTGTATTCCACTTAACAAAGCAGTCACAAGGTACTTTGATACATTCAAGGTTAGAACTTTATGTCTGCTGGCTTGTGAGTCAAATATAGATGCTTTTACAAGGTAGTTGTTTAATTCACCATATGGTAACCCCCCAAAGCAGCATTTAAGAAAACAAACTCAGTTTTTAAGTTTTCATTTTGATATTTATTACAATATTGTTTGATCAAAACAGATTTTCTGGGTGGATACACTTTTTTAGATGCAAAAAATGCAACATATGCCCCTATAGAAGTAGTTTCTTCCGTCAGTGTAGCCTCAGTCTGACTGTAATTTGCTCTCTACCTTCAGTTTCAACTTCTCCATATATTTTTTTTCATCTTCCTGACACATTTGAATCACAAATCACTTTGCAGACTGTGCTCTAAAAAGGTCAAACATTCCCTTCCTTACTCTTTTCTTACTTATTTGAAAGGCAGAAGCCAACCTGTGTGAGCTGAAATGGATCCTGGTCAGAGACAGCTGCGAACCAGCGAGAGAATGTCGAGCAAGATCCTTCTCTGTTTAATTCACGCACAAGCAGGTTTCACCTTGTGATGCATGAATGAAACCATATAACACGATATCTGGCACGCACTCCGACACCAGTAAGATTTCAAATCTTGTCAAACTAAGTTGCACACTTTGGACTGGGAGATCAAAAACTGAAGAGTTAAACTTGCCAAACATTGTCTTGAAATCAAATATCTCAGTTAACTGTGCTGTACAATTTCTCACCTTTTTTTTCTGTTGAGTAACTCGTTGACACAGAATATAAATGTAACACACTAGACATTAGCTTTGAAGTTTTCTCTTCAGACTAATAAGGTAACCATTTTTCACCCAGTCCTCTGAGGTTTGTTATCATGTTTCAAATATAACACTGTGAAATTTCTGAATCAAGCTTCAGCTAAATGTAATATATGAAAAGATCTCATAAAGAGCTGGATGTGCAGCTGTAGAGTCAGAGTCACTATATCATTTTTAAAATGTCAGGATCCAGCTCTGAGTGTGATGTACGCTAAGCTAATTTATTTCTAGTTGTATCCTAATTATGAATTTGACAGTGAAGACAACTTGTGAGGAAAAGTTGGCAAATTATTAAATAATAATAATTCTGCATATAGACCGAAGCTCATATGTTACTGTACTTTAAAAGGTCAAAGTTCGATATGACAGCTTTCGTGGAACATTAGCCAGTCAGCTAATTTACTTAGAAAAATGTGGCTAATTTGTATTTTGTGTAAATTATCTATTGCATACTGATGAACTACTTGTTACATAGTGTCTTAGATTACTGGATACAAATAACTCTGTGTCTTTGTTACTAAAACTATTATTAGGAAAAAACTGAGACCACCAGCTGGAGATAAAAGCGCTTGTACAAGAACACCCTGTAGGTGTGCAGCCATTGTTGCAGCCACACTCTTATGCAAAATACCACCCACTTATTAGTTTAATCATTTGTCTACAACTGAGAATGAATCACTCCCTTAGACTGAAGTGCCATAGATTTTTTTTCTGTAATTTCTGATGTTGAGCTTGAACACGGGTGGGAAAACTGACAAGAAGGGAATAAAAATCAGTCTGCTTCTCAGTGAAAGAAGCCTGTCAACAATCACCTTGAGGTTTTCTATGCTTGTGATTGTGAATTTATTCAGTGGATAAGTTAATTCCCAGTTTCTAGCCAGTAAATCAAATGAAGATTACCACAAGGACTGAACATTTTGTATAGCACTAATTTTTCCTTCACACAAACAATGAAGTTAATTTCTACCATCTATAGTAGACACATCTTATTTTCATTTATCATACTTGAAATGTTAAATAGAAATAATTATTGTATTATTGTCACATGACAAACATCTTTATATAAATATGTTTTTAAAAGGCACATCATGTTTACAGATAATTCAGTCAAAGTTGCAGAAAATTGTTGTTTTTCCTTCGTGTCTTACAGCATGTTAACACATACCAGTAATTTTACTGGAGAAATGTCAGAGTGACTCTACTTGTTATTTTAAAGGCAACAAAAGCTTCAAGGATTCTAATCACTGCCCATCGTTATAAGGTATCATCAAATGACAACATACAATTTATGTTTAAAAGATGAGTTGTAGTAAAGAAAATGTCATTCTGCCTCTCAGTCACTGTTCCAAAAGCACAAATTCAACTCAGGAAATACGGTCATGTGTTGTTTTCACTTACTTTGTAATGGTGTGATGTCTGAAGCAGGAGCTGCCAATAATCATTTCTGTATGGTGAATGCACCAAAAAAGTGTTACATGCCCAACAACTTCAAGGGCATTTCGAGGCCAATATTGATCTACTTGTATATTCACCTATACAACAGTTTTCATTACAGAAAAAAAACAAACTATATTATCTTCGCTTCTCAGAAAGAAGGAAAATTGGCTTTATGAAGATATTTGGTTTTATAAAATATCACAATAGTAAGAAGTATCCATGGGGGTCCCACTCTCTGAACACAGACAGAAACCGCATTGAGCTTTATATTACCATAACAACTCAAACATTTGGGAAAACATATGATGTGTTGAAGAAATTTACAGAATTCTGTTTATTTCATGGGAGAAAGAAGATGTCATGTGCAACAACATCACAATTACAGGCCAGACTGAATGCACAGAGAAAGTGAGGGGTCCAGAGAAGATTTCCAGTTTGACTGATGGCAGAAAAATCTGGATTTCAAAATGTTTTTGCTCTATGTTGAAAGGAAACATGTCAAGACAAATGGCCTGTATAATACTTGAGTTACTAAACAGCCATCAAGTGAAATTAGGTGTGTTGAAACAGGCATGATGGTGAAATTCAAGGACTGTGAAAACACTGTCAATATATAAAGTAATCAGCTGTACAAATTCAGTCACCCATACAGTCACTCTTGGTTTACATGGTTCCCAAAATATGCAATTTTGTAAATAATGTAAACATTTTTTTGTTTCTTGGCATTGGTTTAAATCTTTGAGATTTTCTAAACAACAACCTCAATAAAAATGTCATACTTGGAAAAGGAAAATATATTTTTTTGTCTTATGAAATGCTGAAAGATCTGTCCATAGCTTATTTCCACTCCATGAATCACAGATCCAAAATGACTCTGTTTACTTTCTTTCATCTTAGATATTTAATCAGAAACCCATGAGAACTGGTGAGACTGCTCTGTAAGGATTCATAGGAATCATTTCTGACTTTCCCCTCTCAGTAATTGAAGATCGTGTTCTGTTGCTTTTTTGACAATCTATTAAATAAACATGCCAACAGGATCAAAATCAAAGCATGAATGGTGTCTTCATTCCATCAAACATAAACTTCAAAAATGGTTTTCAGAGCTGTTGGTCTGATTATGTGTCAAATAAAGGAAACATTTCCTTAAACCATCTAAATATCTTTATGACATGTATAGCATTTATATTTTATAAATCTACAAATAAAGACATCCTCACAGTAAGTCTTCCTGGTATTTGTATCCTTTTTGTGGTGGAGGGGAAGGGGGGGGGGGGGGGGGGGCTGCTAATACTGTGTTAACTCTATTAACAAATTCTTCAATATTTTTTGGTAATGTCAATTTTATTATTACTATTGGTAGTAGTAGTAGTAGTAGTAGCAGTAGTATAATTAATAATAAACTAAACAGCATAATAAAAACACAATTTATCTTGAATTAATTTATTTTATCAGATGATACCAGGTTGCTGCAATCCATATCACAATGACATAATTAGTCCACTCTCGCTTCACATTTGCATAATAAATAAAACTGTGAATTTTTTGGTCTTCGTATTTGGTTGCCTTGCTTTGGAAGAAACTCTGAAAAAGAAAATCTGAAGTTTTTGCAACGTTTTTGTTTTGTCACTTTTAAATATCTCATTAAACTTCTGTATTAAATCATGAATTTGAGTGTTACTGTTGTTGGACTTTGTCTTTGATCTTTATTGGACTGGTTGCTGAGCAGAAAGGAAGTGGCACTAAAATAATTCATAATTAAAACATTAGGGAACTGAAAAACGCCGTTCACTGACACATCGATTTATCTCAGTCTACAGAAAGTTTTATTTTTTCTTTCACATCTCATTTTCCTGGTTTGTTTTATTTTTTTAACCGTCCTGAGGTGCCTGTCATATGTCATCCAACTATGCTGCAATATCTTCTTTATTTTAAATATTTTCTTGTTTACCTGTGACAATAACCCAGATTCTGTGGTCTGTTTGTGTGCTGTTATAAACTGTCACCTCACAGAATGATGTAAACTGCAGAAAATGTGGGTAAACACTACAGTATGCATTTAATGTTGTGTTTGAAGGATGTATACTGTTTGTTTTTTAGGCCTTTCTTTGCTCTGCTTTAAGAATCTGTGATTGAACCAGTTTGGTGATAAAATAGCACTTGTAAGTGGAATTAACTATTTCCAATACGTTTTCTACACCTCTTTTGGGGGTTAAAAAGTCCAACATTAAGTTGTTCATTGACCCAGTAGAGTAGTTAAAATTACCCAGAGGTAATTTTTAAAATTTTGCTTGGGGCGCAGAAAAAACTGAGTTGGAAATTTTCCTCTTTGGACAATGTTGTGGACTGGGTGGGTTTTACGAACATCAAGAGTTGCATTTTATTGCTGTTGAATTAGGGTTTGATGGGTGGGCAAAACTCTTGTGCCAGTAAATCAATAGGGATTCTATTAGAGCATGGTCCATCACTGTGGATTAATTCTCCAGTAGATCCTTGGGGCTTTTGTGTTTCCAAAGACTGTAGCATTAAAAAATGAATAGTTTGGTTTGTAAAATGTTTATCTTTGTAGAAATGTTATACTGTTTTCAAATGCAGAATTTTTTCCCTCTTCTTGTTTTTTCAGAGAGCTCTTAAGGCCAAATGATGAGTCTAAACAACTTTGTTGATGTTTTATAAACTAATTTTGTACCTGACATTACTCTAAAGTTGCTTATCTTTTTACAGACAGGTCATTATTTGAATTGAAACTATGCAACACTTTTAATTACATTTGTGTCACTCATTGGTTTAAAACATTTTATATCTGGTGGACAAAATAGTAAAAATTAAATTTCATGTCTCTAGATTTCTGGTGAATGTTTTAAAGGTGAAGACATGGGAAGAGATATGCAAGTAGAACAACAGAACATTGTTTGATAATCATCCCGGTGTCCAAGAAAAAAGACTCATCTATTTTGAATGAATTCAGTCCAGTGACACTCACACCAGTCAGTCAGCACACATCAGCTCTGTGATCCCTGACATCAATGACCTTCTACAGTTTGCTATAGGCTACTGCTCCAATAGATATGCAGGCAATGCAGAGGTAGCAGTCTGAGCAGGGATGCCCAGACTTCCCTGTCCATGCACACCTCCTCAAGCTCTTTGGGGAGACCCCAAGGCGCTCTCAGGACAGCCGAGAGACAAAGTCCCTCAAGAGTGTCCTATGTCTTAGACATAGGTCTACTCTGAGCTCCTCACCCCATCTCTAAGGGAGCACCCAACCACCCTGGGGAGGAAACTAATTTTGACCACTTGTATCCTGGATTTTGTCCTTTTTGTCATGACCCAAAGCTCATGACCATAGGTGAGGATAGGAACATAGATCGACCAGTAAATTGAGAGTTTTGCCTTTCGGCTTAGCCTCCTCTTCACTATGACAGTCTGATACAGTAACTGCATCACTGCAGATGCTACAGACTAAACAAAACCTCAAACTAAACTCTTCACTCTGTATCTTCATAACTGTGTTTCCACCCATGACAACACTCATCATAAAGTATGTTGATGACACCATTCCATTCCATTCCATTCCAAGGATGAGTCTGTGTACAGTACATGAACATGGTCAAAACAATTGCTGTAAAATATTAGTAGATTTTAGAAAACAAGCTGCACCTTCGCAGCCTTTTGAGATCAAAGGGACTGAGGTGGAGAGAGCTGACAGCCACATGTTCCTTGGCCATCATGTGACATCAGCCCAGCGATGAACAGTAAATACCACAACCACAGTAAAAAAAGGCCCAGCAGACAGTTGATTTAATCAGTCTGCTCATGAAGGCAGGGAGAAGAAGTCGCCCCCTCAAGCCTACAGAGGGTTGGTGGAGAGCATCCTCACTGCTGGTATCACTGTCTGGTATGGAAACACCAGTCAGGCAGGGAGGAAGGTTCTCAGAGTGAAGAGAGGATTATTAGGACCAATTTCCCATCAATAGACTACGTACATACAACGCTGCAAGAAAAGGGCACTGAGCATCATCAGAGACAGCCACACCCTCCCCAGATACAAACAATCAGCATACAGTCTGAGATCAGACACATAACACACGCCCACAACAGCTTTGTTCTTGCTGTGGTCTGACTTATAGAAAAAACAAAAAAATACTAACTTAGAAACTGCATGATCTGCCTCATCTCAAAGTCCAGTTCATTTCAACAGCATGTGCAGTCATTATTATACTGTAGTCACTGAGGTGCAGTAACATAAACAGGGCAATATAAACAGTCTGAAAATCAAGATTTGTTCCTTATTGTTGCTTCTATGGTTCATTAATGTTTCTTTTTTTTACTTTTTGACTGTAAGCTCAGAGCAGGAGTTCCTATATACCCAGAGTAAGTGTGTGTGTACAATTGGCAAATAAAGACCGTGAAACTAATCTTGAATTTAAACGTAATCTTAAAAACACTGACACTCATATCTTCCTACAACACTGTTATAACACTCAGATACTGTCATCATAACTCTGTGTTCACACACTGTTTGGAACATTCTTTTTTAATAATACTAAGCTTTCTAATAATCACAAGGTTAATATCAACCCATCTATTTTCTAGACAGGCTTGGACCTGTTGTGAGAAGCTGGTGCTTGTGTCCAGGGTGAGGGTCGGGGTCACCAGTCACCATCACAGGACAAGTTTCACATTTAGACATAATTACATTTCCAATTATTTAGACTTTAGACTAAGTCAGTGATTACTGCAGCTTTTTTCCTTACTCACTTATCTATTTTCCTAATTTTCTAGGTCACTATATGACTCCAAATGGAGGGTGTTTGAGGCCTGGTGCCAGAATAGAGATATCCCGTCTTTCCAGTGCCCAATGGATGTCATTTTGTCTTTTTTGCAAGAGTTGCTGGACAAAAAGAAGGTGTTCTCTACAATTAAAGTATTCCTGACGGCCATTTCTGACTGCCATGTGGGTTTTGGGGAAAGGCTGGTGAGCTAACCCCCCCTCGTGTGCCGGCTTTTCCTTGTGTCTCGGCCTTTGGGTCCCTCTTGGGAGCTGTCCGTGGTGCTGAAAGGGTTTTCAGGACCTCCGTTTGAACCAGTGGAAGACATTGACCTTAAAATTGTCATTTAAGGTGGTGTTGCTTCTGGCTCTGGTGTCAGCCAAGTGGGTCAGCGATATGCAGGCACTGTCTGTGCATCCACAGACAGTACATCCTGCATCCAGTTCACACCAGGTGATGCAAGGGTGTCTCTGAAGCCCAACCCAGCTTTTGTACCAAAAGTGGTGGACTCTTTTTCTCCCAATGTTATCACAGCTTTCTCCCTGACATCTGTTACTCGCCTGAGGGGGAGCCGTTGCAGAAGCTGGGTCTGGTCCGAGCCCTGAGGGCTCGGATATGGACAGGACAAGGAACCTCCGCAGGAATGACTAGCTCTTTGTGTCATGGGGCGGACCCCGTAAGGGCAAGCCCATCACAAAGCAGCAGCTTTCCCATTGGATTGTGGGGGCTATAAGGTTGTCTTATTCCTGCCAGGACCTGCAGACACCAGTAGGGTTTAGGGCCCATTCCATTCAGGGCCTGTCTGCATCCTGGGCCCTCTTTAGGGGGCTGTCTGTCCAGGAGATTGTTCTGCGGCGAGCTGTACGTCTCCACTCGCTTTTACATGATTCATTAAGTTGGACATTTTGGCCCCTGTTGTGACCCATGCTGTTCTGGGCGTGGGGTCTTCAGTGGGTCAGGATGCCTCCCTGTGAGGGTTAGTGGTCACTTGATAATCTGTCTGGCAATACGGGAGTCTCAATGTCCCATGTTATGGAATGTTATGAAAGAGAACATTAAGTTACTGTGGTAACCCTAGTTCTCACCAGACAACCCTTCTTACTGGGTGAAGCGGGGAGAGGTGTTTATCTTGGATGGCTCTGTGTGGTGACGCATGTGACGCACGTGGCATATGACGTGGACGTCACAATCACCAGTCAATCAGGATTGGAGTAATGAGATAGGTGGTTCTGAGGAATCCACCGGAGGGGCGTATCCCATAGTGAGACATCTCATTCATGTTACTCAGACAACCGGGGTTACGACAGTAACCTAAAGATTTTCATCTGTAATCACACACCAGATTCTTGTACCATCGATCAAGTTTCACAGTGTTTCAAGTCATTCGGTTCACAGTTCCTGATCAGACTCTCACATAATGTTTTTGTCCTTGTCTAGTCAAGTCAAGTCAAGTCCCACATCTATTAGTTTGTTATATCATCTTTCATTAAAATATTCATACTGAATTACGATATATCTATGTATCTGCTGCCATCTTGGTGAATTTTGGGTCCCACACCACAGCCAGTGTTGTTCATAATCAGTTCTTATTGCTTTAGCAGAAAATTCACCCTTCAGATGTCTCCATTCTATCTTCATGTGGAACAATAAAACATTTGGAGATATGACAGAAAATGACTGTGTTTCAATTTCAGCTAGTTTACATTAGCAGAGGATGTTTGGGACTAAATGATCGGTTGATTTCGTGTGATGAATCTGTAGCAGATTTGTTATAAAATATTGTAACACAACAAAATGTACACTAACAATTACAAGTGATAAAGTGGTAAAGAGAATGAGAGAAAGAGTAGGTGGGTGTGCACTCTTTATTTCCCAGTTGTTGTAGCAGTTGTTGTTGTGAATAAACAACAACTGTCTCAGAGGGTGTTCGTTTGCAACCCACACCTTTAAAAATGCTTCACATAATTGCATTGTTAATTACTGCGTTCTGTAACTTTAAACAGTAGGAGTCCCAGTTTGCTTGAATCTGGGGACTACCCTAATTTAAGATGTGTGTTCAATTCTGCCACTTTGTGCACTAGTGAGAGAGAAAGTTTGGGAATTATCAAAGTCATTACTAATCGTAGTCTTAGGAGAATAAGACAACTGAATAGTTTTATTATGTTTCTGTCTGCGCCAACAGAATGGACCAACACATCAACTTACTGATTATTAATGTCATCCAGCTGGTACTTTTTTAGTCTTGACAGCAGAGTGAGTATGACTGCCAGTTTTTAATCCCAGGTGCAGCATAAAACACATCCATCTTTCTTCAGTGTACGCTGCATTTCTGCTTTTGAGCAAGGATTTTTTGTGTTTTCATGTTGACATTTTTGAGCAGTGCTGGAGAGATGCAACTGGATGGAATGGCTTGTGTGATTTCAAACCAGAATTTTCAAGCATCGGGGTGTTTATGAGTGCAGTTTGCACCAGGACACTCAAGGTCACAGGTCGATGATTGATTTTGTCATGTATATTTAGATCAACGACTGTAAACCTTGGACACTCTGGTAAAGAGAGGAGATAAGCTAACAACTGATCACCACCAGGGGAGTTTGAGCTGACAGGAAGAGTTTACTCAAGCATCTTCTAAGTGTTTCACCTCTACTATCCTGTCACTCATAGTTAAAGATTTATAAATTATATTTGGCAAATTATGAGTGATAAAGCTCAGATTTCAGCTCAGAAACTGGAGAATGTTCGTTTTTTCTTATTTTTTATTTACGTATAGTATGTACAGATTGTCATTTTTAACAAAATCACTAACACTGCAACTATTTCACCTCAACCATCAAAGGAGAAAATATAAGACTAGAAAAGCACTTAGAGAGCGCAGACCATCGCCAAGCACCTCAGTTCCACACAGACCGTTAATTGTGGCATAACAGCCTTATGCACTGAAGAGAGTCTTCTCTGCCAGTGTTAAAGAATCCTTTAAAAGGTTTTGGATCCATAAGGTGATCCAGACCACCCCAAAATCTAATCAGTTGTGTCCATTAACCCATTCCAGATATTTACTAAATCCATCCACAACTCTTTAAGTTATGTTGCTAGCAGATAAATAAACAAACAATCCAGTGGGGAAAAAAACAATCTCATGGCGTGTGTGTGTTTAGTGTGTCTTCAAGATTTTTATCTCAAAGTCCACCGATTGTGTTTGTAAAGTTAAGGAACTTCATTGTTGTGTTTCTGGGGTTGGTGGTAGTTATTAGTCTGATGTAGTAGAGTTAGTGGAGTAGTTACTGTAGGTGCTGGTGGTGTGGGGAGGCTGTGTTTGTTCAAGTGTTGATTCACCTGTATGGTCACTTTTTAAATTGTTTCCTGCATTAGACTATATGGTAATGAACTTCCTGCTTGAGGTTGCAGAGATAATCAGGGCTTTAATGCCTCCTGGAAGCGTTTCCATCTGGATGTTATGTGTTTTTGCACTATCCAATTACAATGTAATCACCCTGGGCCTGCTGATGACAGCTACTAAACAACATAAAGAGGTTAGAGAGATAACCCTCATTTTCAACAATCCTTACGTGCTGAATACAATCCCGACATCCCCTCTCATCTCTTTTTATAGTGTAACTGGTTCAAGACTCAAGACTTATGAGGTATCACAAGTGATAGCATTTTCTTTGTTTGTTGAAATAATATTTTGGGGACTCTTGATACTTTAGATAAGAATTTACCATTTACCTTGGTCACCATGTGATATCAGCCCAGAGCACTTTGGAATGTTAAAGATTAGGCAAAAATATTTTTTAATTTATGTTGTGTACAATCATGTGACCTGAATAAAAAAACTAAATAAAAATAATTCTTCTAAGGTTTTTAAAAACCCAACATTTCAAATATGTAAATATCTGTAATCGCCCCTTGTAAAAATGTTGTTGGAAACCAGCCTCGTGCACCCCACTGATAATTTTCTGTGTTTAGGGAATTTTACTCTGTGCTTCTATCTCTATTACATTTTATATCTCCCTGCCCCAAATTAAATTTGAATTGTTCTACCAGGTCAAACATCTTGAGAGAATAAACACACCATGAAATTAGAGTTTGGTTGGAAAAGGTTGGGATATACTTAGATACAAATTTCTTATTACAGAAGTGTTTGCACACTGATCCGTGTTGTGGCCGACTGATCTGCTGTAAGACAAAACAGACAAACATGACCAGCTCTCTTCCTGTACAAACATTTAAGGCTTCAGAACTATTCACCCTTTTATTACTATGTTTGTGGTTTATATATATATATATATATATATACATATATATATATATATATACACATATATATTCTAACAAAAGAATGATTACAGGGATTCTATATTATATATCTAATAATGTATCCTAATATATAAAAAATAAATTATCATATGAATAAACTGTTAAAATATGGAACTCACAATGCCACTCTGCAGACATGTCCATGGAAATATTTCTTCAGGTAAACATTTATATAAGAGACACAACTTGTTATTTTTTTGTATAAGCCTTCTGTAAAGTTGAATGTTGTTGCAAGTACAATTTCAAAAGTCTGAGTTCACAAGCCCACTCCAAAGGTAATGGCTGTTTTTATGGAACCACAATGAGCTGTTGTTTCACACATCCAACATTGCAGCTATAACTATTATGCTCGGCAAACACTTTAGATGTGGCTCTTTACAGAAGCAGGGAGAAGGTGTGAAGAGTGAGTTCGTGTAAGAGGCTTGGAAATTGACCAATCAACTTGTGTATGCTAGTTTATTGCTTCCAATACACCGACCTTCCCTGAAAACCTACTTGTCTAAAGCCAGGAACTTTTTTAGCTCCATATTACATCTAAACCAACTGGGCTATGCTGACAAACTTTCCATGTGACATTAGTGTAATTATATGTGCTACACTTTGTCTTGTTCACTACTGGACCAAAATTTGTGAAATTCCATAACATACTGTAATAAGAAGTTTGAGGACAACGTTAAGGTCATTAAATTTTGACCTGCTTTATTGTCATGACTGGAAACCAAAACTTTGACACTGTGTGTAAAAGCAATTAAATGCTTGAAAACACCCATGTATGCTACAGGCTTCTAGTTATGGCTGTACTTGTACAACACATTCAAAAACTATTTCAAAATATGAGATATTAATAGAACGATGATGTGTAGTTGCATAAGCAAACATTAGTTACTATGGCTGCTGCTGTGTCTTGTGATCACACTGTGCACCTTGCAATTAATTGCAAACTACTTTGTCAGCTGAAGATTTCAGGGCTGACTAATTGCATAATGTGGCAAAACTATTACATTGTCTTTAATGTTTTTTTTTTTTTTATTTGCTTGTTGATGAAGTTGTAGGTTTCTCAAAAGCCTAAATCAATAGTTTCATCATTTCTATGACAAATTGGTGAATGCCATCATGACTTAGTAATATTTAAGTTGATTTTTTTTAGGCCTGCAGAACATTCTACAAAAGTCTAATGAGAAAATAATGCAGTGATTGACCAACTTGTCTATTGCTTCTATCCACAGTCCATCACGCCAGGACCAAAGATAATTAACACTATATTGAATCCTCTGAAAAGTAGATTTAAAAGTTATATAAAAGCTTAGCTACTTGAAAAACAAGCTGAAGAGAGCAGATCACCAGCGGCTGGCCACACGGAGAGTTGTAACGTCCCATGTGGGCAAGCCTCCAAATCACCTAGACAACAAAAACCCTTTGTGCTTTAAGTACGTACTTTAAAATGTCTGTCCAATATCATTCTGTGGGAGGGCGACGCCTGAATGCAAGTGTTTTCACAAATACGGAAAAGCATCTAACGTTTACTGTTTACACTTTTTTTCATGAACATTTTCACAAGTTTGAGAAAGTCATATTACACATTCTGTCTGTGCATTTTGCATGTTTGTTCTCTTCTTGGTTTCTGTCCATTTGTTTTCAGCTGAGTGACTCACAGCTTGTCAACTAGCCCCTCGCTAACAACTGTAGCTCCTCCCATCACAAGCCCATCCCACTCATAAAGCTATAAACCTATCGGAAAACAGTACATTTAATAATGGTCTTTCCATTTATCATTAAAGAGGCCATTCCATTAAAACTGTTTTTCTGAGGTTTCTGTTGAATATTTTAGCTCCACAGGTGGTCTTACCTTCATAGTGGGTGTGAAAACAGGTCAACAACTTCTCTTTCAGTTTTAATCTCTCAAACTACGCAGGTGGTGATAACACCCGAGTTCGAACGGCCTGTATCTGTTTCGTCACAACTCCTTTGTTCGTTAGTTTTCGGCAGCTCCCGCAGTTGAAACCACGCCTAGCATGTGGCTCACTAAAAAGCTGTAGCATAACATAGCAAACAGAAAGACACGACGTCTGACGTTGCCATGTGCAGCGGGGCAGGAAACAGTATTCTTTGCTCTCATAGGCTAGTTTGTTAGCCAATCAAAGTCCAGCAAATTCGAACAATGAATATGAACGAGCTGTTGCTAAAGCAGCCTGACGGAAGGAGCCGGAACCACCCGAATTTTAACTCAGAAAGATTGAAAGGTCTGTTAATCAGTGTTTGCTGATGTTTTTTAGATATAAAATGTTTCATATTTCAGGTTAATACTTAAGAAATAACCACAAAGTCCTGAAATGTGTATGAAAAGGCCTCTTTGACTATTCTAAAACAAGTGTGTGTGTGTTTGTGAGGTGGACTGAAAACTGGTATGGATCGCAATATTAAGTAATAGTGTTAGTTGTGCTTCAGCAGATTCAACAAGAACTGTATTGATTCCCTGCCAGCAGTGTTACAATGAAATACAGTTGAAGAAAATCTTCAATGTTTTGTTGTTTTTATTTAAAGCTAAAATTTAATATCCTGTAACTTGCCTGTAACTTTAAAAAGGAATGACCTACTGTACAACAAAAGTTTAAATTCTTGTTTGTATATTGTGGTTCACTTACTTGCCAATGAAGTCTCCTCAAGTCTGACAGCTAATGAAAAAAGAAATAAGCATCATCCCGTCTGCTTCACTGGAGATATTTAAGGTGTTTTTAATAATCAAGATGTTGCAGTAAATCAGAACATTAATCCATAACTGAAAGGATATAATTATAACAAAGCCTCAGTGATTTTGATATTTACACCTGAAAATATATTCCAAGGATGAACCCTGAAACTCTGCAGCTCTCCCAAACAACTTCAAACTGTTAACCTAAAGGACTCACTAGTTATATACATGTAAAAATAAATAAAAACCTCAATGTAAGTTTAACTTCTTTCATGTCATCAAATAAATGTTGTGATTTATGGATCTTTTACTTGGGTTTTTATTTTGAAATGAGTTTCTGTCTATTTTTCAACAGATTGTATAAAAGAAATATTTTAACTTATAAGAGAAAAAAGGAACAAAGCTACATCTAATGTCTTTAGAGAGCTAGTGTTTGTATCCACATGATGGAAATGCCGTTGATGTGATAAAAGTCAAGAACGGTCTAATGAGATCATGATACAAATGTGAAACAGCTGAAAAAAAACTGTATTCAGTATTACAAGGTTGTGGCAGAGTGTTTCTTTAGACTAAAAAAAATTCTATTTAATTTTTAAAAAGGATTTCAGGAGATGTAACTTACATCAGTATTTTTCTTGTTCAACTTGTATTTTATGCACTTCATCTCTCACATTTAAAAAGAGTGCCGTTGACTTGTTATTTATCTCACATATCTATTCCATAGCCAAACTCAACTTGCATTTAGAAATTTTTCTACCACTTTAAATCCATTGGAAGATTTATTTCTTTTTAATATTAGCAAAAAATGAAGGGAACATTTGACACTGGGAGGTCTGTTAAACTCTAAAATCTGACATCATCTGTTGTTTTCTGTTTGTTAAAGCACCGTCTACATAAACACACCTGGCACAAAACCTGATTTCTGATTAAGCCCCTCCCTCATTTCACAGGGACTTATTTACTGCGTCACCAACGTTGCGTTAACAGACAGTAAAAATATAGAATCTTGGTCGTCTTATACTTTTTAATAGTCTGCACTCACTTCTGTCGCTTACTGTTGTCGCTTTTGTGTTGACCAATTTAGATAGCCTTCTTTCTTTTATTTCTTGCACTCATTCTCTTTTGTCTCTCTCAAATCTGGCAGAAGGATGCCATCGATCTTCATGAGGTCTTGATACACATCGTTTCACCTCCTGCAGTACCTGCTTTATCAGGAGATTGGAGGGGGATGGATGACTGATCAGGCTGATACAGCCTCTCTCGCATTTCAGCCACCCTCACTCCACCCACCCCCCCCCCCTCGTTTCTTAGTCTGTTTCATCGTTCCTTCCTTTCATCCTGAAATCTGAACAGCTTTAGCTCTAACCTCATGTTTGGTTTATTTCTGATACTATCATAATTTCAATTTGAGCTTAGCTTTGTAAAGCCACTTGCAGCACATAAATCAAAATCCATTTCATTAAGTTGAAATATTACTTTTGAGAGGTTAACATCCCCCCCTATACATTTAGTGCATGTTTAAGATGTTAAAAATCCAATCTTTCGTGATGTTAATTTGATCTCATCATGTAGATTTTGAATGAATCGACCAATAAAATGAGCAAATTTGTTAAACCTTCAAAAAAAGGGAAATATTTAAGGCTTGGAGGACAAAATCACAAGTCCCATCGCTTCCAGTACTGGTTTCATCTGGAAACAGGTCAAGCTGATGCAGGAATTTATATGAGGAAGATTGATTTCCTGAAATGACTACTTTCCATTTCTGAGACAGTAAAAGGCAGTTGATGCTGCACACACTTTTGAAAGAAAAAAAAAATGTACAGAGAGGTCCTAAAGCAAGAGATTCAGTCAAGAATTCCAAACAGTAAACCTGTAAATTACAGAGCGTTTGGTGACAAAGAGGCAAAGCCTGATTGAATTGGCTGTTTAATCAACAAGAAAACAATGCCACATCATGAGCAGGACTGATCTGATCTGCTCAGCCAAACAAGCATGACATGACTGATATGTGATAGCACAAATATGAAATTAATCATTTTTGTGACGTGTGTGTCTGATAAACCTTCATCAGGCTTGAAGAGATTAATTTATCTGTAGTCTATATCTTTCCATTGTATTTGGGGGAAATACTTTTGAAGGGAATAAAAATGTTTCATGTATTTTTAACAACAGCTGATGATAATAGATTTCAAATGTTGGTGGAATTAAAATTGATTCTAGCAGCATTAGACAACAAAAGCAAAATAATTTGTTACACACAAAGAACAAGCAAAATAAAACACTGATTTTATTTCACTTTATGTGTTAAGTGAATAAACCACAAATAACCTGTTAACCTATGACCTTTAGCTGTGATTGTATTTCACAGATTAACAGATCCAGTGTCTTTACTTACATCCATCAGATGTGAGAGGTTTTTGCTTTTCACACTTTAGTTTACATTTTTTTTTCTTTCTTACAAGAGAATAATTGTGCAAAGGTTCTGCAGTCTGGTCTTACGTCCACCTGCCTCCATCAAGATGTACCACCCACTTCTACTCTTAAGACAAAGCTGCACTCTTTGTTTTATTGTTTATTGCGTTGTTTTGTTTTTACACTTGTTGCCAGATTTAGCAGCCCAGTTGCTCAGTATTTTCCACCTTCAGCTCACAGTTTGCTTCGCAGCACAAGTTTAAATTTAAACCTTTGTTTTTACCATGTGGCATTTGCATTTTCTCACCATGATGTGTTTATATGAGTGCTATGCACAGTACACTAAATAGGCAGCACTGACAAAAGGGGGGGTGTAATAGGACTGTGCACATCTGCAGGCATTTCTCTTTTAGGATATATATAATATTGGGAAATGTATATAAGATGAAATGCAACCTAAATTTTCAGGAAAAGAAAAAAGAGAAAGACAAACATTTTGTACAAATCATTTGATGCGGACCTCAAATCAGATCCTGCCTTATCTCAACAATGATTTTTCTTTTTTGTCCCACAACTGTAGATTGACTAAGATTATTTTATATTGTAATTATTTCAAATGTAATAATTAAGGACCAAACCTGTTTAAATATTTTCAGCTGGCTTGGAAAGAAATACAAAAATGGCATGAATAGATGAATGGATGGATGGACGGACAGACAGATCAGATAAATAAAGTGATTATTTTCCCTTCATTTTGAATATGATTTTATACAAGACAAAGTCTCCAGCACTGACGATCCCTTTCAGCGGCTGCAGCGTATTTCAGGAACCTCTACATGAGCATTTTCAAAGGGGTTGAAAATAATTTGTCTTGGTGGTTACAGACCAACAGCTCAAAACATCAATGCCTTGCACATAATGCTTTTTGTGTTGGTAGCCCTGGTAACTCTGAGAAACCTGATTATTTATTTATTTGTTTAAAGAACAGCCTAAATTATTGTTTCTCTACCTTTTAAGCACAAATGTTCAGTCTTCAAAATACTGATTGTAATGGAGTTTTCTTTGGTTTCCCTTACAGAAAAAAAAAGAAATCAAATAGAAAGAATACTCAGGTAAATGTCACAAGAAAGGGGCTTTTTGTACATGAATATTAAGTGTTATCTTTGAAAAAATGCCAAATAAATCCTTAGGTGAAACATTAATATAACATGAGGAATTTGTACCACCTTGAATCAAACAATGTATATAGGTGACACTAACAGCAGACAAAAGCGCAGCTGAGAGATTTCTCAGGTTAAATTACCTGACATTAATTTTAGGCAGTTTGAGCAGCAGGGTCTGGTAAAAATGCATGAGCATAAGGAGAGACACTGTGTTAAATTAGGGAGTTGCTAAGTGAAAGCTAAGGTCACAAATAGGAAACCAAACTGTTAGGAAGAGATAGAGAGCTGAGGCAGGAGGAGCAGGAAGGGGCGGGAAAGCCAAGGCTTCACAGGTGGCCCCATCACCACCCAAACATTCAGGTAATAGCTGCCATTCATTATAACATGTGCAACTGCCTGGTGCAGGACCAAGTACCCAATCTATCCCTGTCAGCCAGTGCCATGTCAATGACAAAACCTTAATTACATCATTAATTAATAGAACGATTTTTTTCCAGCATGTGCCGTGTGCCTGATGTTCGTTAAGCCTCCTCGTGTGCAACTGCTCATGCAACAATACCATTTAGCTGAGAGAAGTGCACGGAGAAGAAAACAAGTCAATGAAATGGCATCCTGAGGAAGGAAGGCTTTGAAAAGCGCTGCAGAGTTCTATTGATTGACAAGATAAGAAGAGAAATTGGTTGATCTTGTGCAGGATAAATCATCAGTTGAAGTAATTCACGCCCTTTCACAACTCTCTATTGTTTATTTCACTTGCAATCAGAGTGTCAGATGGCTCTGAAGGACAAAGTGTCTCTAAAAGAAGAAAGATGGTCTCCAAAACAACAGACATAATCAAAGAAATAACATGAGACACATAACTAATGGGAGGACAAATTAGACAAAGATATGAAAAAGAATCAAAAGAATACGGAAGGTTATGCGAAGGAGAAAACCAAGAGGCACTAAAACAAAACTTCAAGGCACTTTACTGGGTCATGCTCACAAACTAACGAGGTTCAAAATCACCTTTCATGAAAGCTGCAAAGGGTCCAGCCTCTGCTTTCAACTAAACTGTAGCAAGTCATTTCACATCTGTGTCAATCTACAGCATTCATCTAAAACCACTGATGGCTTTTCACTGCAGAAGTGCTTGCATTCGCAACAGAAATTAAATAGTTGTAAGAAATTGATGGCATCTGGAGGAACTCATTGCTTGAATGAAAAAAAAAGTATGTTTTCAAAACATAGTTCTCTATATATTTTGAGTGAATTGAGGTGAAAAAAATTATTAGATATCTATGTCACATCTCAACCACAACTTCAATAAATCTTTTTAGTGCCATGATGAGAGCTGATTGAACAGATAATCACATACTATTAATCACCACAAGCGTTAAATATTGCATCATCAAAGAGATATTATTAAGGTCACAATAACAATGATGATAAATGTGAGGCAACCCAGTGTGACTACACGGTACGCAGCCTGTCTCATGCAATCGCTGCAAAAACAATAGAAAACTGTGTTAATGGTTAATCACTTAAAATATTCACAAAACAGTCATGAAAGCTCCTCGCCATTAGTAAAATTACAGAAAAAGAGCATCATTGAATTAGTTGTACCATAGAAGAAGAGGGAGGAAGCAAATGAAAATCATTTGAAAAGGTTAAAATGCTTGAAATTGACATTGGTGCAAGAGAGGCTGTGTATGGAGCCGTGACTGGGTAAAAGCATCAAAGTTCATGACCGAAGCAGAAAGAAAGCAGAAATGAATAAGAAAGTAAAACTGAATAATTATAATTAAATATTCTTAAGAGACCATTTAAACAAATAATGCATCAACTTAAAAATACAAATATTTGTAGAGTTTGAAATATATCAAATATCATTAGCTACTAACAGTTTTCAAACATTTATGAAGTTAAAAAATACATAACATGATTTGTACAAAAAAACATCATAATGGAGCCTAAAAATAATCAGGCATATAAAACCTTGCATAGGCCTGTGAGAAATGTCATTTCTTACATTTTACATTTATAAAACTTCAAATCCAAAATACAGCTCTGGATTTACATCACACCATTTGCCACCTAAAAAATACAAACAATAAAAAGTATTGCTTCGACAAAATTCATAGTTAAATCCAGTCTTTAAATAATTAATAATTCTAAACAGTTTGTAAAAAAGTATGTATATTTGTTGTCCTGCATTGTGAATAACAGGAACAAATATAAACATAAACTGGGTGATCTGCAAGATGAAAATAATAACATGAGTTTATGAAAACTAATTATTAGGATGAGATCATAACCTAACACTATCTGCGCCGGCACAAACTTCACACTGATATTATTCTGTTTTTCAGCCATCACTGCTAGGAGATGGATTAGTGCAACATTTTAAATACTGTATGTGCTCTGAATCACGGTTCAGCATAATACATTTTTAAAAATGTTAATGCAGTCACTCATGTTTTTTAATCATACGCAACTTTCTGTCTCTGTGAGCCAGATATTATTTGGCACTGAGCTTCAGTTTATCGAGAATAAATAATTGGGAACAGTTTAGAACTGGTAGCCGTTTCTAAAATAACTAAACCAAACTGAAACTTTTTTTTATTTTTTTTGACCTAAGCTTTTCACATTTTATAGATTTTTTTAATGCATTTATATTATTAACGATGTACTTTCTACAACAACACTAACTTTAGAGACTGATGTTAATACATTTTTCAGCATTGTTTATGATAATCCTGCAGAGAAAAGACAAAAGTCTCAATATTATTTGTTACTCTCACATTTAAGAGAATGAGGCCAATATTCAATGAGAACAAGCTGGCCAGATATCACCAGGTCAGTTTTTGAGCGTGGACCTCAAAAACTGTTTTATATGATGAAAGAAAACACACAGAGAAGAGCTAAATGTAAAATATATCTACTTTACTCTTGCTTGCAAAACAGTGTAAATAATTACACATTAATTACTTTGACAAACAGGACAAGCATGCAATTGCATGTCTTGTTTATCATGGCTGATAACGGAGTATCATGTCATGTTTTGGTGAGGTATGTAGATATGTCCCATTATTATCATATATCACTGTAAAATCTGTGTTCTAGTGACTCCCAGTAGGAAATGTTTTGTCATTTAGTAGTTTATTTTACTGCTTTATAGATGTGAAAATGCTCTCAGGTACTGAATAGATTCAAGCTAAGAATGACAGAGTGCTGTAGCTGAAAAGCAAGCCAAGTCGCTCTCGCTCAGAGAGCTGGCTCTTTATTATTGTTTGATCTGCATCATTATTACAATAAGTACACAGGATAATCACACCTCATTAGTTATGTGTGATATTAATGGGGGCAATATAAATAAATCCCTCCTGAGTTTCAAATGGCGAAGGAAGAAAACACATAGCCCCTTATCTCACTGCTAATGGGATCTGGGTAAATGATGGGGTTTTGTGCCGTTCGAGTCTGGAAGAGTGAATAAACAAACATTCCTTATTGATCATCTAAGTAGGTCTGTTGAGCATCAGCATACATGATGACGATCAAAGTTACACAGTCCAGCTCTGAAGGACTACAGCCTTCTGTGAGGGTCCTGCCTAAATAATACAGAAATATTTTATTGATTACAACAAGTTGTGGTGTTTGATTGAACATGGGTGAACTAGAGAGCATGAGTTAAAAAAAAAAAAAAAACAAGGTCATGGTATTACAACTCCAAAGAAACTAATAGAATATGGCAGACACTGTGATGCCGAAATCCATCAGATCTCCCTGCTCAGCCTCACTCTTTGTGTGTCCTGCTTGAAATTTCTGTTTGATACTTCACAGAGGAAAAGAGACAGTCATTAATGCACAGCCATACTGTATCATCCATGTTCTTTAGTGCTGAGTGGATGCTTTACCACATTCCTTCTTGGAAGGTATGTAAATCAAAAATATGTATGAAAGCATATTTATTTAATATTAGGTTCATGCAGTAGATCTACTGGATGTGTGAATGCAAGCAACCTTGACAAGCCCTAAAACTCCCTGTTGTATTTCAGATTCCCCCGTCTCATTTAAAAATCAGCCATGCTTAAAAAAATGAAGACATAATCAAGCAGCTTCCTTTGAAAATCAATGGATTCGACTTGTTTACTTATGAATAAGAGAAATATGCAATTTGCATCCATCAGAAACTCTCTGTTTGATATTTTCTATCTGGGATATACTTTGAAAAAAAGAATTATGCATTATTTAAATCACAGCCATGGTCAGCCCAAGGCATGAGCAGACAGAGCAGCTGCTCGGGTCTCCAGGCCAGCAGGGGGCCTCCATGAGCAGTTAAATATTCACATAAGATTCAGCTAAAATGCTAAAAAAAATGCTCTATATTAATTGTATTGTTGTAAAAGAATACTGCATATTTGTTATTACTTAGTAAAAAATGAAAATAACATTACTAATTTTGAAATGTCTTCTATGCGTGTGTGATCTGAGTCACATGTCATGCACACTGTAAAAGTGAGCATCAATTTTCCAATGCAGCACTAAGCCCTTCATTACTGTTTAGACTTTGACAGATTTAAAAAAACAAGGAATTTAAATTAAATTAAAACATTTTTAAAGATTTTAAAAATTTACACTGTTTAAAAAAATTAAATTAATATCCAACACAGCTGTATCATAAGAATAACTCAAAATCAAGTTTATATGGCCAAGTGTGTTGCACACACAAGGAGTCTGGCTCTGATTCACATTACTTAAAGATATACATAAAGATAAATAGACATTATTAGATTTTGTACACAGACAAAAGATGCATTTAGCAGCATTTGCCACATTAAATGGCTGACTGATGTTTGAAGCCTGTATATGTAAATAAAATATCTGACCCCCTTCCTGTTTTCTGGCTCTGGAGGAGTACAGGTCCTGCTTGGAGGGTGAATCAGCACCAATGATCTTCACTGTAGAGCTGGTTGTTCTCTGCAATCAGTTTATGAGTAGACTGGTTGCTTAGCCAAACCGTACTGTGATGGACTGGGAGAAAACAGACGCATTAATGGTTGTGTAGAAGTTCACCAGCAGCTCCTGTGGCAGGTTAAACTCCTTCAGCTGAAGGAAGTACAACCTCTGCTAGACCTTCTTAATGACTGTGTCTGTGTTGTTCAGCATAAAATGAACACCATTTTGTTTTCAACTCTCATAAAAAAACACACACACACCAAAGGAAGGTAATTTTTTTACCTGCGCACGTCTCAAGTCTCATAAGCTGCCATGTCCAGCTTTCACTACCAGATGCATTTGTAGTGATGTCTGCAACATGTTGCCTGTAAAACAGATAGGTAGAGGAATGCTGTGTTTAGTAATGAGTACAGATTGCTATGAAAGCTGGATTATAGTGTCATAGATATAACAGGGAATAATATGTGAATTGTTGCCCTAATAAAGTCACAGCTTTCGGTGGAGGAAGTGTTATGGTTTGGGCAGCATCTACTTCACTGGAAAAACTTATCACTGGAAGGAATTTTCCATGCAGAGAGACATTGAGACAAGATTCTGCAACCTGTGGCAACCTGACACCTTCACAGTCTAATAATAAATATTGAAGAGGCCCTTCCATTAAAAACTGTTTTTCTGAGGTTTCTATTGAATATTTTAGCTCCACAGGTGTTCTTACCTTCATAGTGGGTGTGAAAACAGGTCAACAACTTCTCTTTCAGTCTTAATCTCTCAAACTACGCAGGTACACCCGAGTTCTCCCGAGTTCGAATGGCCGGTACTTGTTTCATCACAACTCCTATGTTCATTAGTATTCGGCAGCTCCTGCAGTTGAAACCACGCCTAGCATGCTGCTAGCTAAAAGCTGTAGCCTAAGATGTGGCAAACAGGAAGAGAGTATGTGTGACGTTGCCATGAGCAGCTGGGCAGGAAACAGTATACCTTGCTCTCATATGCTAGTTTGTTATCCAATCTGAGTCCAGCAAATTTAGATAATGAGCATGAACAAGCTGTTGCCAAAGCCTGACAGAGCTGGAACCACCCGAATTTTAATGCAGACAGATTGAAAGGTCTGTTAATCAGTGTTTCCTGATGTTTTTTAGATATAAAATGTTTCATATTACTGGTTAATACTTAAGAAATAACCACAAAGTCCTGAAATTTGTATGAAATGGCCTCTTTAACATTGTATTCCCCAACAGAGTGGACAAAGGACCTGCCTGCAGTCATGAAGTCAAGCACATTGAACACTTGCAGGATCAGTTTGGGTGTGCTGATCATGCTAGGGCAACCAACACAACTACATTGGCTGGTTTGTGACAAATTCTGATTGAAGAAAGAGATGCCATCCCACAGCAGTGCATGAGCAGTGCCAGACTCTTGTGACTGTGTGTGGTTCTTCTACATCCTACTAAGATCCCCGTTTGTTGAATAAATAAACTGTTAAAATACCAGTATGTCTGGATTCTTCAGACTTCAATTCTTCCAATAAATGACACCAAATCACAGTCACATTGGAAGGAAAGATTTAACAAGTTTTTCATGGATTCATCCCAAACACTCAATTCTGCTCCTCAACCCAAAAATGTGTTTTCCTTAAAAATGTGACACAATTTAAAGAGTAAATGAACAGGATTTCCTATGGTGTAATGTTTGTTGCCAAAAAGCAATGCAACATCAATGAAATAATCAACCAAGCAAATTTATTTACAGTGCCAAGTTTATGTGAAGGAAAGATTTCTCGATTTAATGGATTCCTTCTGCACATCATATTTGATAATGGAATGCACAGAATGTGTTTTATTAGTAATGGTTAAGTCATCATTCATAGCGAAAGCATATTTTTACCAGTGGGTGGAAACTGATGGAAGTCTTTTGATCTGTGAGACAGGCTCCACACTGATTTGGTGAAGAATGGACTCAGAAGTTTATTTACTGTTTCAGGGAAAAACAAGGTTTTCAGACAAAAAGGGTTTTTCAGACAACATTACCTTATTCAGCATAGTGGTCCAGGACAAGTGTTGGCTTCCTGTTCTTCTGGTCACATCCCCTGCGTCCATTCACATCTTTTTTCTGTGTCTGCCGGAAATAAGTGAAAACAAAGATATGGAGGTTTCTAATTAAAAGAAGAGCACCAAGGTGCACTAAAAACTCTGGGATTATTTCATATTGTTCTAATTTAACCATTAACACTCATGTGTGATATGTAAATTGATTAAAATCTGTTTTATTGTTATGAACAGGTATTTTGATTTTTTTGATGTTTTTTGATGTTTTTATAAAATGTATATAGTTTTATCAGTGTGTAGCATAGATAAATTTAATTGATAATTTCATTTTTATAGCGTTCCCACAGTTTTTGAAATTGTGTAACTCTTGGCTGGAATTTTATGGGACTCTGAAAAGGGGTTCTGAACTTGTGTGTTTACAACATTACACACAGGATCCCTATTAATTTAATAACTAAAAGGATTTTTTTTTTTATTGTTATTGTTCTCTCTTTTGATGGCAGAAGTAGTGTAATTGATACAGAGTGGAGTAAACTCATAAAAAGGATAGTATCAGGATTATTTATTGCCAGCTGTAGCTGGAATGCCTCTGATTGGTCCAGAGTGACGTCTCATCTTGTTTCATAATGACAGATTTTCTTTTGTGTGCAGACATACAGTGTGTCTGGAGCTCCTTTTAACCTCTGAAACCCCTCACAAAAACTATTTGACTAACAGCATAAACATGTATTTGACATATTTGAATGATATTTTAAATAACTTTGATCAGCTAGTTTTAAGCTGGTTTGACTCTAAATGATTATCTTAAAAATAAAATATGTCACTGATGTGGCTTCTCATTTAAAAAAAAAAATTTTTTACTGTTAATGAATTTCACACTTGACTCTTTTGCTTGTGACTGACGTTTGGTCACCGTACTGGATGTTTACATTAACACACAAACTCAAGCGGTTTCATCTACGATGGCAGAACATGTCAGTGCTGCTTGCTCTTTCTGCCTAACACACAATGGAGCATATTTAAAATAGTAAACTCCTGAAAAACTGGCAGTTGCTCCATGATCACCAAAAAAAACGACATTTTTACAAACAACCAAAAATTATTAAAAATCATAGAGAAGAATGTCAGAAACAGTCTGGTGCCTGAAGGTGTCTGTGGCAAATAAGCTATACAATTTAGTCAAAACATATTCATTTTTAATTGTTATTATTTTTATTTTAATGTTTTATGTGTGGACTCCACAGTGTTTGATTTTTTTTTCCACTTAGATATTAAAATCAATGTCTTAAACAGTCTCTCAGCTGGGCTTTTTTTTTTTTTTTTTTTTTTTTT